>CM033717.1:4535177-4951616 GCA_019671005.1 Hibiscus mutabilis | reverse complement strand
GGAGTCTACGTGCTTGGAAAAGGCACCAGAGCATTGGAGGAACATAACTATATTCTGAATTTGCTCAGTAGATTCAAAAGAGGCAGGATTGGAGTGCAATTCCTCAATCTGGGCCATACAGAAGTTCTTCCCTAGAAAAATGTAAAAGCTTCACTTTCATCATTCTGATCAGCGGTGTGTAAGAGCCTAACTTAAACTAAACAAGAGTACATCCATTTAACAAACCAAGGCCCATTCAAACAATGCAACTTACCACAGATTCTTGTATCAGGATTTTCAGAATCAGATAAAGCAAGACCAATGCCCATTTTTTCAGACATGGAAAACTGCATGGCTTTCGAGAAGTTCTCCAAGAAATCCTCACTGATATCCATACTTAGCGACTGACAGAAGACAGTACAAAAATTTGGCTTGCCCATTGCATGTCTGAAAATTGGTGCTACAACTTGCTCAAATTGCAAGTTCGTTGAATCTGTCTTGTGAGGGTTCAAGCAATGCAAGCAAGTCTGCAGCACCAGAATGCTTCCCTCGACACCATATTCGATAAACTGCCATGAAAAAAAACAGGTCATATCAGTCAGCACGTTATCTAGAAAATTGCATAAAATTGAAATAATCAAACAAAAAGAAACCCATCCCAGCCAGCTAAATATCTCGTTTGACACCCTGACAGAAGGACACAGATCTAAATAAGTTCACTCTTCATTGTTAGATATGCAGCAAAACTAACACAACTGGAAATTGGCTTGCTGGGCTTCAAAAGATTAATATTAGTATTCTATTCTCTATCACATAAACGTTTGAATCTAAATTTATTTGGGGGGAAAAGATACCGAAATTGATAATAAAATTCTAAGCTAAAAAATTAGTTCACAACGTTAGAGAGATTTTAGAAAAACAGCAGAAATTATCGTATTTAAGTAAGATTGTTATCAAGCTTCCAGTATCATAGAGGTAAACACAGAGATAAGATCTCTTTGCTGTGATAAGCGCCACACTATGGATAAGACAGCACCAAGCAAGCTAATCGAACTAAAAAAGTGATCAAGCAATGCGTTACAACGAGATCCAAACTCAATATAATTCCGCATACATTAATTTGAACTGCGAAAATTTTAGGGTTTTTGAAGTGACAAGACAAATAATTAGAATTGCAACAAAAAGAAATGTCAATCGATGCATCTGACTACAAAAAATATAGAGAAAGGGTAAAAAAAACCTGGCGGAGCTCTCGAGAAACAGAGTCGGCGTTGGCTTCGGTCAATGACTGGAGCAGAAACCGAACGTGGGTTGAGAGCGTGGGGGAAAGGTTGAGCATGGTTAGGGGAAACGAATGACTAGGGTTTCCTGTGGAATTCGCCGGTGGGAGACGGTGATAAGAGAAAGGAAGCGATGGAGATCGGAGGAGACTGAGAACCGTTTGAGAATAAAGTGAAAGAGTCGAGAGCTGTTGCGACTAATGTTTTTTCGTCTAATTGCCTTACGGGTGAGGATCGCCTCAGTGTGGCACATATCACAGCAGATTATGTGTGTCATGGGCCGGACCGGATAAAGGTCTGTTTCACCTTGATTTTTTAAAATACTTTTAAAACAAACTGCTTTAGAAAATTATTTTTTACACCTCTACTAATTTTTAAATATTTTAAATATTTAAATCAGTGTAAATATGCTAGCACTAAATCCTAAATAATGATCCCAACCCTGAACAATAAAAAATAAAGTCAACCCTAAATCCCAACCTTGAACTCAAAATCTTTAACCTTTAACTCTAAACCACAAATACTAATCATAAATCCCAAACTTAAAACCCTAAACTATAAACTCCAAAAATTAGTCCATTATACTATAAATCATGAACCCAAAATCTCATGCCACACAAACCCTAAACCCTAAATTTTGAATCTAAACCCTAAAGCATGACCTCTAACCATTAACTCCAAACCATAAATCATAACCCCTAAACCATAAGCCCTAAACAATAACCTCAAACCATGAACTCTAAACCTAAAACCCTCAAACCCTAACCTAAAACCCAAAAACATAAACCTCAAACCATACACCCCAAACTCAAACTCCAAACCATACACACTAAACCCTAAATCATGAACCCTAAACCTCAAACATCTAGACATTAAACCCTAAACTCCAAGCACTAACCCTTTAACTTGTAACCTTAAACAATGAAACCTAGACCCCAGACCTTAAAGCTTAAACCATGAACCTCAAACCATAAACCACAAACTCCAAACCATAAACCATAAACCCTAAATCATAAACCATAACACCAAACCATAAAACCATAAAGCTTAAACCCTAAACCCTAAACCCTACCTCTAAATCATAAACTCCAAACCATAAACCCTAAACTATAAACTATAAACCCTAAAATAATATATAATACTCAATGTCAAAACAATAGGATATATAAAGCTAGAATTTTAAGGGTAAAAGAGTACATTTATACATAACACTTATCTTTTAACTTTATCACAAATTTCACAACCAAACAACTTGATATAATAACAATCATCTTTCATACATCTTTTTAATACACAAGTATTATCTAATACAACAACTTCTTTTACATCTGTTGTACCAAACGAGTCATTAGTGTTTTAATTAGGGGTGCTAACTACTAACTGTGTCGAGCGGCTCGCGAACAGCTCAAGTTTGACTTGGTCAACGTTAAATTTAAGTTGGTTCTACTCGAACTTGATCCAAGATCTTAACGATTTGAGTCGAGCAAGGACCAACTCGACTCATAAGTTCGCGAGTAGTTTATTAGTTTTTTTATAATACGTTAGTTTGGTGAATTTGTGGATTGTTACTTTAGAGTTTAGATTTTGGAATTTCTTCACAAACTATTTAGATATTTTTTTGTTAAATGTGTTAATATATGTTTATACTAAGCTTTAAAAATATTATTAGATTACATATATTAAAAACAAAGTAAAAATTATGGCGAGATTGACGAGCAATGAGTTTTAATAAAGCACAAGTCAAGAAAATTTTTATCGAGTATCGATTTGAGTCGAGCATAAGTCAAATCATTTTTGCTCAGCTCGTGTTTGACTCGCTCGATAAAAACTCTTAGTTTAAATAGTATTAGAAAATGTGATTAAATAATGAAAAAATACGATATATGTATATATATCTGAATTATTTTGTTGATACAAATTGTAATAATATTAAAGAATGATGACCCAACTCAATTTTTATACAAAATTGTTATCGACCATCGTATTGAATTAACACCAACAAGAATCTTAAATAACTCTTGATCCGAATCAAAATAGTTAACCACAGCGTGCTGCGTGTAACAAATTGTTAAGCATAATTGACTTATAAACATTTGTTAATTATTATAAATATGATGCCTAGCAAACATAAATATTTAGCCAAGCAAACGAGTGAGAACATCAAAGAAGAATATATCGATTTTTGTATGCCTCCAACACTAAAAAAATAAATGTAGGGTTTAAAGTTAATGGTTTAGATTAAGGTGTAAAGTTTAGGATGTATACTTTAAATTTTAAGGTTTAAGAATTAGGGTTTATGATTTAAAATTTAAAATTAGAGTTTAAAATTTAATTTTTTAGAGTTTGAACATTAATAGAGACACTTAAAAGATATAAGATTTTTGTTTCTGACAAATACTTTCAAACCCAAAAACGTTTGCTCTCGGAGACAATTGCTATACAGGAGAATATTATGATTTATGACTGGTTTTCTTTCTTGTTTTTCTTTTATCAAAATATCTGCTAATGATGTACTTGATTGGGTTGCCAAAAAACCTGACATTAAATACAAAACAAGCATTTTCTGGAGAGAAAAGAAATATATTTTCCTATACAGACCTTGGAAATCCTATTAGTGCTACACGTCCATGATCTAATTTTGTACTAACTTCAACCATCTACACCTCCACTAAAACACTAATACGTTTGGGTGTTTATGATAAATTAATCGTACTGTTTAACTTGGACAGTCAATTAATCATTACAGCGGTTATTAAATCGTAATCTAACTGTTAAAAAATTGTTAACCGTTTTAACCGCTCTTCTCAAGCTCATCTCTTATGGACTTGAAAGCTGGGGATTGTATCTTCTGTATGAGGGAATTGGAATCTAGATTCACTTATTTTTTGGATGTGATTACTCTAGACAGATTTAGAAGGGAGTTCTTCAGGCTTGTAACATACAAAGGCACATACTACAGTGGGAACAAAGTTATTATGGGTATGGTCTGAAGGATAAGTCTTTATTGGAACAGATGCATTTCACAGATTTGGAGGGATAGGAACGGAAAACAATTTCATGGTACTCAATCTTCTGCGTTGGAGTTGATAAATTCGATTAAAGAACATGTAAGACTGAAGCTTAGGGGAAAGAAGCTCAATGGAGGGCTGGCTAATAGTCCCTTCTGTATAGAGTGGGATTTGGAGTGATAGACGATGTATAGCTTGCATAGTTTTTGGTGTCTATTGGTCATGTGTTGCAGTTTTTATGCATTTATTTGTTGTAGCAGTATTTAACTACTTTTATTGGATAATAAATGCTAGGACTGTAAATGAGATAAGACAAATCGTGAGCTACTCGAGTTTGACTCGGCCAAAACTTGACTCGATTGAACTAGACTCGAGCTTGGACTTGACTTGAGTTCTTAACGAGGCGAGATGATCTACTCGATACCCAACTCGAAAAGCCTAAGCCTGCAAGCTACTTGAAAATATAATATATTAAATTACATTGATTAATTATGATTTAATTTTAGGTTTTGGGGTTAATTTAGGGTTTTGAGACTAGGTTTGAGATTTAGGGTTAGGTAAGGTTAACAATGGCTTGTAGGCTTTTGGGAATAAGGGTAAGCAAATTAGGGTTTATTTCGAGCTCAATCTCTAATTTTTGTTTTGGAGCTTGATAACTTTGAGCCTGCGAGCTTTTGAGCCAAGCTTAGCCTTAAGCATTCCGAGTTAGAGTCGAGCTTATCGATACTCAAGCTCGACTCTGCTCGTTTACACCCCTAATAAACACACAATTATCCAAATAATAAAGTTATCTCTCCGATAAGTATTATATTATAAGAGAGTCTCGAGATTGACTTAGTCAATCTTGTAAACAAAACATATGTATAAATAAATTTAGTACCAGTTAGCACATAAATTAACCATCATTGACCATCATTTTTAATGATTCGATTAACCGCGACCACTTAATCAATTAATTAAGATGAAAAATATAACAGTCATGTAGATTAACATTAGTACGTTATGTATATAGATTAAGATGAAAAATATAACAGTCATGTAGATTAACATTAGTACGTTATGTATATAGCTTTGTTGTAATTGGGTAATTTCAACTTTAGCTCACATTTCAACCTCTCCTCGGAAATGGTAAAACACAGCAAAACGCCACCTGTTAAGATAAAACCACGTTGTGTTTCGATTGGCACATGGTGTTACCGAGCTGGGATCAATCATTACCGTGTTGAAAAAATGATGAACACCGTGTCCTAAAACAATAAAAACTATTGGTTGGGATCAGAGTAATGGATGGTTGGCTTTATTATCTCTATTCCTGGCTTTCTGAAAAATGTCAGCGTAGTCGGTCCAGTTGAGTTTGAGGCATCCGCAGGGGAAAGTTGGTGAAAAAAGAGAGGTTTTGATTGGGAACTAAATGGTATGTCAATGTGCTCGGAATATGAATGGGGGCCGTCTCCTCCAGTACTGGGAAAATATTTCGATGAACGTGCAATGCACATGCATTTATCTTCCCCAACATCATCCATTTTATTTTTTAAAAAATAATAATTCTAATCCTAATCCTAATCCTATTTAAAAGAGAAGGAAAAAGGAACTTTAGGGGAAGAAAGTAGTATTCATAGTGGGTCTAGAACCCATAACTTAAGGGAAATGAGGGAACAATAATAAGCAGCTTGACCAACTCGCCAAATGTACTTACTCACAGCATCTACATTACTAAAATTTACAATTAGAAGGCAAATCGATTAATTTTGAAACAAGTATAGTTTTGAAAAGTAATTAAACTAAGAAAAATAAGGGGGTTTAGATTTATTTTTACCAATTTTAAAATTAAAAGTTCTTAAAAAGTAATGGGAAAACTACCCAACGACCACTCAACTATTGACCGCGACCTGTTTTGACCACCTAACTAAAAAAATTTAAAATTTGACCTTCAACTATTTAAATAGACCTATTTTGACCACGGGCCATTAAAATCTAACAGAAAGGTGACGTGGCAGTTAAAGTAAAAGTTGTATAATTACACTTTTAGTCCATTTTAATTACATATTATATCAATTTGGTCCTAATTTTAATTTAATTAAATAAAATTAATTAACTAAGCAAATAACAAAACATGTCATCACTCGATTGGATGAATTTACTCTAATTTTTTAATTTAATTTATTTAATATTATATATTTTGTCACCACCTGGTTAAAGGAAAATTCAAGAGGAAGAAAAAATGGTCATGGTGAGGGTTTGAACTCATGACTTCTAAAGGGACAGTACCAAGACTTAACCACTACATCAACTACTTGTAATCACTCATTTTTATCTAGTCTGTAAATACATATTAGTATAATTATTAGTATATTAGTGTTGCATGTATACATTGTATTATATTATATTATATGTTTATTATGTGCACGAGCGTATTTGTTTTTACGGATAATGTGTGTAGATGTTATGTTAATTATGTGTATGATTATATATGTATGTATGCTAGTATGTTATATTAATTAACGTTTGCATAGGTATATACATATGTATTGTTGTATGTGTATTGCTGTTATAACTAATATTAATGTTAATATTATTGGGCTAATATTAAATGAAATCCAAAAAAACATATTAAATCCCAAATAAATAAATTGCCAGTCCAAGTCCATTACAAGTCCAATATTATTACAAGGCCCGGTTGGCCCAAACCCAAACTCTATTTAATTTTAATTATTTTGGTGCAGATAACTATGGGTCGTTGGATCAAGATCTGATCCAACGGTCACGATCAAGAAGGGATAAAAGATCTGGCCAGCCACGTGCGTTACACATCTGGACCGTTCGAGTGCCACGCGCGCGTGCAGTCCACGAGCGGACTCTTCGATATCCTACGCGTGCGTGAATCCCACGCGCTATAACTCCTCGACTGTTGAGCCACACGTGTCACGATCTGGAGCCGTTTTACCAATCGAGGCTTTATCTGGGCCGTTCATCCTTCAAGCCAGCCCGACCGTTAGATCAGATCTGATCCAACGGCCGAGAACACCTCCGGCCAAGACAACCCCCCACACGCGCCACCATGCTTCACCATGCCGATCTCCAACCACCGCGCTGCACATCGTAACACAAGAAAAGAAATATTATGTCGAAGAGTGATCGGATCTGAAATAGATATTATATTACTTGTACCAAACCAAAAGACAGGCATATATGTATGAAACAAACATTTTGTAAAGACAAGTGGTAATCGAAAGAAAAAAAATACAAAAAAACCAGTCTTCAGTGGTAATACTCTTCTCTTTTTTCACTTTGTTGCATATACAAAAATATACGTAGTAAAAAAAAAGAAAGGTTTAGGGTCATTACCATCGTCGTCTGTGGATCTCCCCTCATCAGTGATAAGTCTCTTTGGCTTTCCCAAGCCAAATCTGGTGAACTGAAAGGAGTGGGAGACCCCTTTTTGGTTTCGTTTCGGGTTGAAATAAAAAAAGAGGGGGGTTTTTTTGTTTCGTATTTCTTAGATCTAGGATGAATAGAGGTTTTTTCTCCGAATCCAAGTTCGTATTCGTGTCAAGGGTAAGGTAAGGGTCATTTTGGTGTATTTTTTGAGGCCCGCCGGCGCCGGCTAGCGGCGGCCGGCGGCGGAGAAGATGGCTGTCGACCGCCGGATTCTGGGTTCATGGGATGAGGTTGAGAGAAAAATGAAAGAATGGCTGGTTATAAAAACTGAAAAATGAAACGAAATGAGGAAAATTTGATTCGGGCCAAAAAATGCGTTTTATAGGTGTTATTATTTTGTGAAATGGGTAAATTACGTAATAAATCCCCCCGCGTTTTCAATATTTTCGTTTCTGTCTCGCCGCATGGTATAATTACAATTCCAGTCCCCCTTATATTTTAAAATCTTGCAATCCAGTCCCTAAATTACATTGAATCAGTTTTTAAATGGTAAAATTACCCCTTTAGGTCATGTTTCAAATTAGGTCATGTTTGCATTTTCGTCCTTTAATTGCATATTATTGTCCTTTAATTTCTGCCACTGATGTTTATTTCTTTCCATTTCAGTCATGTTTCCATGTAAATATTCATGTTCGTATTATAATCGTATATGTTGATGTAGTCTTTTGCCTTATTATATATCCCTCGTATATGCCTTGTATTTTTATGTTTACATGTATATGTGTGATAAGTTTATGATGATTATGTATCTTTATGTATTTGTTCGGTTATTCGTATTACGCATATTATGTTCTAGTCGGCTCGTACACAACATGTTTTGTATTTTAGTACGTATTGTATGTTTTCTTGGCCTTTAGGTTACGTGTTAGTGTATTTTCTTTTTATGTATAATATATTGCTCTATATGTGTTGAAATGTGTTTTATTCCTAATATGTATGTCTTCTTGAAATATATGTTTTTGTCCATACATGTATTTATTCATGCTTTGTTATTGCGACATGTTAAATTTGTTTTTATCTACTATTAAGCTTGATACGTACATGTGTGTTTTAATTACGTATTTTATTTATGTTAGATTAGTATTCTATTATGTGAATATTTACTGTCTTTAAATTATCTGCCATGTTTTATATTTTGCCACTAAGATTACATATCGAGATATAAATAGTCAATGCGGTGCCCTTTTATCCGAGCGTAAACGGGGCCAGTATCAGGCGTAGTGATAGTGGTTGGGCGTTTACTCTCGGATAACGGGGCCCTTAAAATTTATTCGCAATTATGACCGAATTTTAAACTAATCGTCACTTTAATCCGAAAAATCTAATATTAATAAAGCGGTAATTATTAAAGTACCAATTTTGGGCGGTGTGGGATGCTAATCCTTCCCCATCCGTAACCGACTCCCGAACCCAATAATTTTTAAATCTCTGGTTTTATGGTGTCTGGCCTACCTATGTGGCCGGTGGCGACTCCAATTTTTAATAACATACGATATTTTTAAAACCTCACGGAATAAATATTTTATATCCAAAAAATCACAAACACTTCAAAACATCATTTTTTTAGCGAAAAAAGACATCGCTACAGATGGCGACTCCGCTGGGGACCATTTTTTGTTTTTCAAAAACAAATGAGAGTCAAGCTTTTAAAATAATTACCGCTTTATTAATATTAGAAATTCCGGGTTAAAGTGACTATTAAATTAACATTCGGTTATAATTGCGCGTTTATTTTAACGCATTTAAAATATGGCATATAAACCTTTTTTTAAGTGGGGGGAAAATGCTAATGCTTTCGTGGAGATATTGTTCTCCCGTATGGGCCTAGCAAGTACCTTCGGGGCTCGAGTACCTTATATTTTCGTGAGGATATCGTTCCTTCGTATGGGTATAAGCGAATGGGTCCCCCTGAATTGAACCCAGTTGAAAGGAGCCTATAATGGGTGATGATCGGGTGCCTTGCTACTCTTAGTAGAGGACAGCGAGGACAATTCGGGTACATCCTAGAACCAAAACTGCATATAGAAAACACATAGAAACCCACCCTGTTAGAGCCATGCGGATAACCTAGGTGTCTTAGATGGAATGTAAATAGGATTGCCTTGTTTGCTTATCGCATTTAATTTGCCCTTTTATTACGTACTTATCATTTTTGTTCGGTACTGACTTGTTTTCTTTTGCTTTGTTTTTGCATATCACTGCATTCGCATTACACAGGGCATAGATTCCCGAGTGATTTCTCCCATAATAGAAGATTGTTCATGATGGACCAAATGTTCTTTGACCTGAAGGAAATGGGTCCAATTCCAGAGTTCCATCCCGAGACTGGGCCAGGGACAGCCGAAGAAGAATCATTCAAGGACTCCAGAACAGATTCGGTAAGCAGTGTCAATTCTGGTGACAAACGAGATGAAATACAAGAAATAAAGAAGCAGATGTCCGAGATGATGGATCAGATGACTGCTATGATGAAAGGCAAGTAGCATGTCGAGCTCAGAAAAGATTCGATCGAGGATCAGAATGTGGAACAGAATGGTCAGAATGTCGAAACAGACAACACTATTAAATATGACAAATCAAATCCCTTGGTGATCAATCTCAAGAAGCAGACAAGTAGCATATCTAGGGTAGATACCCAGGGAACAGAGGCAAAACCAGAGGAAGTTCGAGAATCTAATGACATCAGAAGGTATTATCCTATGCCCATGAGATACACCGAGTTACTTCTGTTGCTTGTCGAAAGGAGCCTTATCATACCAGTGAAGTCTGTACCAAGAAAACCTCCTTATCCGAAGGATTACAACAGTCGTGTCTGGTACGGCTACCACATAGGCGATTCGAGTCATCACACTGAAAATTGTAGGGCCCTGAAGGACAGAGTTCGAGATCTTATCAGAATGGGAATTTTGGGCTTCGAAGACGGACAACCCCGATTTTGCAGCCAGCCAGCCGTTGCCCGAGAGGCAAAGTCGAATGAGGGTCAATACCAGCCCAAGGTTCGGGTAACACAGAAATGGGTCACTCAAGCGGGATAAAGTTAGGAGTCAAGAATAAAAGCGTCTCAGAAGATAAACTTGCACGCAAGTGCGACCAGCTCGAGCATGAGAGACTCGATCTAAGCATGAAATTAAAGAATGTACAAGATGAGTACCAGAAGCTGCACTTTGAATTCAAGAGTTTCGGTCTGGGTGACACCACGGAAGAGTGGGTCAATGGTATGATTCAGCTGAGGAACGGTTCAGAACGCTGGAAGCAGAAATGCAAGGATAGTAAGAATAAAGTCAGATCACTATCACAGAAGCTAGAAGAAGCTGAGGGCCAACGCTACATTCTCCAAAGTGAGTTGGAAAGCAGTTTGGCCATGGAAGATATCCTGAAATCAAGTCTGCAGCAGGAATGGAATGAATCACAAGCCTTTCAAATGGAAAACGCAACACTCAAAGAAAAGATAGCGAGGCTCGAGACTGCTTTACGTACCAGTGAGATCCGTGCTGGGGCAATGACCGTTAAGCTACAAAAGGCTGAGCAAACAATACGGGAGAAAGACCGGGACATGAAGATGGTTACGACTCAAGCCCGACAAGTAGCTCAACATGTAGCAAATTTAGCCGATGCATCAGCACCAATAAGCCAGAATATGGATCCAGCATTGGACCGCGAAGGAAAGCTGACAGGACTGTTGAATGAGGTCAAGACATTAGGTGCCAGGGCTCACCACTATTTGTAAAACCCTAATACCGGATGTAATGAAACCTTATGGTCTGAATGAAAAATGTCCTATAGGGCAAATCACTTTCGGAATCGATGTTTTATTGCATTCAACCATTGCATTTGCATCACGTCCTTTGCATTGTTTAATAATTTTATCATCGCATGGCACTTCATCATTTAACACTTGGGGTTCGATGGCAGAATTAGTTCGAAAATGGAACGAACTAAAGAGTCAAGGTTTGACCAGCTAGAAGAAAAAATCGAGAAAGAGCTTAAGAAGAAGGGAAAGATAAATGTTTTCAATACGAAGGAACTCTACCTAGTCCCTGATTTGGTCATTCCTCTGGATTTCAAGGTTCATAGATTTGCGCAGTATGACGGAACCAGCTGCCCGAAGATTCACCTAACCATGTTCTGTAGAAAAATGGAAGGATACAGGAAGAATGAAGAATTATTGATCCACCACTTCCATGATAGCCTGACGGGACCCGCAGCAGTGTGGTATAACCGTTTGAACAGAAACCAAGTTAGGTCATGGGGTCACCTCGCTAATGCTTTCTTGAGGCAATATAAATATGCTTTAGATTTAGCACCCTGTCGCCAGTTTCTTCAGAATGAGAAAATGAGGCCAAGTGAAAGCTTCAGGGAATATGCACCAAGGTGGCGATGTTTGGCGACCCAAGTCCAACCTCCTATAGCAGAAGAAGATTTGACTCCCCTATTCCATGCAACGCTTCCCTCTCCCTTCATCGATGTGATGTTAGAGAAATCAAGAAACGGATTCGAATATTTCATGACGATTGGAGAGAGGATAAAATATGCAATCAAAGAAAGAAAATTGGATCTAAAGTCTAAGGACCGAAGCGAAGATAAGATAGATAAGGATGGAGAGGTAAATGAGTGTCATCTCCAGGGTTCGCGTGGCCGTAAAAGAATGAGACAGACTGACAAATCGGGGTCATCAAGGAAAATTCCTCGGACGAGCGCAAACTTGGAAGTGTTTGGAACATCTATCTCAGATATTTGGCCTCATCTGGTAGGGGGTCACTATCTTGTTCCTAGGCCGATAAAAATTGCACCTGATCCGTATGCCCATAGTTTTGACTCGAGTAGCAAATGCGAATTCCATATGGAGGCACCGGGGCATCCCACCAGAAAATGTAGACCTTTATTGGAGGAAATCAAGAAGCTGGTCAATGATGGAACCCTGACACAAGAGCTGATCAAGCAGTGGAAGACCAAGGATGAGAGACAAGTCTACATAGTGCTAAAGAAGCCAGAGATGTCTCTACGTTAAAATACATTCCTAAAGTAATACAAGGGATCAACTCTACTATATGTGGCCCCCATGTGGTAAAGATCTTTTGTGATGGGGCATGTTTGTTAATTTTTTATTTCAATAAAGAACACATTTCGCTTAACATATAATGTTTTTGAAAGCACATAGATATTTTCTCGCCGTTGTAGGACACTGGATATCAATTGCAAGATGTGACATTAGATAGATGTCGCGACAACGATGATGTGTGATCTTCCCCACCGGACTCTGGTCAGCAAAGCGAGATTATTACTCTTTCGATGATGTTCAAGGACGAAAAAGCTCTAAATGTCAACCATGTAGAGTTGCTTGAAATTGAAACTCTAGGCATAATCTTCTAGGTAGTAAAGAAATAAAAATAAGAATTAAAAAGATGAAGAATTGAAGAAAAATGGAAGAAAGAAAAAGAAAGAAATGAAAAATAAAGAAGGAGGAAATAATAATAAAAAAGTACTCCTATGTTCGAAACCTGGTAATAGGCTTATTCGGATAAGAGTATGGGAATTTTGGGGCACTTCGCTGAAGCGATAAGGTGATATATCATCCAATTCAAGAAACCTTAGCTTCATGAGTGATGGTAATATTTTCAAATCGTGACTATACCGAGTAACTTGGGGCAATGTTGTTTGCTCCATCGTTGTCCTCAAGACAAAGGACTGTGACGAATTGATTTTCTCAAATAATGATAAAAGCGAAAAAAACAACAAAAAACAAAACAAAAAAAGGAAGAGAAATATGAAAAAGAAAGAAAAAAGAAAAAGAAAAGAAAGAAAATAGGCAATATCATAGGAAAAATTAAGACTAGCTCCACCCAGAACTCTATTCCTAGAGTAATATTTCTGCGCTCGAGTGGTTGTACAAGCCTACCCTTTTGGGGGCGGAGTAGATAATGAGAATTGAGAAAGAGTAGTACTCTGCAGCAACGCGGTAATCATGAGGATGAACCGAGTCACCAAGGAAGACTTCACATCTTTGAATTACCGAGTGGTTGAATCTAAGTCACTCTTGCACATGATATCCAGAGCTCCTATGCTATGTTTTCAAAATCTTGTATATTAATCTAAATGATACCCTTCAGTGGAACACCAATCAGCAAATTGACAAGTTAAAGCAACAAAGATTTCCATGTATTACCTCAAGGGTAAGATCCAGAACACAAGGTTGTGGATACTATTGGAGCCCCTAACCAGAAACGATCTCACAATGCATAGAATGAAGATGATGACAGAAGTATAGGTGTCAGACAGCTTAAGAACAAGAAGCGGATTCCAGCCACGATGCCTTGCTTGGTTCAAGAAAATGAAGGACGAAACATGACAAGAATGAGCTTACAAAGTGTGGGGACGGTAAAAAGTAAATAGTGAGTCTCCAAAGAATTAAAGCACAGAGATCGATGAATGGTGCCCGTCAAGAGGCAACAAGAAGATTGAGGTTAAGAAGCATTTTGCTCACCCCGATGACGAAACTAACAAATACTAAGAATGTTGGGTCAAAAGAAATGGAAGGTAGCCGAGCACGATCGAATGGGGCAGTGCAGAATAGAAAGAATAGTAAGAATCTCTGCACACGCATGATATAGTATTTGTTGGTGAAGCAGACAGAGACCCCGAAGAAGAAAGGCGGGTGCTCGTGCAAAAGAACAAGAGCGGGTGCTAATTGAACAAAATTTGACGGAAATAAAGATCAAAACTAAGCATACCGCAAAAGAAAAGAAAATAGAGAAATCCGAATAATGACTTTTCAGGACATAAGATTTTAAAACAAGACTAACAATAAAAGAAAAAAGAAAAAGAAGAGAAAGAAAACACGACATTGCATGCATTATATAGATAGGGGCATGTCAGTTTCGCTTGTTCCTAAACAAGTATTTGAAGAATTATCGAAGAATTTACTAAAGTCCCGAAAGAACGGCAGCCGTAGCAGCGTGAGACCCATATATTAAATCCTTTGGGTCATCGATAAGTCATTCGGGCACGATGTTAAGTCCTTTGGGCCATCAGTAAGTCTTTCGGGCATGATGCGGCAGCATAGCGGCGTGAGTCCTGAAAGAACGGTAGCCATAACGGCGTGAGACCCAGATGTTAAATCTTTCGGGTCATCGGTAAGTCCTTCGGGCACGATGTTAAGTCTTTTGGGCCACCAATAAGTCTTTCGGGCGTGGTGATAAGTCCTTCGGGCCATCAGTAAGTCATTCGGGCATGATACGTCAGTATAGCGGCGTGAGTCCCGAAAGAACGACAGCCATAGCGGCGTGAGACCCAGATGTTAAATCCTTCGGGTCATCGGTGAGTCATTCGGGCATGATGTTAAGTCTTTCGGGCCACCAATAAGTCTTTCGAGCGTGGTGATAAGTCCTTCGGGCCATCAGTAAGTCCTTCGGGCATGATGCGGCAGCATGAACGGCGTGAGTCCCGAAAGAACGGCAACCATAGCGGCGTGAGACCCAGATGTTAAATCCTTCGCGTCATCGGTAAGTCCTTCGGGCACAATGTTAAGTCCTTCGGGCCACCAATGAGTCTTTCGAGCGTGGTGATAAGTCCTTCGGGCCATCAATAAGTCTTTCGGGCATGATGCGGCAGCATAGCGGCGTGAATCCCGAAAGAATGACAGCCATAGAGGCGTGAGACCCAGATGTTAAATCCTTCAGGTCATCGGTAAGTCCTTCGGGCACGATGTTAAGTCCTTCGGGCCACCAATAAGTCTTTCGAGTGTGGTGATAAGTCTTTCGGGCCATCAGTAAGTCCTTCGAGCATGATGCGGCAGCAGCATAAATAGCGTGAGTCCCGAAAGAACGACAGCCATAGCAGTGTGAGGCCCAGATGTTAAATCTTTCGGGTCATCGGTAAGTCCTTCGGGCACGCTGTTAAGTCTTTCGGGCCATCAGTAAGTCTTTCGAGCATGATGATAAGTCCTTCGGGCCATCAATAAGTCCTTCGGGCATGATGCGGCAGCCTTAGTAGCGTAGGTCCAAAAATGGAAACAACCTCGTAAAAAAAGAAAAAACGAAAAAGAAAAAAAGAAAAGAGAAAAGAAAAATCGAAAACAAAGATTATAAAGGAGAAGCATACATTTTCAAGCCCTAGTCGGAAGAATCCATCAGCGACGCAAAATGTTTTATATAGGAGAAACCAGCGTTGAAGGAGAAGAGTTCTATATAGAAAGGACTCCAAGCTTTACTGTCTCGAAGTGAAAAGTTCTATATATGAGGGACTCATAACTCGAGGCTTCAGAGCGAAGGGTTCTATATAGGAAGAGCTTGTAGCTCCAAGATCGGAAGGTGACGAAGCTCTATATAGGAAGAACTTACGAGCCTGAAGATTCAGCTAAGGAAGGGCAGAGAGTTTCAGAAGAACATGTGTTTCCAAAGCTACAAACAGGGAAGTCTGATAAAAATGAGTGCTTATGAAATCTTTGCTTTGTTTCCCATTCCATGAGAACAAGCAAAGAGGGGCAAACTGTAATCACTCATTTTTATCTGGTCTGTAAAAACATATTAGGATAATTATTAGTATATTAGTGTTGCATATATACATTGTATTATATTATATTATATGTTTATTATGTGCATGAGTGTTATTAATATGTGTGTGCATGTATATTGTAAACTATGTATGTGTACGTATTAACGGTATGTGTGTCACGCATGTATCTATAGTTAGTACGAGCGTATTTGTTTTCACGGATAATGTGTGTAGATGTTATGTTAATTATGTGTATGATTATATATGTATGTATGCTAGTATGTTATATTAATTAACGTTTGCATAGGTATATACGTATGTATTGTTGTATGTGTATTGCTGTTATAACTAATATTAATGTTAATATTATTGGGCTAATATAAAATGAAATCCAAGAAAACATATTAAATCCCAAATAAATAAATTGTCAGTCCAAGTCCATTACAAGACCAATATTATTACAAGGCCTGGTTGGCCCAAACCCTATTTAATTTTAATTATTTTGGTGCAGATAACTATGGGCCGTTGGATCAAGATCTGATCCAACGGTCACGATCAAGCAGGGATAAAATATCTGGCCAGCCGCGTGCGTTACACGTCTGGACCGTTCGAGTGACACGCGCGCGTGCAGTCCACGCGCGGACTCTTCGATATCCCACGCGTGCGTGAATCCCACGCGCTATAACTCATCGACTGCTGAGCCACACGTGTCACGATCTGGAGCCGTTTCACCAATCGAGGCTTCATCTGGGCCGTTCATCCTTCAAGCCAGCCCGACCGTTAGATCAAATCTGATCCAACGGCCGAGAACACCTTTGGATGAAGACAGAACCCCCACACCGCCACCATGCTTCACCATGCCGATCTCCAACCACTGCGCTCAGAACATAAGAAAAGAAATATTATGTCAGTAGCAGTCCAGATCTGAAATAGATATTATATTACTTGTACCAAACCAAAAGACAGGCATATATGTATGAAACAAACATTTTGTAAAGACAAGTGGTAATCGAAAGAAAAAAAATACAAAAAACCAGTCTTCAGTGGTAATACTCTTCTCTTTTTTCACTTTGTTGCATATACAAAAATATACGTAGTAAAAAAAGAAGAAGAAAGGTTTAGGGTCGTTACCATCGTCGTCTATGGATCTCCCCTCATCAGTGATAAGCCTCTTCGGCTTTGCCAAGCCGAATCTGGTGAACTGAAAGGAGTGGGAGACCCCTTTTTGGTTTCGTTTCAGGTTGAAATAAAAAAAGAGGGGGTTTTTTGTTTCGTATTTCTTAGATCTAGGACGAATAGTGGCTTTTTCTCTGAATCCAAGTTCAGATTCGTGTCAAGGGTAAGGTAAGGGTCATTTTGGTGTAATTTTTGGGGCCCGCCGGCGCCGGCTAGCGGCGGCCAGCGTCGCAGAAGACGGCGGTCGGCCGCCGGATTCTGGGTTCATGGGATGAGGTTGAGAGAAAAATGAAAGAATGGCTGGTTATAAAAACTGAAAAATGGAACGAAATAAGGAAAATTTGATTCGGGCCAAAAAAAAATGTGTTTTATAGGTGTTATTATTTTGTGAAATGGGTAAATTACGTAATAAATCCCCCCGCGTTTTCAATATTTTCGTTTCTGTCTCGCCGCATGGTATAATTACAATTCCAGTCCCCCTTATATTTCAAAATCTTGCAATCCAGTCCCTAAATTACATTGAATCAGTTTTTAAATGGTAAAATTACCCCTTTAACCATCCCGCGTTTTTGAATTTTTCATTTCGGGTCTTTCCCTTGGTCTAATTACAGTTTCAGTCCTTTCAAATTCGGCCATGTTTGCATTTTCGTCCTTAAATTGCATATTATTGTCCTTTAATTTCTGCCACTGATGTTTATTTCTTTTCATTTAGTCATGTTTCCATGTAAATATTCATGTTCGTATTATAATCGTATATGTTGATGTAGTCTTTTGCCTTATTATATATCCCTCGTATATGCCTTGTATTTTTATGTTTACATGTATATGTGTGATAAGTTTATGATGATTATGTATCTTTATGTATTTGTTCGGTTATTCGTATTACGCATATTATGTTCTAGTCGGCTCGTACACAACATGTTTTGTATTTTAGTACGTATTGTATGTTTTCTTGGCCTTTAGGTTACGTGTTAGTGTCTTTTCCTTTTATGTATAATATATTGCTCTATATGTGTTGAAATGTGTTTTATTCCTAATATGTATGTCTTCTTGAAATATATGTTTTTGTCCATACATGTATTTATTCATGCTTTGTTATTGCGACATGTTAAATTTGTTTTTATCTACTATTAAGCTTGATACGTACATGTGTGTTTTAATTACGTATTTTATTTATGTTATATTAGTATTCTGTTATGTGAATATTTACTGTCTTTAAATTATTTGCCATGTTTTATATTTTGCCTCTAAGATTGCATATCGAGATATAAATTGTCAATGCGGTGCCCTTTTATCCGAGCGTAAATGGGGCCAGTATCAGGCGTAGTGATAGTGATTGGGCGTTTACTCTCGGATAACGGGGCCCTTAAAATTTATTCGCAATTATGACCGAATTTTAAACTAATCGTCACTTTAATCCGGAAAATCTAATATTAATAAAGCGGTAATTATTAAAGTACCAATTTTGGGCGGTGTGCGGGTGCTAATCCTTCCCCATCCGTAACCGACTCCCGAACCCAATAATTTTTAAATCTCTGGTTTTATGGTGTCCGGCCTACCTAAGTGGCCGGTGGCGACTCCAATTTCTAATAACATACGATATTTTTAAAACCCCACGGAATAAATATTTTATATCCAAAAAATCACAAACAATTCGAAACATCGTTTTTTTAGCGAAAAAAGACATCGCTACACTACTCCTTAATGATGTAAACTGCACCATTCTTTATATATCTTATAATAAAGTAAGTACTAGGAAAAAAAAGAAAAAATGTTTGACAGGAGACTCGACACATAGGTCACATGAGATATATAAAAACCACTAAAGTCAAGCCGCTTTTCACATTTATTTTAATAACTTTATGCATATATATATATATTGAATCAAATTATTTAATTTAATTAATAATTCTAAATTTTATTAAATATCTTAATTCAATGATTATATATATTATTAAAAATATAATTTTAATAATTAATAAATTTAATTTTTTGATTTGATATGTGTTGATAATTTTCTTAAAAATATTTTATAAAATATATATTTCTTTAAAGAAATAGATCATTGTTGGTAAAATTATCCGGATAATACATATATTCATTTTAAATATTTTTTAACTATACTTTAAATATAATTAAAAAGTTTTCATTTTTTTAATTATTTGAATTGATTTAGTGATATGCGTGTTTTTATATATCTCATGTGACTCATGTGCGAGTCTCTTCTCAAACATTTTTTCTTCTTTTTTCCCTAGCACTTACTTTATTATAAGATATATAAAGAATGGTGCAATATACATCACTAAGGAGTAATTGGCATAGTGGTTAAGTCTTGGCTTTTTTTCCTTAGAGGTTATGAGTTCAAACCTCACCATGGTTATTATTTTTTCTTTTGAATTTTCCTTTAACCCGTGGTGACACTTCACAACCTGATTTGAGGAATATATATAATATTAATTTAATTAGAGTGAATTCATCTAGTCGAGTGATGACATGTGTCGTTATCTGATTAGTTAATTAATTTTATTTAATTAAACTAAAATTATGACCAAATTAATATTATATGTAATTAAAATGGACTAAAAGTGTAATTGTATAAATTTTAATTTAACTGTCACGTCACATTTTTGTTAAATTTTAATGGCGGTGGTCAAAATAGGTCTATTTAAATAGTTAATTTAATTAGAGTGAATTCATCTAGTCGAGTGATGACATGTGTCGTTATCTGATTAGTTAATTAATTTTATTTAATTAAACTAAAATTATGACCAAATTAATATTATATGTAATTAAAATGGACTAAAAGTGTAATTGTATAAATTTTAATTTAACTGTCACGTCACATTTTCGTTAAATTTTAATGGCGGTGGTCAAAATAGGTCTATTTAAATAGTTAGATAGTCAAATTTTGAATTTTTTTAGTTGGGTGGTCAAAACAGGCCGCGACCAATAGTTGAATGGTCATTGGGTAGTTTTCCCAAAAGTAATTAAACTAGAAACAATGAGGAACTAATGTTTAATTTTATTAATTTTAGATTATATGATCCTAAAAATAATAAATCATAAAATTTTGGGAAGAAAAAAAAGGCTTAAATACAATGATTTCAAAACTAGTAGGGCCTAAATATAATTAACTGATCAAATTTTGGGGGGCAATTGCCTCTCCCACATTTTATATGGTTTCATCCCTGTTAAAGATTATATATTACGAATTTTGTTTTTGATATCACAACATACAATAATTTCAAGGATTATTATTTCACGCATGATAATGTAATAAAAGAAATCTCTACAAACATGTCTAAGTTTACTTTAAATATAAAATTTTAACTTTAAAATCCTAAACCTCTAACTATAAATTCTAAACCCTAAATTCTAAGCATACATCTAATTCCTAAACCTTAAACTATAATTCCTAAAATAAACTTCTAAACCCTATATGAGCTCATTCATAAAATACATGAAATATTTGGTCTATGCAAAATTTTAAGTAACAATTTACATTATTTGTATTTGTATCATTAAAGGTTATTGTTTTAGTGATTATAAGAAGTGTAAGTAGAAGTCAACACAACTTGGAAGAGATGGTTAAAGACTTCTGTTGACATCTAATCTCTTCCCTTAATAGGAGCAATCCCCCCTTTCCTTTCCCCTAAATAGAATTTGTTCAAAAAATGTATAAGCAGAAGTAAATCTATTTTATTTGAAGTTAGTAGATCAAATTTTATTGGTGACATGTCTCTGCATAATTGTGGATGCAATTTTTTTTGTTGAGAAAAAAAAACTATCAAAAGGAAAAATGCTCCCAAAGAACCAAACCCTTAGTTTTTCGTTTACCCTGCTTCTCCCTTCTTAGTATTCAGATCCCAGTGGTTTGTTGCTCGTTTGTCAGTCTCGATGGCGCGGGCTTCCCCCCGAGAGACAACGTTGGACCCCATTCGAACATCTAGTTTGGTTGTGGAGGTTAGGCGGGGGAGAGTTACCAGGGGTGAAGGGTTTTTGGGTTCTCCGTCCGAGTTTCAAAATGGTTTCAACTTTTGCTGGCAACGAGCGAAGAGGTGAGATTCTTTTTTTGGTGGTCTCATCTAGTTTTTCAGGTGAAGGACGGCGGCCGGGAGTTTCCTTTGGCTTATCTCGTCCATGTGTCTGGCTTGATCGGTTTGAGCATCTCTTTTTGGTAGAGGAAGATAGACAGCTAAGAGATGTTTCTCGTGGGGTCCCGATTTCAAGCTCCACCATGGCATGAAGGTTGGTTGCCGGCATATTAGTGAGGAAGGATCTTTGGTCGTGGAAGTGCATGAAGAAAAAAAAGAAGTAAGCCACAAAAGTCCTTTCGGATGTTGTTGACCATAACAACTTTAATTGTATGATTAGCATATTCCTAGGAGGTGGCAGTTCTACCAAGGCAAGCCAGAAGATTCAACGTGGAGAGTACTTGAAAGTTCCTTTTAAGGAAACAATCAGCTCATTTGTTATGGTTAATTTTATGTTGGAGAAAACGACAAATCCCGCATATCCAGGGACTTATGCTGATTTACCAGCCTGTCATGATTTTTGCTCCTCGGATGTCGCGACAATGAAGGCGACAGATGGTGATGTAAACGACAAAGGAAGAAAATCTGACGTGTATCAAAGGTTTGATTCTGGCCGTGAGCTGTTGACAGCAGATGGTTGTCCGGATAAGGACATTGTTCTGGCTAAAACAATTGAAGGTGATTGTTTTTTTTTTTGTGTTTATGATAGCGGATGATCACGACAATGATCATTCGCAATCAGCATGATCCTTTACGAGCCTACCATCGTTGTTTGGCGGAAGGATAAAACGATGGTAGTTTTTTCGATCCTTTCCCTAAGGATCATTTTTTCTTATTTTGGTTTTGACCGGATGAAAGATGATCTTTGGTTTTATTTTGCTCAATGTTTTGTCCTACGTTTTGTTTCTCCTTTTCATTTTAAGGGTTCTCTTTTCATGATCATGGTTATACCCTCTGTCATGGCCTCCCGTTCACAATCTGGCCCCTTAGCAGTTCTGATGATAAAATCTTTTACTCTCACGAAAAAAAACATGCCTTCAGATGGAGCTTTCGTAAAATTGTCAACTGATCAAACTTTTGAATGATCTATGCGCTCGGGACCTTACCATGGCTTTTATGTTTTCTGTTTGTTTTTTTCTTGTGTTTCTGCTGGGTATATTGTTAACTTTTTGCTTTTGTTTTTCTTTCGTTTTTAGCAGCTTCTGTTTGGTTGATGTTGGACTTTGATGTTATTGTTATGTTTCATGTTTTGAATGAATGTTTTTTTTTCTTGATCAAAAAAATTATTGGTGACATTTTTCAGTTCCTGTATGTTTCGTTTCTCTTTCGTTTCTCATATATATCGATTGCCTTTGCTTTATCTTGTTGAGTTCGCTCTGAGCTTCTTCTCTATATTTCTTTCTTTCGAGGTTCATGTGAAAACAAAACCCTTTTTATGCAGGATAGAGAATATTCGGGGCGTCGCATACGCTGCGCTGCGGTGCATCACGTGGAAAGTCACTCTCGTTTCAGTATCACACTTATTCTCCCTCTTAACTTTCAACCTTCCTTAAAGTAAGCAGCCAATGGGTAGTTGAACTTTTTATAACTTTACTTCCTCAAACCAAGCAAATATTTAATGACCCTTTTCTTCTTTGTAAATTCATAGAAAATAATAAGCTCAAAATAAATAAAAGAGGCGATTAAAAGGAAAACCAATAAACGACGCGTTTGAAGATGACGACCAACATTGCCAAAGCCTCCAAAATAGTACTGTCTCATTGAACGTCATTACAATAAACAACACTAAGATTTTAGCACCTCAGCACACCTCAAAGTCATGCTGTTGGCGGTGTTGTTGTTGCTGCTGCTGCTGCTGGCGGTATTCTTGCTCTTGCTGCTGTCTCGAGTTCGACAGCTCCTTCTGCCTCCGCAGCTCCAACACCTTCCGGTGCGAGTTGGAGTGTTGTGTTAGCACGAAAGTTGGACTCGCCGCAGGTCGGTACTCGGGCACGAGACGGCCTGATTTATACCGGACCCCACAAGCGTTGCACAACGTCTTGGGTCCTAATGGCCCCGTCCTCCACTGCGGCGTCTTCTCCGACGCGCAGTGTGTGCATCGCCGAACCCCTCCATCTGCCGACGGCGATGCGTGACGCTGGACTTCCCTTTTTGTCTTCGAAGTTGCTGCTGGCGCTCTGGAACGCTTGCTCCAAGCTTTGTTTGAAAACGACGAGTGGTCGTTTCTAGGGTTAAGGGCACCGGAGAGCGAGATCGACGGGAAGTCACTGAACGAATCATCTACGAACTGTGACAACCACTCCAGCTCGGCCACATCATCACTCTGAAAATGAAAAAAACAACGACTCTATAATCTCAATCATACAAGGAAAAACAAAAGAAGACGAACAGAGAAAAAACGAAACCATTACGGGAAGACAAAAGTCGTGGGTGAAGTCGTTATTGGAGAAAGAGGTATGAAAGGCGGCGGAGGAGGCGGAGGAGGAGGAGGAGGCGTAATTGAAAGGGGTTTCAGAAGGAGGGAAAGATTCATTGTTGGTGGAAGTAGAAGCGGATGAAAAAAGCTCTTCGTTGGACAAATCCAAAAGATCGTCAATATGAAACACCTCCGGAGCCGAAATCCCGTACATATTCATCTTCACTTTCCCTGTTATTTTTTCCCCTCAAAACAAAAACAAACTGATTCAGCCCAGTTTCAGGAAGGAGGCAGAGAAGAGAGATAGAGGGAGGGGGAAGAAGAGGGAATGATATATGGAGGGGAGGAGGGGACAGAGGAACGTGCAAGGAGTGAGCAGTGGCTTTATTTTAAAGGGGAAGTTACACTTACTGGAGTTAAGAGTAGAATTGGTAAATGTTTCCATAATACATTCACTGTTTACAGTAAGGAAAAAAATGTACTGCATGCATGGATGGATGGAGCGTCAAGGGATAGCATAGAGTATATAATGATACAGAAATGGGTGGATCCACCACATGCTGTACTTATTACCCATTGATATGGGCTCTTTTTTCGCATTATATCATACCTGCTTCCTTATTCTCCTGGCGGATAAAACTCGACTCGACTCAAAAAATTAAATTATTTGACTCGATGTAAAAATACTCGATTCGTCTTGATTTGACTCAAAAAAATTTAAATGGAAATGGAAAAAATTCAAAATTTTAGCAGGATCAGTTTTCAAGACGAGTCTCTTAATTATGTCTAACATATATATATCACTTATGAAGAAATATATGTGTACTTTATATGGTTATAGACATGGACAAAGCCACATACAAAAATGGGATGTATGTTGACACCCAAAAAATTTTAGAAAATTTTTCCTATATATTATTTATATAAAAAATTATAATATATATGACATCATTTTGTAAATAAAACAACCCGATAAATATCATTACAAAATAACACCCTTTGAATAAATTATTGATGTCGTCCTAGTTATAGAAAATTATTTAAATTTAAACTAATTAATATCATATTATTTAAATTTAAACTAATTAATATCATAAAATTATAAATATTACAATTAAATTTAATAGAAACTTGACTCAACTCAAATAAATTATTGACGCCATTTTATAAATAAAACAACCCCATAAATACCATTACAAAATGACACCCTTTAATAAATTCTTGATGCCGCCCTGGTTAAAGAAAATCATTTAATTTGAACTAATTAATATCATAACATTATAAATGTTTACAATTAAATTTAAACATAAACTCGACTCAACTCTAAAAAAATCAAATAAAGTTTGAGTTATAAAATATGACTCTTCAACTCGACTAACTTGAATTTTTTTATTTGACTCTATCGAATTCTTACCCCTACCGCTCCCCATATTGGTGTGTAAAATCAAGTTCGAATAAACGTTAGTTAATTATTTTAGTTTATCGATAAATTTAAATTATTGAATTATTGTCCTTAAATTGTATTAACTAAATCGAATAACTAATTGACCGGTTAATCATAATATTCATTTAGGTTCCGTTCGAATAATTAGTTTTTTACTTCCTATTTTCACTTTCAACCCTTTATTATTATTATCATTCTTTTTTAATGTGTTTATATGTATTATTAACCGGATATTGTGTTATACCAAAGCGCAGATTTTATGGGATTTTTAATTTATAACATAAGTTAAACAATAATATCATATCATATGAACAATCATGGAAAATTTTTAAATGGAAATAGGTTTCGAAAATCTTTCAATTTTTTTGAACATATAAAAATCTTTCAAGTTTTGAAAACTTAGAAATGTTGTCCCGCGTATTTGTTGGTGATAATATAAAGACTTAGTAATGGAGAAAGGAAACGCTTGGATTAGGTGGGGATGTAGCATTAATAGTGGTAGAGTAGTATAATTTATTTTTTAGCTTTTATTACAATAACTACACTCATAGAATTGTGATTTAATTGAATAGCCCCTTGGTGTTCGATAGAATATTAGTTTCGATCGAGTCAGGTCAAAATTTTAAACCACAGATAAAACTTTCTTATATTCTAAATATTTTATTCAGAAGTTACCAAACAAATATTAAATATTTTCTTTAATAGTCTTAAGGTGATTACAAAGTAGTACATGTTCTTAGTCATTTGACAATGTACATACACTTTGCAGACAAAACGATTTAAACTCGGGTCTCCTAAGATAAACATCATCCGTTTTTCTTTTGACTACTTTTTGGGTTCAAATATTAAATACTTTTATGCATGAACCGAACTGATTATATAAATTAAACAATTACCAATATATGATGGAAAAATATTCTACGCACTAGTGAAGGAAACAAAAAGTTATTACAACCGTCTTAGTTTTAAGGTTTAAGGATTTAGTTTAAGGTCTAGGTTTATGTGTTTAGAATTTAGGGTCGTGATTAAAATCTAAGGTTTAGATGATAGACTTTAGATTTTAGGGTTATATGTTGGAGATTTAAGTTTTAACCTACAAAACCTTAATTCTGATCATAACCCTTAAATTCTAACACAACACTTAAATTCTAAATCTATAAACTTAAACCTCAAGTCTTTAAACCATAAAATTAAAATGCTTTTTGACCATTTTTTATTTCTATTACCGATGAGTTGAAGAATTACCCGTGTTTCATTTAAGTCATAATATATAATCAAACTCATCAAAAATCTCATTATTTGGTGAAAGAAATAATTCCGGGGAAGCTAAAAATGTAAGGAAAATAGGTAGCTTCTCTATCTGTTCCAACTGCTCAGTGCCCACTCTTTCACGAGAAATGCTCTTTACTCTTTACCTTGCATTAATTATTCATCTTCACACATTGAAGTAGTGTCGGCAGTGAAAAATATAAGGGCAAAATCTGGAATTGATAACTATTTTTTTAAGATTTTCATTTTGGCTATCTAACTTTTAAATATTATAAAATAGTTATTATATTTTGAATTTTGTTATAAAATATCACTGAAGTAATGTCGTCTGTGAAAAAAATAAGGGTAGAATTTTTAAATGGTCACTAAATTATTTTAAAATTTTTCATTTTAGTCATCCAACTTTCAAATGTTATAAAATAATAATTAAACTTTGGTTTTCTGTTACAAAATTGTCACTAAGTTGTTAACTGTTGCTAAGAGGGTGACATGACAGTTAAGAAAACTTTTATGATTGCACTTCTAGTATTCCATATTTATATATTCGATCAATTTAATCATAATTTATAAAATCCAATAAATTCAACATTTTTATTTACACATTCTATCAATTCAGTTTAATTTTTAATAAGATCTAATTTAATTTTTTTTAAATATTTTTAAATTACAAACAATTTAATTGTTTTAATTAAATTAGATTTAATATACCAAATTATTAAATTATTTCTAAATAAAAATATGACCAAATTGATAGAATCTGTAAATAATAAGGATTAAATTTATTGGTATTTTTAAATAGAGACGATAAACAAATAAAAATAAGATTAAATTAATTGAATGTATAAACATAAAGACTAACTATTTTACTGTATGAATTTTTTTAACTGTCATGTTATTCCCTTAATGACAATAACAATTTGGTGATTATTTTGCAACAAAATCCAAAATATAATGCTCATTTTATTATAATATTTTAAATTATATAACCAAAATAAATAATTTAAAATAGTTTAATCACCATTTACAAACTTTACCTTAAAAAAATCAGTCCATATATCCGTTTTAGCTTTTTCATCTTAGATTACTATTTTATACCTACAAACTCAGGGAACATTTACTTCATTGTCTTATCACAGTGGTTGTCAGAATTGTTCTAACATGTACTCCTACTTTAACTGCCAATTATTTAAGTTCAACTCAATTTTATAAGTAAATAAACCAATAAAAAACGACTTACAACTTATTCAGTATATTTTATTTACCCAATTTAAAATTTACAATTATTCGAATCATATTTGACCGTTAATCAAATTATTTATCTTTGTTTTTTTTGTTTTTTTAGATTATGTATTCTAAATGTACTAGCATTGTCTTTTTTTATATAGAGTTTTTTCTTTCTATTCTTTTTAAATAAGATTAAAATTAAAATTAAGTTTTGTCAACAAAAATTACAGCTACTCGACTGTTTTATCAGTACTGTTTTCTTTTTCCATAACGAGTACAAGTATAATATATTGATGGATAATTAGATTAAATAAAGTTCAGATTATTACAGATACAAACTTAATTAAGACTAAATATAGTGATTTTTTTTAACAATTCCTATTTTGGGCCTGAGATGGCAAATTTTGCTCCTAATAGGTCAATAATACATAATATAGGAGAGGAGAATGTGTCAACTTAAAAATTTTAACCGTTTGTTCTAGAGATTGTTGACGATATAGTGATATTTAAATAAATTTAAAAATAAGTATTCATATGATTCGAATCTAAATGTTAAATTGATCCATTGATTAGTCTAGTGGCTAAAGATGCTCATATTGTCTTAATTTGAATGAGTTCGAATCTTACTATAAGAATGTAATATCTCTATTTAGGGTATGTTACGCGTAGCTTCTCCGCCTAGCTTTTGGAGAAGCTCGCCAAACACCCAAGTTTTACGTTTTTTTACTCAATTTTTACGCCGGATTTAGTCTCAAACATGACTTTTAGAGGAAAGCTAAAAATTTCAGCTTCTCTCCAAACACAACGAAACCTTAATAAAAATATCTAGATGTTAACTGAATTTTTTTGCTTACCTACCAGTATCTGATTCATTTATCGACTAATTAAGTATGAATTTTACAGAGGCCTAATATGAAGATGACCCTTTTAAATTATTTTTTTATTCATAACACTATAATTAAAACTACCGATATTATTTTAGAGACATAACGTTTCTTTTCATTGATAATTAAGTTCTTTATTATTATATTAGTTGCTTCATGTCTCAGTAGCAGCTGAGCAAAGAGAGAAACGTGGAAAGAACTGGCAAGCTTGAAAGAAGCTCATATTAGGACCACATTAAAAGAAACAAGCTTTGTAACGGTGTAATCAAGTTAGGGAGGAAAAGGATAAGGAAAAGGAAGGAAACGGGACGTGTTCCGTTACGTTTGTTGAGTGTAATTTTATTACCCCTGACGCCAGCCACCACCCAGGCAATTATTAAACATTGAGTCATGTTGAGAGATATTATTTTTATTTATTTATAAAATAAATTATAATTTATTTTTTTGAATATTAAAATATATTTTAATTTAACCCTTACCTTAACCGACAACTCGTCACAATTGGCACTCTCTCATGTCTTTTGTCATTTTAATTTTTTATGTTTTTGTATTACTTTTTTTAGATAAAAGTTTAAACTTTTATTTACATGATTTTATTAAAAATATTTGAGTAAAATTATATATTTGTCTTTATTTATATCCTAAATTATTTTATATTTTAGTTAAAAAGTGCTTTTAGTCCCTAAATTTTTGAGAGAAAACAATTAAGACCTTAAACTTTCTTTTACACACAATGAAATACTTGTATTTAAGATATTTGATCAATTAAGTAAAAAAATTCAACGAATTCATTTCTTTAAGATCACAGGCCTAAAAAGCACATAGACCTTGTATTTTCAAAAATAATGTATAAAATAAACATTTTATTCATTAAATAACACTTTTCAACATCAAATAATTAATGTTTAAATTAAATAATAAAAAAACAATTTTCAAAAGCAACAAATGCACGCAATAATGGAAAGAAATGGATCGGGTGGTGCTGCAGACAAAAATATTTAAATTTTTTCTACGGAAAAAGAAGTACACACCCCGTACATTTGCACCTCTTTGTACAACTTTTTTCTAAAGTTTTTTTTAACCAATCTTTTGACAAAATTGACTTTGACGCTAAGAACAGGCTCTTGGCAGCCTGGACTGTCTCTCTCCATGTGAATTGTAAGAAAAACAGCCCATTTCTCTGTTTGGTTCTTCTGGGTACATAGATTAATCTGGAATTCAGGGATTTGTTTTTTTTAATCACTTATTTTTTATTTATTAGTCAATTGATCTAGATCAGATCAAATTTTACAGATGTCTATTATAGTAGAGATTCTGTCAACTTATTTTTTTCGTTCACAATATCAAAATTCAAATTTATGACATTGTTTAAGTAATATAATGTCTTATTTCACTAGATCAATTAGTCGGTAGTTAAGGGATTTCTTCATGCACGTGGCATGCTACTAATCTACTTGTTTACCGAAAACAAAACTGGGAATTGTTATTTTTCATGGGCATATGGGGAAATTATTATAATATAATGGAATAAAAAGATGCAGAGTATTCTAATGGAGGAAATGGAATGGATATATCAGCGAAATAAGCTAGAAATAATAATAATAATAATAATAATAATAATAATAATAATAATAATAATAATAAAATAATAATAATAATAATAATAATAATAAAATCTGGGTAAAGTAAAGGCAATGGCTAAGGTTTCAGCTTCGGCATTGGTGGAAGAGATATGGAAATGGAATCACGTGCGGTGATCCCTAAATAACAGCATGCCACGTGCTTAGGCATGTGCCTATAAACATGATGCGTTATATAATAATGTTTTTTTAAATCATATGTAGTGTGACCATACATGATGATGATCAAACTTATAGTATTAAATTATATCCAAGGTTTCAGCCAATTCAACAAAAAGAAGTATATCCAGTGCTTGTATTATTATAATTTTATAGCATTTAATTGTTCTAATATTAATATGCATAAAATTCAATAATTCAATCAATAAAATATTAGTAACGAAGTAAATATCTTAAATACTATATATTTCCTTGAAATAATGAAAAATTACATTCTTTCTACTTTCTTCGATATCTTCCAAAATAATTAAATGACCGATATGTAATACATTAATTTTATTTGGGTACTCATATATATTAGTAATTTGATATAAATAAAGTCGAATAAATAATAAATAATAAATCCAATAAATAAATAGTGTTAGCTCAAATAGTACATAAATATTCATTTTGAGTGTCCATTTACAAATCTATAACCAAAAAGCTCAATTACAGATTTAAAAAGCCCAAATGCCTAATCAAATTTTGTTTTCTGCCCACTCCCAATATACATGGTTCAACAAACACAAATATGTCCAAGGAAACACAAATTTTCCACCCAAATTGGTTATTAAAGGGACACGTGCCAGTTCCCAAATGGCCTATTGCCCTTCACAAGGATTGGGCCCCTTGATGACATCAAATCCCACTATCCCTACATAAAGAAAGAGAGAGAATGTCAGAACAATGGATGGCTAATAATAAGAGTTAATGAAAATAATAATTAAAAAGAGAGAAAGAGCGGTGAAGGAATTTTACCTGTCATTGCGAAAGCTGAGACGTCGCTCGAAAGAGGAAGAGTCACCGAAAGAGTTGACTCGTCACCGAAAAAGCTAGATCGCCACCAGAAAATAAGGTCGGAATGAAGATCAAATCGTCATTTTCGTTGTTGGAGGTATATTTCTTTCATTCTTTCGTTTCCCTGCAAAAGAAATATAAGTGTTAGTGTTTATAAAGGAAAACATAAAACGAAATACATGTAAAACCAAACTAAAATAAGAGTGATCGGAAATGTGTTTGTGGCGGTCGAAGTTTGTTTTAGGGAACGACGATGTTGAAAATGAGAGAGGGTTTTGGGTAGGTAGGTTTTAGGGGTGAAGTTGGGTTGTTATGATGAACTGGGTGTAGATTTGAGGGTTTAAGGCTTAAAAATCATTTTTTTTAAAAATAGGGTTTTAGTTATGACGGAGCACGACGGTTGGAAATCGCTTCACGGCCGCTGGAGTTTGGTTCAGGGTGGTCGAAGCACGGTTAGAGACAACCGGAATTAGGGCACGGCGGTCGAGAGTTAAAGCACGATGACCGGTCAAAGGTGGTTGGTGATTGGAGCTTAAGCGCGGCGGCCGGCTAATGGTGGAGGGTGATCGAAGACGGGCTATAGAAGATTGAACGGTGACGTTGGCGATGGTTCATGACCGACATTCATCGTGTTCTTTGTAAACACGAAGAACATGGATGCATGTGCATCCAAAACCAAATGATTTTGATCCGATTTTGGGTAGGTTTCTGTGCAATGGGGTGTTTATCTCGGAGAAAATAAGGGTAGAGAGAAGGGTAGTGAGAGAGTGGCTAAATGCAAATAACTGAACCAACTCGGTTTTGGGGGTTTTATAACCCACGCGAAATGGTGCCGTTTTGGGCACCGAGTTTGGGCTAACCTACGCCATTGGATTAGGTCGGATCTATTAACTCACACCTTACTTCTGGCTTTTCTCACTTTGGGCTTTTTAGTGTTGCATTTCATTCAATTTGGCCACCATTTTTTTGTAATTTGGCTCTTAAGTTTGTAATTCATTCAAATTTGGTCCCTGATTTCATGGCCCTTTAGTTAATTGCTTTAATTTAATTGTTTTAAATTAAATGTATGTGTGCATATTTTAAAACGGGCATGTAGTATATTTGTTGAGGTGACTAATTCACTTAGTATAAATAATTAGAGCATTTTAATTTAGGTTCTTTAATTAATTTAATTAATTAAAATAGGTGAGATCATTATAGAAAATAAATGATTATTAAATGGAAACTTTAATGTTCTAAGTTGATTAGTGTCTCATTGTAAGGAGATGTTAATCAATGGTGCATTTTAGTGAAGCATTTAATATTTCATTTAAACCTAGAATATGTAATCACATAGTTAAATTAAAATTAAATTAAGAATATGGTTTAAATAGTTAGAATCATTAAATATTAAGGAATATTAATTTAAGGCTTAATATGGATAGTGTCCAATTATTTGTGTGTTATCACATAAACCCCTAAATTTGATAACATTTTTAGATTCTTTAATTAATCCAATCAATTTGGGACCTAATTAGGTTTGAACTTAAAATTGACATGAAAATAAATGGACATGCATTAAAAACCTTTTGTGTTGAGATAATTTTTGAATATAAATTGAAGTATCATAAAGTAACTCGATGTTTCAAAACTTATATTTGTTTTAAAATGTATTTTCTTACAAAATGATATCTCCACTCGGAACAAAATTCAGTTAACGATTAAGGATTTAATTAAATTTAAATTATCGTTCGAAATGCTAAAATGTCACGTGAAATTAAAAAGGTACCGATAACGGGCGTTTGTGGGGTGCTAATCCTTCCCCACACGTAACCGACTCTCGAACCCAAATTTCTTAATAAAGAATCTCAGGTTGTTTTATAGTGTCTGGTCTACCAAAGTGACCGGTGGCGACTCCAAAAGTATTTTCAAGATTAAATAAAAGAAAGATCAATTTTATGGTTAATCAAGTGAAAAACCTGATCTGATATGAACAACCCTAATTTTCAAGATTAAATAAACAAAAGACAAAACCTTAATTTTCATTCTCAATCGGCAGGCTATTTTCACACATTCGGTTTTAAAAATAGTCGTGAAACGATCAATAATTACTTAAACAAATGAAAAACAACGTTGTCCTCTAAATGCTAGTTTTCTTGCATTCGAAGCTCAAACAGGCCAAAGCAACAAATCAAGCTGTTGGAAAGTCATCGTACATTGTCAAAATATGACGAGTTAATTACAATTACGTGGTTAGATTTATTAATTTACTGAGCGGTTAAAAATGTTTATGTTCTCTTATTTTGTGTAGGGTTGGCAATGGATCGAGTTGTATAAAGTTTGAGTTCGAGTCCGATTACAATCGGACTCAAACCTTTTTTTATATTCGGACTTAAACTTTTCCAATCAAATTTGGATTGAGTTTTTTCTTCGGATTGATTCAAATCAGATCAGATAAAATTGTCATTCATAGTGTTGACCCGAGTCCGACGGTTAAATCCGTGGATTTTAGCGTCTTTAGGATATATTGTGTTTTGGCTATCCAATATTTTTTATTTTAATGCAAACCAATCCATAATTTTGTACATTTAATTTCTTATATTTTTAATTTATGTCATTTTGTTGGGCTTGATTCCCTTCAACCGATTTGCTTGCCAAGTGGTGGAGAAGTTGATTTTTGGGTGTTTGTGGTGGAAGCAAAAGATAGAAAATATTGACATGGGATTTAGAGTGGTTTAGCTTTATAACCAAAGCCTACATCCACTACCTTAGCTCATCACCAAAGATTTCACCAATTCACTAAGATTTTCCCCCCATTTTTTAGGCTTAAGAGGCAACCTTTTATAACCTAGACTCACAACCCAACAACCCAAGTCTAGCATCTAAAGCTCACAAACTGAGCTTTGGGAACACTCTTAAGTAAGAGAAAACTTAGCAAACGAAATCCATCTCTAAAGGTTGATGTTTGCACACTAAATGTTGGGAAACGCCGGTACACCCTATGGCGCAGCGAAAAAATTATCTGGCGTAATCCACCAGTGATTTATGTACAAGGACGAATTCGGGGTGATAAAAGAAGAAACGTTACCTTAATAAATCTGGAAATTCGCAGTGACTATAGGAGAATCCAAATCTAATCCGAGTCGTCACAGCAACGTTCTGACCTATACATAGTCCACCCAAATAAGACAAACAATATTTTATCTTCTCTAACTGTTAGAGAAGTTTTCCGAAAAGCATATGTTTAGCTGCTAGACCTCATGCCTTTATATAGCATTTGAAACCCTAATTCTAATCAAATTCGGATTATTTAAATATACATTATATTTATCCGAATATAATTAAATATGTAGAATCTAATTCTACTTCTATCAGGTTTCTTTAGGGATATATATATATTTTAATAGCATCTGATAATTACATTAATTATCTAGTATGAAAATATATAACCGAAATTATCTATAATTTCAATAATCATAATAATTTCGGTTTTTGCTTATTTCGTGCACAACAAGTTTGTACACATGCTATCTAGTCGATATTTGTTCGTTTTAATCATAGGGTGTGACCTTTGTAGGTTCATGCAACGTTATCAGAAATATCTAAAACAATTCTAATATTACAAGCAATGAGTGGCATCTAGCAATACATCATTGCTACCTAAGTTACATGAAGTCGTGGTTCAATTTAACCTTTTTCGTGATTAACTTGTTTTATGTATTTCATCATTTTGTTCTCATATCTAGATCGGACACAAGTCATGGATTAGTCACACTTGTATAGTCAATATAATATTTTTTGATATCTTGAGTAGACTATTATAAACGAATAACTATGATATCCCATATCAATTTATTCGAGCATGGCCATGCATTTGCTAGTCTCACTCAATCAAGTGGCCTATGATATTACTCCTATTATGTAGGAGAAACAAATCCTATCTTGATCAACCATATTCCGCTACATAGATTGTGACATATCCAATATCAGTCTTTATAGTGTAGTCAATTACGACACACGTTTGACCATATCAAAATATGTCACTCACGATGTTGAAATGATGATGATCTCAAGTCTGAGGATCATACATGTAGTTATCACCATGAGCAATGTTGTGACTGTCACATAATAATCCAAGAGACATGCTTATAGCGGGTCAGTCCAGTATGTCGTTCTCTAACACATACTTATGTATTGATTTTGACATCTCCATGTCAATGACAACACTTTGTCATCAATCAACTACATATTAGTCTTAATACATTATTGTTTACCATGCCCACAAAAATTCTCGACTAAGGATATTCAAGAATAACTATATTATTGTAAGGACTTTATTATAATTTAGTTTATTTATAGGTGCACAGAATAAGACTGAAATAATAATTATGACTTTATATTAATAAACAAGATAAAATAAGTATTTCTTTTACAACCATCTCATGATTGGTCTTGGGGCATACTCCAACACTAAAGCTCTCACCCAAATCCTAGAACACTTAAGTATACATTGACAATTTGAGCTCACAAGTGTCTGTCTATACAAATGATGGAAATTTAGACACTAAGACAAATTTAACATCATAATGTTGTTGACAATAAGATCATTAGTCTTCCCTAGATGCTTGGAGGTCCCTTTTATATTCCCAAATGAGTTCATAGCCGTTGGAGACCATTAGGGATGAATTGGACCGTTGGGGCCTTTATTTCCCGCAATAAATGTAGTTCTAGAGCTGTCCATATCGGTACGCAACTAGCCGTATCGGTACAGGTTCTTCAAAAACTAGCTATTATGCTCTTCACAACTGATGCGTATCGATACGTGTATGAGATATCGGTACAACCTGCAGTTTAAAAGACCATTGGGAAATTGACCGTTGGGGGGTTTTGGCCGTTAGGGTTTTTGCCACGTAGGCGTATTGAAACGCTAAGAGGCGTATAGAAATGACCCCTCTTCATATCGATACAGGCAAACCCTATATCAGTACGGGTTTTGGTAGTTTCAAATAGACTGTAGCTGAAACTTTAAGATGTATCAAAACGGGGTATACCGTATCGATACAGTTGAGCTGAGAACTTAGGTTTGGCTACTTTAAAACATTTCAAAAACACTTCAAAACCGTTTGAAACCTTCTCAAACATATTTTCAAGTTGTTTGGACTTAAAATCATTTTTGCAGTATTTTTAATTTAGTCCAAAACTATTTTTCAATTATTATATCAAAACAAATATCCTAACAATCTCCACCTTTTGGATATAATAAAACCAACTTGAATTTTTTTTGTGATTCTCCCCCTTAGTATTTAAAAATTTGAATAAGAGATTTTAAATTTTAAATGTAGTTAAATCTCCCTATTCACTTGAAAAATTAATTTTTCAAACAATTTCCCCCTTTTTTGGTATATAAAAAAGAATTTAAGTAGCTTTAAGTTTAAAATAACAATGGAGGTTAAAAAATTTGACATAAATAAGATTTTTGGTTTTAAAATGACCCCCTTACTCAAATATCAAACAAATGTTAGTCAAACAATTTATGATAATATAGTTGAATTAAAGTAAATACACCAAATTAAAGCAAATAAATTCAACTAAATTTTACCACACTTGAACCAAAGGGAGGATGTGAAGTCTTCTTTCTTCAAGGGCTTTCCTTGTGTGTATGGAGCTCCCCCTTAATCTTGTACTTTGTTGACCATTCTCTATCACACCTAAAACAAGACAATCTAGTGATCAAATAGAGCCACCGGGGAAGCCTAAAGCGTGCACCGATACGCTTCTTAAGGCATACCGATACGAAAAGCCTGAAACGTGCACAACGGCTATAATGGCTAGTAGGCATACCGATACGGGTAACCCACATATCGATATGGTATGCACCAGAACTGCAATTTCAACATGGAAATCACTCTCCAACGGCTTTATTTTTCAATTGGTATCAAATCTTGGTCTTCATCCAAGGACTAACATCCAGAAGTAAAGATCGTTTGCTCGAAGTTCTCCGATCAAGAAATGGCAAGATTTGAAGAAGGCCGTTTTATCTCGTGTCCTCGGTTCTTCAAAGGAGAAGTATACTTCCAATGGAGCAATGACATGAAGTACTACATCAAATCCCATGATTATGAGGTTTGGAACATTATTGAAGATGACTACTTGGAAGCTCCTAAGAAGAAAAAAAAGAAGCAAATGAGTGAAAATGACACGAAGGCAAAGCTAAATGCAAAAGCGATGCACATCCTTCTTTGTGGCCTCAATGAAGAAGTTTCCAAGAAGGTCTCCACATGAAAAATAGCCAAAGAAATGTGGGAGAAGATTGAGAAACTATATGACAAAGAAGAAAAGAAAGATGTTGTTCCATCTTGTGCTAACCTCCTCCAATCACCCAAGGTGGATGGTGTTTTGGCTCTCGATGAGTCCAAGGTATCTTCTAACTCTAATGATCCAAATGCATATTCATTTGATGAGTTACAAGATGATTTCGATGATTTTTTTTTTGGAATTTGAGACCATGAATTCTAAATTTAAGAAAATGATTTCAAAACTCAAAATTGAAAATGATTTTCTTTTGAAAACAAAAGTGGATTTTGAAAACCAAAATAAAATTTTGAAAAATGATTTAGAGTTTTCAAGAACAAGCAAAGATGTTTTATAAAAAGAAAATCTTGATTTGAAAGTTAAGCTTGAAAGCTTAACAAAAAAAAGAAGAAATTATTGTCAATAATTCATCTTGTCGCATAATGGCAAAATGCTCACATTGTCATTATCATGGTCATTTCATACATATTTATCCTATAAAGAAGATAAAATCTTATAGGATTAGACAAGTATGGGTTCCTAAGGGAAGTAGAGACATTGTGACTAACGTAAATGAATCCAAAGTAATTTGGATACCAAAAATGAAGTAAATGTCTTTTGTAGGTGTGATTGAGCAATGTGAAGGAATACAAAGACATGGAAATGCTCTAGTCACACAAGTGAAGAAATTGGATAACCTTTAAGCTTAATATTTTTATATTTTATATCTTTGGTTATCTAATTTTTGTTTAAAGACTTGGATTATTGAATTTCACTTGCTCTTAATTTGATTTTATGCTGAAATTTAATGTCTTTTAAATGTCATGCATATGAGCCTCAAATTTGATTTAAAAATGAATGCTTTGAGTAAGGGGAGCCATTTTAAAACAAAACTCTTATTTTGTCATTTTTTAAACTCTCTATTGTTATGAACTTAAAAGTTTTCAAACTTTAGTTTGAACCATTTTTTATATAACAAAAAGGGGAGAATGTTTTGAAGAATTGAATTTTCAATTGAATAAGGGGAAGCTTTAACTCTTTTAAATCTATATTCTCTTATTTACAATTTATTTTCCTAATGGGGAGATTCTCAAACAAAATTTTTCAAGTTGGTTTTATTATATCAAAAAGGGGAGATTGTTAGGATATTTGTTTTGATATAATTGAAAAATAGTTTTGGACTAAATTGTAAATATTGCAAAGATGATTTTAAGTCCAAACAACTTGAGAATATGTTTGGGGAGTTTTTATAGGGTTTTGGAAGGGTTTGGAATGTTTTAAAGTAGCCAAAACCAAGTTTTCAGCTTAACTGTACTGATACGATATACCTCGTATCGATACACTTAAGGGTTTCAGCTATAGTATTTTTCCAGAACCGAAAAATCGTACCAGTATAGGCTTAGCCGTATCGATACGAGAAAGGGTTGTACCAATATGAGTAAAGGTGTATCGATCCCTGTTTTCCAAACCACCAATGGCTATTTGAAAAATAGTCCAACGGCTATTTCTATGACAAGGCATACCGATACGAGAAGCCTGAAGCGCACACAACGGCTAGTATGCGTACCGATACGGGTAACCCGCGTATCGATATGGTATACACCAGAACTTTAATTTCAGCATGGAAATCAGTCCTCAAAGGCTCTATTTGATCCCCAACGGTCTCCAACGACCACAAGCTCGTTCCTAACTATATTATGAAGGCTGGAACACTTGAAGATGGTTAAAAAATACATCCAAGCAACATGATCAAGAGAATTTGAGTTCAATTCTTATTTCTTCATTTCTCTTGTATATAGTGTTTGAGATAGTGCTTAATTGTAAATCCTTTGTACTCTTGTGAGCTTAAATTCTTGTAAACACCCGCCTAAGTGAGGTTTTAAAGTTTACACAAATCCTTGTAAAATGATAGGTTATAGTTTAGCCTTGGACAAAAACTAGAGCAGTTCTATCTTAGCCATTAAAAGATAGTGTTGTAAAAGTTTCCTCCTAATCCTTGAAAAGGGGAAGAATTCATAGTGAATTGAGAATTTCTTAGTGGTGTGCTAAGGTAGTGGATGTAAGCTTAGTTTAGAAGTTGAACCACTCTAAAATCATCGTGCAATTTGTCCATCTTTTTATCGATTTTAGCCAATTCATCAAATGAGCTTTTCAACCCTCTTAACACAAGATCGGAAGGAAGCAACAAGGCTTTTCACATTTAATTTTGTATTTATTCTTTGTCGCCCATTAATTGTTGACTATATTTAAATTTGTGTGTTTATTATTTATGTTTTTAAATTACTTCTTATTTTAATTCATAATTTTAGCCTAATATGTCTTAACTTTATCTTACAATTTCACATCGTTTACTATTTTATTCACTAGTTTCCTTAGTTTTTGGTAATTTATTAATATTTGCATTTATTTATGTAATACCCGTATTTTGTCCAAGTACTCATGTATATACGTATATACCTCTATAAATAAAATAAAAACTAAATAACAAGTAAATAAATTTGGGATCCAATATTATAAATAAAGGCATCCCATATAAATAAAGTTCATCCAATGTCCATTTTACATAAGAAAATCCTTATACAATCTTAAGGCCCAAAATACAAGTCATTCCCACCAAAATCTGCCTAAATCCGGATAAAAGAGCCCAAACTAGCACAAATGTGCTTTCATAGCCAGCCCATTTTGCCACGTGTCGCACCATCACTAGTTGAAAGGGGTTTCACACAGATTGAGCCTCCGCTGACGTCAGCTATGTCAGTAGCTATAAATAACTTAGAAGAGAGAGAAAAATGGAGTCATTATTGCACAATCTTTTTGGGAATTAATTGAGGAGAGAGAAAAGAAGGCGAAGAGGTTTACTAGAAGTTGGGATAATGCTAGGAAGTTGAAGCAGTCGCTGGAGATCGTTGCCGGAGCTTGTCTGCCGCCATCAGAAGGTATATCTCAACATTTTCCTTTTTTTTCCTTGCACAAAAACACAAGCAAATTAGATCTAAACTTCTGAAAACCTAAAAGCAATAACCAAATAGAAAGCAACTTAGGTTGAGTTAAAGTAAAAGCCACCGGAGTTTTGGATAGGTGTTTTAGACGATGAGGTTTTGAGTTCGGTCGGACTCGAAGAGGACCGTGTTTCGGGTAAATCTAAGTTCTATGTGGTCGAAGAATGGTGGCTCTATTGAATCGGGACTAGATTTAGGAGTTTTTGAGTAAAAATCTATGATTTTTTGAGGTTTTAGGGGATTTTAGGTTTCTGGTACGGTGGTTGGAAATCGCCTTGCGGTGGCTGAAATCGAACCAGACGGTGGTTAGAGTATAAGGGTGGTCGAAAAAGATAACCGAAAACAATGTTCGGTGGTGGCCGGCATCACCTCTGGCGGCCGGTGAACAGGCCGGGGTTTAGATATGAGGATGGCGGAAGAACAAAATGAGGGAAGTTGAAGAACAATGGATGAGTTCATAGGTTTTTCTAGGTTTTGATCTTAAGAAACGGATAAACGAAGACTTTTTGGTGTTTTTTATGGATCAAAAGAAGAAAAAAGATGAAGAACAAAGATGAACACATGATGAACATGGGTGTTTGATCAAAATAGGGTTGAATTCTGGAAATTTTTGTGTTTGGGTAGAGAGGATTTAGAGAGAGGCCTGAGGGAAGAAAGAGAAGGAAGGTTGAGCAAATGGTCGTTCCAACTCAGTGTGGGTGATTTTATATATGAGTTGGAACGACATCATTTTGGATCCGGGTTATCAAGGATTCGCGCGTTTCTATCCGAGTTGGGCATAAGATCCGCGTCCTTCTTTCCGTATCCTTGTGGATTTGGCCCCCATTTTACATTTGTTTTAATTAGGTCCCTATATGTTTGTAATTAAGCTCTCCAGTTTACAAATTAATCCAATTTGGCCCTTATTTCAGTTCTAATTAATTGTTTAATTATTGAATGTTTGCATGTTTAAATATCAAGCATCTAGTATATTTGTTAGGGGATTTTGATCACTTAATACAAATAATTAGAGCCTTTCAATATAGGTTCTTAAATTAATTAATTAAAATAGGGAAATAATTGTGGAAAATAAATGATTATTAAATGGAAACTTTAATGTTCTAAGTTGATTAGTGTCTCATTGTAATGAGATGTTAATCAAAAGGGCATTTTAGTAAAGCATTTAATATTTCATTTCAACCTAAAACATTGTAATCACATAGTTAATTAAAATTAAATTAAGAATAGGGTTTAAATAGTTAGAATCATTAAATATTAAGGAATATTATTAATTTAGGGATTAATATTGATAATGCCCAATTATTTGGGTGTTATCACATAAACCCCTAAATTTGATAATATTTATAGATATTTTTAATTAATTCAATCAATTTGAGCCCTAATTAGTTTTGAACTTAAAATTGACAAGAAAATAATTGGATATGCATTAAAAACCTTTTGTGTTGAAATACATTTTTGAATATGAATTGAAGTATCCTAAAGTAATTGGATGTTTCAAAACTTATATTCGCTAAAAATGTATTTTCTTAAAAAAGATACTTATGTTCGAAATGAAATTCAGTTAAAAATTAAGGATTTAATTAAATTCAAATTATTGTTCGAAATGCCAAAATACCACGTGGAATTAATAAGGTACCGATAACGAGCGTTTGTGGGGTGCTAATCCTTCCATACACGTAACCAACTCCTGAACCCTAATTTTAAAAAAATAAATCTCTTGTTATTTTTATGGTATTCGGTCTACCAAAATGACCGTCGGCGACTCCAAATTGATTTTCAAGAATAAAAAAAGGAAAATCCAATTTAATAAGAAAAACCCTAATTTACAAGATTAAAATAAAAACAACAAAAACCCAATTTCAAAATCAATCGTCAGGCAATTTTCCACACTCGGTTTTAAAAAATGGCCGCGACAGCTTGGCGACTCCGCTGGGGACATATGTTGAGAGTCAGGCCTAATTAATTAATTTCATGTGGTATTTTGGGGCAATAATTTGAATTTATTTTTTTGCAAGAATTGTTGGATGAATTTTCAAGAAAAATGAAGGTAGTTTTTGTGTATGATATATCTGTCATTCATGCATCAGCCCTTTACCCGGGCTTTTACCCTTATGTGGGAGAAAGACATGATCCGACGTGAGGCTCCCCACCTCCAAGTTCGGGATTTTGACTTTTTCTAGTATACTAACCTTACGCACCGTGGGGCCTACGCCTCCGTTATAAGGTATTTATACTACCGAATCGATGTCTTGTTGTCGTAGTAGGCAGTAACGATAGTTCGGGAACCCACAGTCTAGAACACAACCCACATTCTCTTATTTAAAAACCCACCCCACTATAGCCAGACAAGGACATAGAACAGGTGCTGCCAGTTTAAATACATTTCTCTGGTTATTTTCCTTGCCAATATTGCATGTTCTTCTGTGTTAATATTCTGTTTATTTGCTTTTCATATTAATTCCCAATACTAACATGAGTTTCTTTTGTTTTCTTTTCTTTGTGGTTGTTTAATTTTATTATTTTAAGTGAACAATGTCATATTGCATTGATTTGGCATCGGTTCGGGAATCAGTTAGGTTGGAAGTATTCAGTATGGCTGAGGGGTCTTAGATAGGAGAAGACAATACCGCAATTTGGACATGGTCAGAACAAACTCAGCATAAGAATGGAGACAGTCTTCGTAGAGGCGACGTATCACAAATGAAGAATCATGCCAAGTTAAATACCAATCAGAATGTTAGCTTACTGGAAGTCAATGCAATATGGGATCAATGGGGAAATGACATGAAAGAATTATTCAAAAAAGAATTTTGGGGATATAGCTCTACTGTTGAGTGTACCGATAGACTGGGAATTTCTTAGGGCAATGGCTCAGTTCTAGAACCCTGCATACAACTATTTTACCTTTGGCCGAGTAGACACGACACCCACGCTCGAAGAGTATGATGCACTGGTTAATTGCCCCTTAATTCAAAGCGATAAGATATACACTAGACCTAACAACAACTTAGGCTTCAAGAAGAAATTGGTGCAGATCACGGGAAAGACTAAAGAGTGGTTGGATAGGAAGATAGCTAATTATGATAGCATTGATCAAAATGAAGACAAACAACGCATAAATTGGAGAGTTCTCAAAGAGTTGATATTGACAAGTGATGATGAGCCAATTAGGAAGAAGAACTTATACGCCTTGTGTATATATGGCTTGATTTTGTTCCCAATAACTCCAGAACACATAGACCCGTCAACGGTGGGACTGTTCGAGCGATTGAAAAAAGGTGTAAATCCGGTGCCAGCCATCATAACTGAAACTTATAGATCATTGACTGCGTGCAAAAAATCAGGGGAAGTAAGATTTTGGGGTTGTGCGCAGTTGCTCGAAATTTGGTTCAGAGGTCATAGGTGGAATACTCCATATAGAGGCATTAGATATCTTGACACATACTCACCAATAGAAGAACATCTAACTAGTTGCCCGATAGAGAAAAAGAAAGAGGATCAATGGAAGAATATTTCAAGGACATGAAAGATGTCGATGTTCTGTGGAGGGCTCCTTGGTTAAACAATAGGGTAACCTTCTTGTATTGATGTGGAGACAGAGATTGGGTCCCGTTACCCAGGATTTGGGGAGGAACGACCTATTGTCCCCTATTGGTGTCCAGACAGTTCGGTTCAAGATAGTTCGTACTAGTTACTGCGGGCATGGCACGAATTGAATACGCTCACAAGACAATTGATTATAAAGGGGTGGTTGCTCAAACTACAAAAGCACGGGAAAAGCCAATGAGGGTTCAACCATATCGGGATTTGGAAGTCTTGTTAAGGTATGTGTAGTACCTAAATTTTACCCGACTTCATATGTATATAACTCGATATAAATAAATTCAGATAATAAATAAATAATATAAATAGTATCCAATAATAAAATAAATATCCATTCTACAATATATAAATCCATTTTTATATACAAAATCCCAAGAAGCCTAAATTTGCAAAGTCTTTCCAGCCCATTTACAAGCTAAACCGGCCAAACAAACACAAAATGGCCTAACTGTGTTTTCTCAGCCCGCCAAAAGTGCTACGTGGCACTCTCCTATTTATCCATTCAGGGTTCACGCAGATAACTACTTCGCTGATGTCATCTTTTTCGCCAGCTATAAATAAAAAGAGAGAATCAATTATTAGACAGTAATGAAACAATAATTGAACAATTGAAAAACAATTATTGCAATCATTAAAGAAGAGAGAGAATGGAGTTTAAGTGTCATACCAAAAGTCGGAGAGACATTGGGAAGTCGAGCCAGATGCCAGAGAAGATGACTGGAACTGTCGCGTCACTGTTCGAGCTTACCAGAAGGTAGCTTTTCTCGTCTTCCTTTCATTTCCTGCATCAAAACACCAAAATAGATTACATTCAAACTCTAGAATCTAAAAACAGTAGCCATATTGAAATCTTAATCTAAGCCTTAGATCTAAAAATAATGAAGATCACAACAAAGTTTAAAGCTTATCTTGTGGTTGTTGAAGTAGTTTAAGTCACCGGAGGGTTTAAAAGTAACGGCGGAGTCGAAGAGGTAGATTTAGTATCGGCTTGGGTAGTTAGGAATAGGAAACGGGCGAAAAATGGAGGATTCGATTGAATTCGGGCCTAGATCTAGTTTTAGGATGAAAATCAGGGAAAATAATGTTTTTAGGGTTTTGGACGGCGGCTGGAAATTGCCTTATGGTGGTGACCGGTCGCCAGAGATGAACCAGAAGGTGGCTGGGGATAAGTAGTGATCAGAGAAGATGACCGAAGACGACGACCGGTGGTGGCCGGTGAACAGGCTAGAGTTGTAGACACTAAATTTTGTCCGGGTTTAAATTAAATGCTCAAAATAAAATAAATCCGTATTACCCCTTTTAATACCCAAAACCTTACGTTATACCCTTAGCCCAAAATTTCATGGCCCATTATATATGATTTTATATAGTAGAAAAAAATATATAATAAATAATAAAAATCCCAACTCCTTACTCATTAAGGCTTTACTACCATTGGTTGAAAAATACTTGCTGCCCAAGGTCTTGATTTTTATTGGTTCCCTTTTTAAGGAGATAAACCAAAAATACCCTTCATCACTATATAAATATAAATATAAATCCCATGAACCCTAAAAAGAAGAACCCACTACCCTAATTTTTTCCTATCACTCGGCAACCCCCAACCCTCCTTCACTCACCATTTAAATCGACTGCCCATTTTTTCTAGTTTGATTTGATTCACTTATCCATCATAATTTTCCCTAATCGAAACTATTTTCCACCACTACTAAAACCTTGAATCGAGCTTCTCAACCCCAATAGCAATCTGTAGAATTTAGCGGACAAGCATAAATACTTGAGTTTTGGGTATATTCTTCCCTTTTTATTTGTTGTGTAATCCATTCTTATGGTTTAATGAAATGTTGATGAGTTTATTGTTAATCTTTTTGTTTATTTAAGTTTAATTCTTATATGTTATTTTATTTTATTTATTTGTTAGTGTTTTATGTCTTTTTTGTTCGATATGTAGGTTGATATGTACATGTTATTTAACATAATATATATAGTTCTTATATAATGTATAGTTTATATATATGATATAGTATACATATTATGAGACTGTTCTTTATATGTAATATAGAGTATAATATATGTATATATTATATAGCTTTCATATAAGTATATATTTGTAATTCTTTTTAAAAAAATGTTATATATATAATTTATACATATTATAAAACGTTATATATATAGTTTGTACATATAAGTATAATATAGAGCTTTTATATACAAATATATAGCATTCAGTTCCTACATATATAAGTATATATTATATACATTATATTATATGATATAGTGTTAAAGCTTATATATGTATATCACATCCAACTTTTTGCATATATGTGGTTGTGTGGGACGCGATAGGGTTTGTTTTTTATAGTGCATTAATGTTAATTGGTTGTTTTCTTAATGTTAACTAGGCAAATTAATTTAATTAGTTTAAGATCGTGTGCTCGTCTCTTAGGGGCACGATCTTTAAATTAATTAGATTAATTTAGGTTTTGTCCTTTTAGAGCCATAGTTGGACTTAGGGTTCGAATTAGTTTAGTGAATTTAAATCTACCCTTGGCTTATTGGGATAAATGTTAAATTCATTAAATTAATTGAACATTTCTTAATTACTTTTAGGATAAAATCAATATGGAGATTAGATTGACATTTTATTTAAAATAGCAAATTAATCAATTTAATTTGTCTTAAATAGTATCCTTGGCTTATTGGAATACTAGTTTAAAACCGATCAAATTAATTATCATTTCCTAGGATAATTTATAATTTATTAGGGTTTTTAGTCTATTAGGGTTAAACAAACATGTTTGTAAACATTAAACAAACGAACACGAACACCATAAAAAATAAGTAAACGAACACAAACATGATATAAAAAGTTTAAACGAACCAAAAATGAACACATTCAAATATAAATAAACGAACACGAACAAAACCTTATTCGTTTAAGCTCAGTTCATTTACACCCCTAGTTCAACTCCTACTTTATTATATATTTAATAAACTCTTATATTTTTAGTTTGAATAATTATTTTTACAAGGGTCAAATTGTTATTAAACCAAAATTATCTAATAAATAAATAAATTTTATAACATGGGCCAGAGACCCTTGGGCCCCAAGAGAGCTTCGCCTCTGATCGTCGTGTTGCCGTAAGCCTTTCCCTGCCAATTCACTATCATCGTGGTACAGTTAGGATTTTAAAACTCTAATTCCAGTTCAATCATTAAGGGGTAGGAAAAGAAGAAAAAGTGAGTAAATTGTAATCTTACCCCAAAATATAAATAATATTTTAAACGGATAGATTTTGGACTAAATTGATAAAATATATAAGTGTTTTGGACTAAAAGTTTAACTATACTAAGTCATAATATCATCTTTGTTAATTTTTAATGGTTGAAGTACCAAAACAGAACAAAATTGTAATATTGAGTACCATTTTACTAAAAATAATAGTTGGATTACCAAAACAGTAATTCTATAGTAGGTGGGGTACTATTTATATAGTTTTCCGTTAAAAACCAAAGCATTATTATTTTTTTTCTTCGATTTGTCTCCTTCATATCACTGTCTTAGGAATTCGGCAAATTAAGTAATTAAAAAGTGGGGAAATATCACTATACAATTAGGTTGACCTAAAAGTAAAAACTGATGATGTTACGCGTTAGGCATAATTTTCAATTAATTGTAGTAAATCACTTTTACATTATGTTCAAAAGATGTACATAAAAAATACATTATCCTCTCAAAGGGCCCTCCTGTAAATCATGAGGACACAAACACAAACATATAGGTTTTGTTTAGTATGAAGGATGAGCAAACTTGTTCAACTCGATTTCGAGTATAAGAAAGATTTGTATGATTATCGGACATTAAAAATGTAAGAAATAAGAGAAGAAAAAAACCACCCACAAAGCTTCTCCATTCGATTTTGGAGTTTCCTTGTATGACTCTAAATGTATCCTATTTCAAGGGTCTGGATTAATCCTAGCTCCTATTATATAATACTGACCACAAGATCAAAAGCCGACCACCTTCTAAATTTGAAAGAAAAAAAGGATTATATGCAGAAGAAAGAAGCTGCCAAGAAGATCGACATGGCCAACAAAGATGGTTCAAATCTCAAACCAATGGCCTGATTTGCAGAAGTGTCGGATTCCAACAAAGAACCAAATGTGAAATTAGCGTTTAATCCATAGAGAGATTGCACTCCTTGTATATCATCAATCGACAAATCAACCTTCTTTTCTCTAGGTTTCAAGCTCGGATACATAACGGCAGTTCTCACCGGACTATGAGCTAAACCTAGCAAATGACCGATCTCATGAACCGCCACCGACTCTAAATCGACGGCTACGTCCGATTTCTCCACCTCGAAATCAACAGCCCACGTCTCGGCCGCGTCGAGATGAAACTTCCCGCTCTCGGGGGAAAAAGAGTGGGCGAGGATCCCTAACACCCCATCAAACGGCTCCCCGTCTCCATGATCACCGGTGTAGAACCCTATCTTGATATCGGCGAAGCCATAATCGTCCGTTTCCATGAAGCTGACCGGAATGACCGACGCCCATCTCGAGAAAGCTCGTTTAAAACTTCTCCTTATATCAGATGAGCTCAAGTGATGGATTGAATTGTCGGGTGAAAATCCATACGTTAGTGTCATCGGAATCCGCCGTGCCCATCGAGGTTTCCCCGGAAAATACACGTAGTTCTTCGTCGCATGCAACGTAGGAGACGATGTATTGTAATCTAGTGATCCTAAGTATTTCTTTATCTCTGATAAACCATAGGCACGGCTGCCTCTCTTGGAACTGAGGAATCTATTGTAGTAGTTATCGACGGTTGAAACAGTTAGTTCCCTGAACGGGAACTCCGGCACTGGTCTTGCCGCCGTACACGGCGGAAAGTTATGAAGAAGGAAGATGAAGAGAAGGGGAAGAGGGTAAGTGGACGTTTGAAGCATGATAGTGGAAAGGGTGGATAATGGATATGGTTTGGGGGACGTTGGCGTGGAGGGAAGCGTTGTTATAAAGAAATAATCAAGATTGTAATTATGGAGAGGTTAGTGAATAATTAGAAAATTTGAAAACATGATAGGTGCGTGATGATGTTTTATGTGTTTAATTTTTGGATAAGAATGGGTAGATTGAATCATGATTACACTTAATACGTGCAATGTTGAAGTGAAATAATGGGAACCTTGTACTAATCCATATTCTAAATTCTATTGATGCCTACTAAGAAAAATCTTCTACTTTTTTCGGTGCTCATTTCTATGCCCGTCACTAAAATATTAAATCCTAAGCCCTAACTATTAATTTTAAATCTTAAACTCTAAAAATACATCATACGCCTACTTCCCTAAACCTACTTTTAGTGTGGAGCATATATAGAGGTACCGAAAATAGCAAAATTTTTCTATTTGCCTACCAATAATGACATGATGAATAATTTATCAAATCAAGGTATAAAATTAGGATGAAGTTAGAATCAAATATCAAGAGAGATTAAGTTATTGAATTTTAAAAATACAAGGGTTTATTAAAATTTCTAAACTTAAAATTTGGAGGCGATGTTTAATTTATCTAATAATTAAAATCATAGGAACCTAAATTGTTATTAGACAAAATTTTTTGAAGACACGAGCCTACCATTATTTAGTTACGCCATTGCTTGATTAAATGGTTAATAAGCTCTTGTATTTTTAACATTGATCAATGTATTATTACACAAAAAATTATATGTTACTTGAGAATTCATGGCATGTACCTATGCCCTTTAGGTCCAAGGTCCCTCCATTCCTAGTATAAAATAAATATAAATTATTGTTGTTTGGATGTTTATGGATTAATTATGTTCTATATATATATAAAATTAATTAAGTTAGTGTTACAAGTTAACTAAAAATCCTTATTTAAGGATCAAATATGAAGCTAGTGGATTTGTATATAAGATTTTTACCATTCAAACCATGTTTAGTCATTAAATAAATTCTTATAATTATTTTATATGAAATTTTTTTATTCAGCAACATCACGATTGTGACAAAATCTAGTTATTAAACAATTCTTTTCATAATTCGGATACTTCGATTTAATTTTTTTTATAAATCCTAATTCTAATCTTACATAAATGGGAGGGGAATGAGAGACTTTAGAGGAAGTAAGTGGTGCTCCTAGTGAGTCTATAACTCATGACCTAAAAGAATATGAAGGAACAAATATAAGCAGCTAGACCAACCGGCCACTTTGATCTAAAATTGAATAGGTTTATCACCTTCAATTAAATGTGGCACAAATACTTCTATTACTTAAATTGCAATTCAGCACACATTTAGTTGTGTCTAAATTGTCAAAGTCTAATGAATAGTAATCCATCCTTGGTTTTTACTCAATTGGTGAGCCTTTTTGAGGGTACAAACAAGCTTTTGATGGACTCTCAGATGTTAATGGTATATTACATATATGTTTCTCAAGGTGGACCCAAAACAAGGGGAAAAGGTTAAACGAGTTAGATTCAAGGACAAAGGGGGGAGGTGGGCATGTCATGTCAGAGCCTAACAAACTGTGGTTGTAGTTTTGTTTTGTCTTGAAGGTAGAGGAAAATGGCTACTGCTAGTAGAGTGTGCAAAGTGTAAGGGGTCGTTAAGATTGATGATTGTTGCTGGTGTTATCAGTTTAGACGTGTAGCCAACTCCACCCGGTCCTGAAACATACTTCTCTGCTGCCTGGCCTGTGTGTTTCGCACGTGTAAAACACTCCAATTCCCCTTCGAAAAGCACTGGGCATGGATCTACCATTTTAGGCAAGCCAACTACTAACTGGTATGATTTGCCGAAAGTGATATTAGCTCCCCCTTCCTTGTCCATGCCTTTATATTTACTAATTCATTTAGTGAACCACTATCTGATTTATGAATATATCGATGATGGAACGTTCACAAATTAATTTTATTGCAATTTAAATGTGGCTTATCTATGACGAATATGAACACATAAAAAAAATGAGAGTCGATCAAGGGTCTAAAGTATAGATAGAATAACAAGATAATTAAATAACCGTTAACGGTAAAGACAACAACAAATTCAACCATGAGAAGAACAAAAAGAGATGTGTTACAAGAGCAAACAAGATAACATGTTATGAATAGGGATGGCAATTGCGAGGGTGGGTTTTTGGTCGTCCCGTCTCCAATTAGAAATTTTAAATTTTTGATCTAACCTAACCCAAATTTAATATATTTTATCTCTGACCCGACACAATAAAAGTATAACTCGATCCAAGCCAAAACTTTAACAAAAAAACTCGACCCATCTCGAAAAAATTAATAAAAATATTAAACATAATATATATATTTGTAAATAAATCGGATCGGATCAAAGAATTTCCACCCTAAATCCAAACCAAACTCGAACCTTTTCAAAACTCAACATGGCCCAAGATTCTTTTTAAAAAAATCTCGTTCATATCGTGTTAGGTCGGATCATGACCTGATAGGGTCGTGTAATTTTGCATCTCTAATTATGAAAACAGACAAAAATATTAACTATTTTTATATGAAAAAGGAAATACTATTTTAACAAAACAAAATAATTTAACTCTATACAAAACAAAGAACACAAAATGTTAAGACAGAACATGGAGTACGAGAGAAATGAAAAGAAAGACTAAAAGAGAAGGAAAAGTCATTCGTCGTGGTGCCACTGTCGATGATAAAATATCTGAAAAATCATTTTTTTAACATATTTTGTATTACAAATTATAGTTTCGCCGTTACATTAATTTAAAATAATATTAAACTTGAATAACATAGTTACTTATATGATATTAATTGAAGACCTATTTTTTAATTTTTAATTTTTAATTTTTATATCATTTTTTTAATATTTGTATTTTTATTGCAATAAAAAGCAGACAAGATGTTTTTATTTAACAGTTTATACAAAATAACAACTTTACGTCAATTACTAATAAACTATCAAAGAAACTATATTACTCCTTAATATGTACTATATATTTACCCTATCTTGGTTTATTGAAGTAGGAAAAAATTTCAACTGAATATCTTTCTTAATTTTCAAAAGTAAATCTACTTCACTTACCGTTTTTCCTCTAAAAATTATCTACTCCTCTCTTTCTATATCCCGTAAATGCAAACATTTCCAAGACAACAAACTATAAATAAAAGACTTACATGAACTTCTTCAAAAACCAACTATAATTGTCTAGTTCAAAAAAAAATTATATTTTTTCTCCTTTTAAAATAACTTTTAACCTACGGACTCGTATCGAAAAACTAAAGCCCAACCTCAAATATATTAGCCTTGTTTGGTAAATAATAGTTTGAGCTAATATTAAATATTTGACTAGTCAAATTTGTTAATTTGAATGTTTGATAAATAACGGATTAGAATATGGATTGGGGTGAGACCTCTGATTTCAAAGAGCTTATCTCTCATTTTGAAAAAGCTGCTAATATGAGTTTTTTGAAATTAGAGGTATTGACATAAGAGTTATAAAGATCATTTTACCCTTGATAATTATCAAAAATCTTTAAATAACCTAATTTTTAATTTTTTTTTCTATTTAATTCTTCACCTTCGCGTATTTAAATTGTGACATTTGTAAACTAATAGTTTTTGTTTTTTTTATTCTCACATATTTATATTTGTACTCAAATTTAATAATTAATTAAATTATATTTAAAATAATTATATAAATAATCAATTAATATATATCCTTCGAATATGTCTAGTAATGTTATATTAAAAATTATTTTTTATAATCAAATTAATTAAACAAGTATCGAATATAATCATGTCCCTATATATCATTTTGCTTGTTTAAATAATCGAATAGCTATTAGTTATCAGTTAATTTCATAAACACTTTTATACAATCAGCTAATACTATCCGCTTATTAAATCAACTAATACAATATGCTATCAGTTAATACAATCCGTTATCGGCTATCCGTTAATTGTCAAACATGACATTATTATTATCCATTTATAACAAAAGAAAACCTTAATTCTCTGGGCTGATAACCAAGTTCGCCAAACGACCCTATCACATTGGTAACCCAAATTTATCCTTGGGCCTCTAATATAGACCAACTGGTGATAAGTGACAACGCCACTGAATTATCATTGAGCAATGGCCCATTAAGCACGAGGAAGATAGTATTTAGAAAACTACTTCAAAAGAAGACCCAAAATGGCGACATTGTTTTCAAAAAATAGGGGTGAGAAAATGATTTTAAAAAGTATTTTTAGATTGATTGATTTAAAATAAAAATATTTAATATTAGTGTTTAAAAGTACTTTTGAGTAGATAAAATGTATATTTTAGATATTTTTTAAATATAAAAAGATTGGTGATATAGACAAGAATATATGAATAAATTTATTTAAAATTGCTTTTGGAAAAATTAAAAACTAAAAAAGTTAACTTTTGAAAAGTACTTTTCAAACCAAGCAGAAAAGCTACATGTTTTGTATTGTTTTTTTTATTCAAATTAATTTTTGGCTCCAAAAGCTGGTTTGAAAAGTAATGCAATCACTTGAGAAATATCTCTTTATTCATGTATCTGCCAATATAAGATAATATTTCGTATATATTTTACTTAGCCAGCAACAATATTAATTCTAGTGTTTGTTGCCAATTGTCGATAAACTTTGTTTTTCTTTTGCTAGTTTATCTTTGTCATTTTTTTTATATAAGAATAATTGTCTTTATATCATTTTTTTTCTTTTTATGATATTATTTTCTGTTTTTATAGCACGTTTTTATCTACGAGATTTAAACTTACAAGTTTATTTTATAAAAACTTTAATGTATTCCTAATGAAAAATATGATGTTATTATTTTTAAAAATTTATATTTAAATATTTTATTTATATGTATTATCAAAATCTAAGCAGAAGAACGTGCTGAAATAATTGAGGGGGGGCCTCTTGACTCAGCTTCCATTCAAAACCTATGGCTCTGCTCTCTTCCCACTCCCTTTTGATTCCAAATCCAAACGCATAATTAGCCTCTTACATGGATAGAACCCTCCCCCCTCTTCTACTTTTCTTACTTTATTTCTGATAACTCGAACATCTGGTCAAGTATTTCATACATATAAATCTGAAAATATTTACGTATTTTTATCGTATCCGTATCGTATATTTATAATATATCGAACTGTAATTATTTTTTTAATATAAAGTTTCGAAATTAAGCTGGTTGCATACCATTCAATTTCCATATGCTCTTCTGATCAACATCTTTATTTTCCCCCCCATTCGGATGACAGGAATAAAGCTTCAGCATTTCATTCAATCTTTCACTGATCATTGACAGATTACCATTTCTTGTGGCATGCATGAATAGGAACATTATTGTTGAGTCAGACGTAAGATTTTATATTAGAATAACGAACTTATAAAATTTTAAAAATATAAAATTTTTAAAATATATATATATATATATTTTTTTTAAGGAGGCAACTACCACCCAGTCTCTCGTCCATCCTTAATTATTGTGCAGTTATCTTCTATTTATGTGACAATAACCCCCTAAGAACATATTCTTTCCAGTTTTTACAAATTATTTTTTTCTTCTTATTATGAATATTTTAGCAGGATCCAATATTTAAAAAATATTTTTTTTTAATCTTATGTCTGAGCCTTAAATATATAGCTTACAGTGAAGCTTTTTTCAGAGCTCATCAGTCCTTTTTCTTTTAAGTGAAAGGTCTCCTTCACCATCTGCTTTAGTTTGAGGTAGATTTTCTTTTACCTTTTCCCTTCCCCACTCTCCCTCAGAAGCAACTAAATTTCCTTGCCAAATTAATCAAATTACTCCAAAATTTATTACTGGATCGGTGACGAAAACAAAAAATCGCAAAAACAGATAAAAAAAATAAATATCACAATTTATAAGAAAAATTCAAAAGATAAACATTACTGAGAGAAAATGAGAAATTTTTACTATATAAAAAAAAGAGAATACAAATAATTTTAACTTTGATTTCTAATATCTATTTATAAGAATAAGTCGAATAATTAAAAATAACAACTTGCATAGAAAGTGATTCTACGCAAATTATAGTTTTTACTCTTCAACTTATATTCAAAGCATGAAGTAGAGTTCAACATAAAGACCCGAGCAAGCCTCTACTTTTGCCACTGCTTCTTTATTAATATATGAGGCGGTCCACAAGAGAATTTGGCTCAGTACTTTAATAAATACTCTTTTAAGTAAGATCTTTAATTCAAATTTAATAGACACAAACAAATAATAAGATTCAAAGGAGTTTTTTCTTTTAAAATGAAGTTCGATTGTTAGAAACCAAAATATATATTCGATACGAATATAAACCCTAGATCGATATGTATATCAAATCATTAAGAATAAATACTAGATTTGCGGAAGCGTACCTGAATCCATTGATGGAGATTTTTTCGAGGGGTTGATCTTCCAAGATGATAGATTACCTCTTAGCACACAACTCTCGACGGGAAAAGAGATATGCAAGTTAACCTAGATCTCTGGGGACCACTACCCTTTATATAAACCAATTAAAATAGCTTTTATTAATATTTACAACTCTGCCCCTCATTGAGTTATAAATCTAACTTATGGTATCTACACTTTTAATTCTATGACAATTCAGTACCTATAACACGTGTAACATAATTGGTCACTTAATTACGTGTTAAACTTTATAATAGCAACGTACATTATACATATGTGCCCACTATTATTGAATTTTAATCCAACATCGATTTGATCCAATTTGAAACTTAATCAAAACTTAAAATAGTCATATTTTTTTATTCTAATCCCTTTAATAACAATATAAAAAAATTTCTCAAGATATTCGTTATCTAGTTGTCATATTGAGTCTCAACTAAATTAGAATTGGATTGGGACATACCTTTAGATAGAACTTGAAATTGAACAACTGAAACATTAGTATCAAACTCCCTACTACTCGATCGATGGGTAGTTGTTCCTATGGAATTGGGACTTAATTTATTCCTTGGGATCCAACACTTTGATAAGCAAATAAGAGAATGTTCCTTTTTATACACTTAAGTACACACACATAACGGTCCCCTTTGTTGTCTTGTTACGATCGCAACACGCTCAAAAACAGCAAACAAAATATATAATTATATGGAAATTGGTCCCCGCCCTACTTTTTCTTACATTTTCTTTCTCTTTTTGTAAACCCTTATTTGTTTGTGTTTCATTAAAAGAAACAAATCCAGTGTCTCAGTTTTCCTACTCTGTTTAAGTACGGGGGATTGGGTGAGAGGGGATTGGAATACTTCGGAAAATTGGATCCCCAGAAGCAAGTTTATTGACGTACACGTGTCACACACCCACTCACGCAAGTACAAAGTGGGAGTTTTTTTTTTTTTCTTTTTATTTAACATGTGATTTATGGTCACATTTAATAATATTTTTTCATATTATTTTTTAAAAGTGAATTTTTATATCTTGCCTAAATGTAATTAAAGAGTGATACTTACTTGAAAATTATACTGAAATTTGTAAATATTATTATTTGAGCTATAAATAACGTGACAAGTCGAATTTATCTAATAATTTTTTTAAATTTCTTTGTTTTATTTATACACGTTTTTCTTACAAAGATTATGCAATACGAGTACACTATAGCTTCCATAATCTTTTATGTTTTAAGGATTCAAAGTTTAATTTAAATGGATGAGTGTACCATGGGCGTCGCACACCACAGAACGTCACTAACGCAATATACCATTGAACAATAACATCATTAATTTTTTTAATAAATATTAGAAATCTAAAAGACTCGTATTATAATTATAATTATTTTAAAAGAAAAATATAAATTTAATTTAATAAAGTTTTTTATATTTTTATATAATTTTTAATTGATATGTTGGAATTAAATATTTCAAAATCTTCTTAATATCATAATCCTTAATAAACTTAATATTTTGTTTTCGTTATGCGGCCGCCGCAACTACTACCATCATCGTCACTGACCATTGTCTGCCGACGATCTTATACAGTGACTCTTTGCACAAGTAACAAATGCAATGACTCATAAAATATTAAATATTGTCTACTTTCTACACAGATAAAATTCATTGATCGTCGGAGCATCCAATCTTTTCCATTCCAAAAGCATAGAAGCATAGAAAATGTGGTTGCACAGATAAACTTCATTAGCATCCAATCTTTTCCATTTTCAAAAGCATGGAAAATGTAGTAACAAGCATCAAATTTATACATAAATCAACTTATCAGGGTTGCCGTGCAAGATCGTCGACAGATAATAGTCAATGACTACGGTGATGACGGCAGCGGGTAAAAAGGAAAATAAAGTGATTGGATTTATTAGGGTTTATGATATTAAAAAGATTTTGAGACATTTGTTTTTAATATATTATTTAAAAATGTTATAAAAATTTATTAAATCTAATTTATATTTTTCTTTTAAAATAATTTTAATTATAATTCGAGTCCTTCATATTTCTAATATTTATTAAAAAAATTAATGGTGTTCAACGGTGTATTGCGATAGTAGTCAAGGTGTGCAACGTCCGTTGTAAATTTTCCAATTTAAAATTAGTGTTTAGTTTGTATGGTTTAATAGAAAAATTAATCTAAGATTTATTGTTTAGTTTTTACGATTTAGTATTTAAAGTTTAAATTTTTAAAGTTTTAAAACGAAACATTTAAAGTTTTAAAGAGTAAAAATGTAATTTTATATTTTTTCCACTCCATATTTCAAATATATACGTACTTCAATCTAGTAATATAAATTATAATAGTAAAAATTATATCTTAACCGTTCAAAACGTTTTGTTATAAAAATAGTATATAATTTTTTATGTTTTATATCGGTATTTATATATTTTTTTAAAATTGATATATAATATTTTAATAATTAATTAAATTGTGACACATAACATTTAAAAATATCATATTTTAATTGATTAGTTCCATGCGAAAAACCTAAATGGTTGCAAAAATGTCAAAATAATAAAAATACTAGATTAAAAATGTTTTTTTCTAAATTCAGATATTAATTTAAGATAGAATATCATATTCCAATTTAAAAAAAAATACAAAATCCATGTACCATTTAATGCAGTAGTAAAAATGCTTAACTTAAAGTAAATGCTAAAACTTTCCCACTTTTTACAATAGGTTTCTAAATTATTTTTTAACTGAAGTATGCCCTTAATTTTTTTGTTTGAAATAAGTGTCTAAAATTTTATTCCGTTATTGTTTTAAGGTATCGCTATTAAAAAATTTTAACACCCAATCAGAATTTGACATGTGTTTTTATTTAATTATTTTTTCAAAAAATGAAAAAAATAAAATATTTTTAAAAAATCAGAAAATTCTCAAAAGTTTCAAAACAGTCCCAAACACCCAAATTCCAAAATTGGTGTCATTATTGCCGCCAATAGCCTTGTCGGAACTCACCACCGTCGTCACTGAAGTCCCTCACCCATTTCCTCCAACCACCCGTCGCCGGTAACCGACGAGAGTCGAGCCAATCGGACGTTGGACTATTAGAGCCTTTCGCATTTATCATTCGTCGTTCAATTGTCGCGCATTCCGCCGGTTACCAGTGATGGATGGTTGGGGGAAATGTGCGAAGGACTTCGGTGACGGCGGTGGTGAGGTCCGGAAAAGCTATCGCCGGCGAAAATGACACCAATTTTAGACTTTGGGGTTTGGGGTATTAAGGATTTGAGACTGTTTTGTAATTTTTTAAAAAATCTTAGAATGTTTTTAATTTATTTTATTTTTAGTTTTTTTAAAAATAAAAAATAAAAATCATGTGTCAAACTGTAACTGAGTGATAAATTTTTTTAACAGGTTAACTTTAAAACGAACAAAAATAAAATGTTAAAAACTTATTTCAGTCAAAATATAGTTTACGCACTTTATTGTAAAAAATAACAACAATTTGATACCTATTTTATAATTAAGCCCAGTAAAAATACTAAATTAAAAATGTTTTTATACTCTATTATTGGATGGGTGGGGGAGTAGAGTAAATGTTTTGCAAAAGTAAGACCATCGTGGTCGTACACGTGGTTAGATATGAGTGCCTGTCGTATATTAATGTACAGAGGGTCCCATTGCTAGGATACCCCGAGACCGATGCCTTCAGTCTTTTAACTATTCAAATCAATCCTTTATGACACAACTTGATGGGTCAGCACTCAGTAGACAGCAGCAGCTGAGGCCATGTAAAACTCGATTAAACTCAAAAAAAAAATTATTTAACTTGATTTCCTGTGAAAATACTAGATTTGTTTAATTTAATTATTAATTTTATAAATTTAATTCCACTTAAATAAAAGTTGAACTATAAAATAAATATTTAAATAACAATTTTTTTAATAATTAATATATCAAATTTTAAATTCTAATTGAGTCTCTCAATATTACTTTATATATCTAAGGTAAATCATTCAAATAAACTCATGAAAATAATTAATTAAAAAAATAACCTATTTGAAGATTATTTAGATAAATGGCCCTTTCGGTTCACGTGGGGCAAGCTCACATCTAGTTCAACGTGAGTTTAAGAATCATGTCTAATCCAGCGTGAATTATGTGTAAAATAAACGAGGTAAATTAAATTGTGTGTCTTCTTACATTAACATGCTCACTCGACACAGATCTCGCGTTTAGTGAAGCGTGAGGTAATAACTCACTTTGCATAAAATACGAATTTATCCTACGTGGGCTGAAGGGAGAATATTTATCTAAATAATCTTCAAATGGATTATTATTCTAATTAAATTATTTTTAGAGTATTTATCTAAATAAAACACGAGTTTGTCCAAGTTTAAAATTTTATATTTAATTCGAAAGATTTATCGTCTTAGAAGAACACGTTCGTTAGTGTCAAATTCAGTTGTATTAGTATGCAAGGATTGTTCTGATAGTTCCAATGTCTTGGCATGCACGGGTGGTTTCAATTACACATCGAGAGGTGTTGGAGGGACAATCACACTTTAAAAAAATTATATAATTTATGTATTATCTTTGTTTTTTCTATTGCTAATGTAAGTTTGCACCCACTAAAATTTTATAATTTCACCTCTAAATTTTTAACATAACTTTCTAACAGGTCGAACCACGTGACATAACAATGTGCATTTGTCTTGATAGACTTGATTTCCCTCAACCGTTTATACTTGTCAAATGGTGGAGAAAATTAATTTCGGGTGATAGAGGTGGAAGCTATGAAAAGATAAAGACACGAGAATTTTAGAATTGTTCGACTTTCTAACCAAAGCCTATATCCACTACCTTAGCTTCCCCACTATGAATTTGAACCAATTTCACTAAAAATTCTTCCCCTTTTCTCGGCTTAGGAGGAAACCTTTACAATGACTAAAGCTTTTCTAACCAAAGCTTGATCAAACCCTCTTTACAAGAGAAAATATAAAACAAACTGAAAACCCTCTCTTAGGTATATGTTTGCACTCTAAAAGCACTCACCTAAATCCTAATACACTTGAGCATACATGGACATTTAAGCTCAACAAGGGTAGTCTATACAAGAATAGGAGTTTAAGCACTAAGACTTGATTTTAATCATAGACATGTTGGTTCTTGGATCATTAGTCTTCCTTAGATGCTTGGAGGTTCCTTTTTATCTTCCCAAATGAGTTCATAGCCGTTGGTGACCGTTGGGATTAAATTGGAGCTGTTGGGACCTTTATTTACAACAATAAATGTAGTTATGGAGCTGCCCTTATCGGTACGCGGGTAGCCATATCGGTACAGGTTTTTCAAAAACTAACCGTTGAGCTCGCATCAGCTTATGTGTATCGATACACCTAGGAGTGTACCGGTACAGCCTGCAATTTAAAAGACTGTTGAGAAATAGCCGTTGCAAAATGATTAGGCGTATCGGTACACGTTATATCCGTATTGGTACAAGATACTAGCCATTAGGGGTTTGAAAAGCAGCCGTATCAAAATGCACCAAGGCGTATCGAACCGCTTCACACCGTATCGGTACGGCCAAGCCTGTACCGGTACGAGTTTTGGCTACTGAAAAATTACTGTAGTTGAAACCCTTAAGTGTGTCGATACTGGGTATACCGTATCGGTACGAGCTTGCAGAAAACTCAAGTTTTGTTATTTTAAAATCGTTTTAAAGCATTCCAAAACCTTTGAAAACTCCTCAATTATAATTTTAAGTTGATTGTACTTAAAAATACTTTTTTATTTTTTTTAATTTAGTCCAAAACTATTTTCAATTATTATATCAAAAGAAATATCTTGACATGTTTCTAGATGATTCAGATGTAACTTAAGTTTTTCGATGCAACTAACGTCTAATTAAGCATTTATATTATTTCCAATAAGATATATTTATTTATTTATTGAACAATTTCTATTTAGGTGGATGGAGGGCAAATTTACTCTGAAAGAGTATTGAACCTGCATACTTAAGAGAGAAGATAGAGTGTCAACCGAGAATTTTTAATTATGTGCCCTAGAAATTCTTGACTTAAGATATATTTATTTGGACTTTATTTTCAATACATTAAGTGCACGTGACTCTCTTTTCTTATAAACATTTTACGTATCATAATTCATTGAGTAATTACAGTAAAAAAAGTGTTATTATCTTTATATTTGAATTCGAGCAATTTATCTGCATAGTGTATTTTCAAAAGATTAAATATAAAAAATAAATACTATCGTATAATCACAGCATCACATTAAAAAAATTACGTGTCAATATAAAATTAACTACTCTCCAAGCAAACAAAAATGATTTTCTTATTTCAAAGAAATTATAGAATATTAAAAAACTATCTATCTATCTATATCTATATTTATATATATATATATATATATATATTCATAGTTATAACTTATAACTCATAGGTATATGGATGTTTTTTTAACAAGGCATGTGATAGATATTTTCCCCTATTAATCAAAAAAAGAAAAAAAATGTCATTTTGAATGTGAAAATAGGTGATAAATAAATAAGACTCGAAGTGAAATGTTGTGCCCATTGGGCCTTTATTTGAAAATTTACAATCAAATAAATCAATAAAATTAGAAAGATATCTCAACAGAATTATTATTAAAAAAAAATCTAAAATCAAGTTTTGGGAGTTTATTTTATGGGTAAAACTTTGATACATATGTTTAATTTTACACAAGCCTGTGTATTTATACTACAAAAACTCAAATACTAAATTCCTAATTCTAACCCTAAAAAATTAAACCCCACATTCTAAACCCTAAATTCTAAACACTAACCTTAAATTCTAAATCCTACCACTCAAACCCCTAAACTTTAAACCCTAAACTAAAATTAAAAGGCATTTATAAACTAAAGTTTTTATTTTATTTTATTGCGAATTTTTAAGTAATAGCATATTTCAATCAACCCTTCACTTGTGAACTTATTTGATTATCACCTAATTTAACATAGATTAATTTATTATGGAAACCTTAACATAAGGCTTCCAGGGTCAAGATGCCTCCAACTATTAAAAAAATTAATATATCTCTATTTTTTATTCAATTGGCGATTTGGTAAAATGAATTAAGTATATACTTTGATTGATGCTGATCGTTGCTACGATGGAAGTCAATATTGTTGGCATGCCGATCAACTTTGACGACAAGTTTCCTTTATTTCGTATTCGATTTTTTTTATCTCAAATTGGAATATTGACTGGACAATTTTTTTCTTTAAATTATCAGTGTGACATTAATTGGTGAAAATGATGATATTATTAAATACCACATGTCATAATATTATTGTTGTTAAAATACATTAGTCGCAAGATCTAAGTACAATATAGGGTAGACTCGTATTTATTCTGAATTTTTAAAATTTATATATTTATCTTTAATTTTTTAAATTTGTATAAATTAATTTTTAAATTTTTGTAATATTTAAAGTTGGTGTCTACTTTAAAATTTTATCTATATTTACTTTTAAATATATTTTTAAATCTGCTACCGATTAATATCTTATATTAATGTGATAATTTTTTCAAAACTCAAATATGAATATGAGAATTCTTTCCGAGTTCCATTATCGGTTAAGTTGGAAAATTACAATAATGCTATGTGAATTGTGAATATGTAGAGAGAGATAGAGAGTGATATTGACAAGTGCCCATCGTTGTCAGGCAGCTGGTGATGTAAGAGTGTAGGGGCAACGTTCTGTAAGCAAGGGCGCGTGGTGCTGAAGCGTTAACGCTGCTGTGTTGGCCTCTCACGGTTACGCCTCATATATTACTGCGATCTGTCAAGTAACTGATCCAGTTGCAGGCCTTTTTCTATATTTACATCAATTTTATTTTATTTTTGAAAATGCAGTCTGTTCGTCTCAACTTTTTTCAACACAACATGAATGCAATGTTTTTATTTACCACAAATGCTTTGGTTATTCCCTTTCCGAAAAATTCACTAGTTTTTCCCCTGACCATGTAAATATGATTATATGCCAGTTTTATAAAATAGTTAAAATATCAATGCTGTTTTTAATATAATATCAATGGAGTTAGATCAATAAATATTCACTTCAAATGAGTTTAACTTTAAAATTTTATGATATATGGCAACTGGTAGAATGCTAATAGCTGATTACATTAGTTTATAGTAAATAGTTAATTACATTAGTTAATTTAATTAACAAATTGTATTACGCTCATTTGGCATAGCTTAAAAAAGAATTTTTGTTTAAAATAATTACTTTTTACTCATAAACAATGTCAAAATACTTGGTGTGAAAAATTACTTTAAAAGTGATTTTCCACCCAACCTCAAAAAGTAAAGATTTCTAACTTTTTGGGGGTGAAAAATCAATTTGAGGTGTAAAGTTATTTTTTACCTTAATTATTAACAATGATATTAATATTAATATATTAAAATAATAATATTAAATATGATAGTTATTATTATTATTAAACTAATATTTAATTATATTAAATGTTTAAATTTTATATATAAAAATTACTAATGAATTTTCATGGTTTAGGATTCATTAAGTTGAATGTTGATGGGGCCATGTCAAGGAATGGCGGATCGGTGTTGGAGAAATCTTTTGAAATAGTGAGGGGACGAGTCTAGCTACTTTTTCAGAATCTATTGGTCAAGGTCCTCCTATTTTGGCTGAATTATTAGCAATTAAGTTTGGTTTGGAGTTACACTCTCAATTGGTGCTGGTTTCCTCTTCAAGACTCATTGTTGAGAGTGATTGCAAGACGGCGGTAGACTGGATTTTCAGCCCAGGTACTTGTCCTGCCTGTTTCACAGCCTTGGTGAATGGTGAGGGGCATTGCCGTTCTTATAAGCCATAAGAATGCCATTCTTAGACACATTCCAAGGTGCTGTAACGTAGATGCGGACCTCCTTGCCAATAAGGGAATTGGTTGATATTTAGGCTCAACTAGTTTGTTTTTTCTTGAATCTGGGAAGGGATTATATGGACGGGAACTAATTCCCAGGGGCTCTAGATTGGATTTTTTGCTGTAAAACAAGTATGTAATCTATATAACTTTATGAATAAAATTTAGGGTACTCTTTTCTTTTTTCCGCTGCCAGTGTTATATTTTGGTATAACCATGATATGAGGGAGATTTTTAACGAAGCCTAACTTCTTATCAAAAAAAGGTAAAAGACCTTCTATAACTCTTATGTCAAAACTCCTAAACTCGAAAAATTCCTATTAACACCTTTTTTTTTTTAAACTGAGATGTTTCACCCAAATCCATACTTACAAACATCTATTCACCAAATATCCTAATCAACGAATTTGACTAGTCAAACCTCTAATTTTGGCTCAAAAAGTTGTTTACCAAACATAGCTATAATATAAGTAGCCATGAGGGTTATGTTTAAAAACTACTAGATTATTATATTTAATGCTTATTTTTTTTCAATGGTATCTGTTAGGAATTTAGTTTTCGGTAAAATAACCAAACCGATAACAACATAGACCAAGACATGCATATGAGACAAGATTTAACGTGATTCAGCGTAGCCTACTTCTACGAACGAGAGAAATGAACAATCCACTATCAACGTAGAGAACACAAATAGTACAAATACATGATAACCCATGCAATCCAAAACCATGTGTACAAATCTCATGACCCAGTAGAACCAAGACACTCTTCCCAACATCCCTACAAATACTTATCCCTACAACGTAGTCACAATAGTTGTAGAGAACCTAAAAGTGGTTACATCTCTCCAGAGAATAATTCTCTTTATCTCTTATTCTCTCATAATTCAAAAGGTTAAACATAGTCTATATTTATAGACCCAAATACTTGGTCACCAAGAAACCTTATTCAATAAGACATCATACCTAAAATAGATATTTACTCGTTAAAGTAAATCCTAATTACCACGTAATATTCAACCACTAGAATTATAATAAAGCCCAACTTAATTACCAATTAGAATTTAAGTCAAAATATAACAAGTATCTACTAAAATGCTTAATTGTAGATATAATTAATGATTTTACTATACACGGTCTTAAGGGATATTATTTAGGTTTTATAATTTAAGGTCTATGATTTAGAGTTTAGGGTTTTTGATTTAAAGCTTTAGGGTTTGTTAAGGTTTATTGTTTATGGTTTAAGGTTTGGGGTTACTTGTCAGTGTTTAACGTTCAAGGTTTAAAGTTTAATATTTAGGGTTTATGAATTATAATTTTGAGTTTAGGGTTCAGCAATTATGGTTTTTAGTTAATATTAATGTTTAGGGTTTAAAGTTTATAGTTTAGGATTTAGAGTTTAAGGTTTAATGTTTGTTTTTAAGATAAGAACAATTTTTATGAGTATAAATTATATCTATAACTAAGCATATTAGTAAATTCTATTAAAAAGAAAAATAATCATTATTCATAGAAATCTAGTAATAACTTTTAAACATAATCTCAAGGGTCACGTATAATAAAAACTATTTTTCTATATATTTTATATCTATGGTTTACATTTGAAAATTTTCTAATGTTATTTTCAATAACGTTGTTTCATAAATTCAAATATGAACCAAAAATGTTAGATGACGTGTACAAGTATACTTTGTCATTTTTATAAAAAAATAAAGGGAAAAATACACAAATAGTCACTGAGGGTATATTCTCCATTTGTAGAAAATAAAAGGGCTAAAAAACAACCGTTTTGGTTACTAACTTTCCGAAAATTATAAATTGATTGTTAAATTTACGAAATTATTATAAAACTGACGTTATAAATTAGCGTAATAATTCGATTAATTTAATTAATATTTTGTAAAAATTTAATTAAATTTAATAATTATTTTATAATATATTGTTAAAATTAATGATTATTTTATGGGGATGTTCATTGTTTGGTTAAAATATAATTAATAAACTGACCATTATTTAGTTTGGTAAATCGGTTAATTAATTAAGTGTTCGATCGATTAATTATTACATATTTTTCACAGTTCATTTACTAGTTAATAAATTTCAGTCAAATCAGCTCGAAACTAGTTAATTAACCAAAATATAATATATAATTAATACATTTTAAATGTTAAGCCAAAATCCCAACAATGACCCATGATATTAAAACTCAATATTTATATTTTAATCTAAATTTTAAGCCAAACACAAAAATAAGAAAATAAAATATAAAAATTAAAAAAATATATAAAAAATACACTTTCAATTTATTGCTATTTAAATTGTTTTTTTGAATCAAAACAAAAAAATATTGGTTCGGTTCTTATACATTTTACGATTTCGATTAATTCATTTTTAATAATTTATTTCGGTTATGAAACGAACCTACTATTTTGTAACTTTTGAAAGATCAATTTTTTAAAATGATTAATTTTTGATACTTTAGTGACTAATTGAATTTAGCCAAAATAAAATATGGCAAAAGCTTCTTTAGAACAAAAGTCCTCTACCTTAAGTATGTCACTTTCTATGGTAAAATTGGAGCAATATTGTATCTGAAAAAATATTTTGAAAAATATAGCACCCCCAAATTATTTTCGAATCTATTGCACTTTCTACATTATTTTTTAAGGTTAGATAGCTTTTAATCCAACTTCATCATGTATCTTGCACCTATTGAATCATATCGGGGTGTGGGTCATTACTCCCCAGGCTTATGTGATGTTTAAAGGTTTCATCGGTTGCCTGCATTAAATTAAAAAATTTGATAATAATAACAAATAAGAGAATAAAATATTACTAATCTCAAATTAACTTCTTTAAAAAATTTCACCATATCATCAATCGCAACACTAGATACGTGTCGATTCTATAATCTCAACATAGGATTTTGATCAATCATCCTTCTAACAAAACTACATACATGACATGTAAGAAAATGTTAGTAAAAACAATTACCACTAAATTTAATCGTAACTACTATTTTAAAATTTTATAAAGAAAAAACAACTAAAAATATTTGAACTAAATTTAAAAATAAAATATATAAACTTAAAAACTTACAATATTTTCTCCAAATCTTCTTTTTTCTTCTACTTCTTGACCCAGTTTTTTCACAAACTTTCTTCTACAATTACTTACCTTCAACCCTTATCTAACAACTAAAAATTCAAACCTCAACTACTCATCTAACACCCAACCATTCAATCAATACAAATTAACCATTCCCGAAAACATCAATACTGCCATGCATTATCCAAAATTTCTCCACGGATTTTTATTTTTTTCAGCACTGCATGACTGATCATTTACCATTTTTCAACAATTTTTATTTTTTTCAGTACTGCATGACTGGTCATTCACCATTTTTCAAATTTTCAACAGTCTTTATTCAACGACATGCCATGACCAGCCACGCCTATGAGGTCGGACTGCAAGCATTCAGTCTTTACTTTTTTTTATGAAGATGAGAGATAAGCATGCCGACCTCATGGATTTTTTATTAATTTTTGTTGAGGTCAGATTGAAAGCACCTTGCTTTCATATTTTTTTTTATTATTTTTGTTATGAGGTCAGATTGTAATCATCTCGATTTTATGTTTTTTATTACTTTTTTCCCCAAGAGGTCGGATTGAAAGCAACCGGTGTAGCTATCTCTTTTTTTGAAGTTGAAAGATCTTTTCTCGTTCTTTTTTTTTTGGAAAATAAGAGGACTTGGAGTCGCCACCGGTCACTTGGCTAAGGTAGACCGGACACCAGAAAACTAGAGACTCGTAAAATTGGGTTCAGGAGTTGGTTACGTGTGGGGAAGGTTTAGCACCTCACAACGCCCGAAATAGGTACCAAATCATATATTGCTTTTAATCGATGGAAACATATGAATTTCAAATTAACGTTAATTAAACGTTCTCAATTGGGTATGGGCTTAGTCAAATTGGTGGGTCCGAATTAATTAAACATTTAATTAATAAGGGTGACGATACGATGGACCATAGATTAAACCAACATCGAATAAGGCCGACTACCATGTTAATTTATGGTTCAAATTCCGTACATCACCTTTATGCATGATGCAAGCATTTAAACATGATGACATGACTTGTTGACTTTTAACTAATGTTTAGCTTCGGACGTGAGAATAATTTGAATATTTGGTCAACATCTATTGAGTCAGGACTGTTACGACACAAATATCGGAATTAATAAATACCTTATTTGGGGGCCTAAATTAGTTAATTTCCACGTCCAATTATAAAATTAAAGGTTATATGAATAACAATTAGAAATGCATGGCAAGAAAAGGTTTGAAAATTAAAATCCTAGGCCCACTAAAGCTTTATTCTAAAAGGCCTAAATTATGGAGGTTTAATTAATGATCTAATTATTAGCTAGGCCAACCTAATACATGCTATAAGTTAATTAACCCTAAGAAAGAACTCTTAATGACTTGTAAATTCTCTTGAGCGATAATTAATTTGATTAATTTTAAACTAGTATCCCAATAAGCCAATGATTCTATTTAAAACAAACCAAATTAATTAGATTGTGGTTTGAATTAAACGTCCACCTAAGTTTCATCAATTTCATCCTAAGGGGTAATTAAGATGTGTCCGACTAATTTAATGAGTTTAACATTTATCTCAATAAGCCAATGATAAATTTAAACTTATTAAACCAATTCAAACCTTAAATCTAACTACGGCCCTAAAACATGTTCTAAACCTAATTTAATTTAATTAAGTTAAACATACACCCCATTAAGCTAAAGGTATATTTTAAATTAATTAAATTAAATTCTAAAAATTAACTACCAAAAATAAAATAAACAAGGAAATAAACTATGCACAAAAGGGGACAACAACGTATATTCGACATGTGGAATATATATGTATAACATATTTCAATTATATCATAGTAATACATGCAAGTAGTATCACATAATAAACCATATTATATAGGTATTATAATCATGTATTATACATACTACATCTTATATTTGCAATCATATAGTATGTACCCAAAATGTATACTACATATGTTGTACATAAACTATGCACATAACAAGAGCTACATATATCATACATAAAAAATTATATTTTATCAAGTAGATGTCATATTAACATATTATATACATATCATTTTCAAATTTAGCATACACGTATCATAGCAAAAAAAGGACTGAAATAAAAAGAAAGGCTAATTACGGGCAGGAATCAAACATATATGAAAAAAGGGCGAGACGACAAAGATACAAAGAACGAGGACTACAGCTGTGATTAAAAAAGGCAGAAGGATTGCATGCTTAATTATCAAAAGCGAAAGGGCTGTAGGCATAATTTCAAAAGGTTAGAGGCACCTAAAAGGGAATTATCCCATATTTAAAAGGGGACCTAATATAAAACTCATTTAGAAAACGTTCGGCCCCCTTTTCCCATTTCAAAACCGATTACCCAATATGCTCTCTCTCTCTCTCTGAAACGGGGATGAGCACCGCTGTGGTCTTCATCTCTAAACCTAGAAACCACCATGTTTTCGTTTTTCTACCGTGTCGGCCGCCTCTCGTCGTTGGTCAGCGAACCTAAAAAAATAGCCAAAACGACTCATTCTTCCTCCTAAACCTTATATTCGACCTCTGAATCTCTAAAAAAGACGCAACCTCCTTTTTTGAAACAAGATCCGAGAACCCACTTCCTTCATTTTTCTCAAAAAAAGAAACCCCTACCGACTTACCACGCGCGGCCCAAAATGGTCGAGAGATTTATCTTCGGTCCAGGAGTGCAACAACCGATGGAAGATGAATCGACGCGGAAGGAGATGAAGTGACCTAGGTAAAACCCGAACATCATAGCCCTATTTTCTGTACCTAAGCTTCGAAAATGAAAGATGGGAGGAGATATACCTCGAAAGTTGTGTTTCTCTTGTATTGCTTGTTCACTAAAATTTCAATTTCAAACCGGGTTTACAACGTTTTGAGGGCTTCGATTATATAACCCTTTGATTTACATAATTTTAGAAAATAGAAAGAAAAAAACATTGAGATACCTTATTGGTTGTCTTTTTAATTTGTTCGTATTCGTCTGATCCTCTGCATGCCTTTGCCACTGAAATTATCTGATATGGTTGCCACTGTCTAAAATATTTTCTATTTGTTTTCCTAGCATGCGCGGTTGACGATGGAGGAGGAGACCAGATTCAGGCGCAGCGGAGGAAGACATCAACAACAATTGAGGAGTCAGGTGCGTATAAGGAACTAAGAGGTCATATGCGCGTAGGAAGCCGAAGAGACGGACTCGTAGAAACCCTGAAATCTTTTCCGCCTTGATCTTGGGCCGTTAGATCTACCCTAGATCTAACGGCTAAGAGCCGGCTACACCAAGGACAAAAGATGCAAATTAGGGTTTAAAATATTAGGGTTAATATTATTAGGCTCTAATCAGGCCATGTAATGGATATATTGTTTTAGGTTTTTAATTTGTAAATGGACATTTTTATTTTTAGGCATTTATTTATACTGCATTGGGTTTTTATTTATCAAACATAGTTGTTAACTTAGATTTTGGCTTATAATAATAATGATAGTGCTTATATAATGCTCATAATAACGATGATATGTATAAATACAATAATGATGATAATAATATAATGATAATAAAAAAATGTTAATAATGTGTAGGGGTTTTCAATTGGAAATCATAATCAAACTTGGTAATGAACAGTATTACATAAGATTAATAGTACGAAATAAATAATAATAGAAAAACAAAGCCCTTTATTACAAAATATAAAAACGGGTTATCACCCGGATAAAATTAGTGATTACAACCGGCTTTCATATTTTTTAAAATTTTTGATGAAGTCGGATTGAAAGCTATCCGAGCTCAAAATGCACCGTAGAAAGTGTTATAGATTCGAAAATAATTTGGGGTTGCTATAGATTTTAAAATATTTTTTGAATACAATGTCCAACCAATTTTGCCTATCATCTATGCCCTATATTAAAAAATACAAAAAAATAATTATAAATTCTAACCCTAAATTATAAATATTAAACTCTAAACATTATATAATAAAAATACACATTATATCTAATTCCTTATACTTTAATTCTAGAACTTAAATTATAAACACTGATTTTTAATGTAAACGCATAAAAAGGGCATACGATTTCCATATGTTTCTTTGTACGTGTCAACTGAAGCAAAAATAAATTTAAAAAATCTGATCCTTTGAAGTCTCATCAGCCATTTCTCTCTCTGTCTGTCTCACTTATTGCCGTTTCAGCAACTCTGTACTTAGCAATTTTCAGCTTTTTCTCTTTCTCAAGCTCCATCACTCATCTCCCCCACCATTCCACTTTTGTGTGCAATACCATAACCAATACACCTAACCCTTTCCATTTATATAATTCTCCTTCCCTTTAAACTAAAGTAAACTACCTTAAAAGAATAAACTAAATTTCTTCTTTTTCGTGAGACAATCAGACGATGCTTCAGTCCTCTCTGCGTACAAAAAACCAGCAAAGGTAAGCAAATAAAGAAGTATCCCTAAGCTATTGACCGTTACCTCTTTATCATATATATATACATTCATACACAGGAGAGGACAGTGCTACTAGCTGCAAACACAAGCGAAAGGACAGTGGTTATGGAAAATGGCGGGAACATGTTCCCGGGGAGCCGAGGTCAAACTGGTAATAGCAACATTAACCTCGACTGGGACATACGGGAGCCTAATCCTACAACTACAAGTACGAGATTTGAATGGGGAGGGAACGATAGTATCAACGCCTTCAATTTGTACGCCGCTAGTACTACTACTAGCAGCAGCAGCGCCGCCGCCGCAGGGGCGGAGATTGTGTCATCACCCTCTTTCACACTCCCTGAGTTGAATAACACTGCCCCATCATTTATGTTCCTTCCTCACCAGGTCAATTCTACTCTCGCCCACCACTTGTACCAGGGACAATCGATTTACATCGGCGACGGGTCTTGTATTCACCCCAACCCTCATCTTGTTTGCTTGAATCTCGGCAAGAGGCATTACTTCGAGGATTCCGCATCTCTGGCGGAACGACACCTGGTCGGTGGTGGGTTCTCCATAGGGAAGAAAGGTAAACCCTACTACAATAATATTGGTGACGGCGGCGTAAGTGGTGGAGTTGAGCCTTCTTCGTCATCTTTAGCTGTCATGGGGAATCCGGCGACGGTACCACGGTGTCAAGTCGAAGGCTGCGATGTTGAGCTGGTGAATGCTAAAGAGTATCACCGGAGGCATAAAGTTTGTGAGATGCACTCCAAGGCACCCAAGGTGGTGGTGCTAGGGTTAGAGCAACGCTTTTGTCAACAGTGTAGCAGGTGACCCTTTTTTATTTCTCCATTCATCTTTAGTTTTATTTCCCATTTTATCTAAGCTACATTTTTATTAGGGTTTTTTTTTTTTTAAAAATGATTATATATACACACACACACTTTGGGTGATGATATGAGAGTAGTAAGAAATGTGTTGTAATTTATAAAGAGGTGATGGATATATGGGGAAATGGACATAGGTTTCATATGGTGTCAGAATTTGACGAGTCGAAGAGGAGTTGCAGAAGGAGATTGGCAGGCCACAACGAGCGTAGGAGAAAAACTTCTCATGATTCTGCTTCCAGGAACACTGCTCAAGGTCCTCTCTTTTTTACTCGATTCTTCCATGTTTATGGGTAGTTTCTTTCTTTCGTTTGTTTGTTTTTCTGAATGATTTACATATTATTATTAAAAGAGTGTTCTCATGCTTATATTGAACTGACTAGTTGGAAAGTGCATTTTGTTATGATTTATGAATCTTCTCCTTTAGGTTTTTCTTTTTGGATTCAGTCTTTTTCTGCCATTGATATCCTTTTAATCTGGATAAGATTTATATCTGCTTAGCTGGTCACAGTTGAATCCCTGTAGTTTGAATAAGGCTGGTCTGTTTTGATACTGTGCTGATATTCAATTCACAGTTGAGTTGACCCAAGCCATGAACTGCCTACTTGTTTAAGTGCTCCCTCCCTCTTCATTACCCAAACTTTCTTTTGCTTTCTTTCATAGTTTTTGTGGAAATAGATGGTGTTGTTCCTCATAACTGAACCGGGTTCGCTCATATGACTTGACTCGTGTGACTCGGAACTTTACTTGGTGATCAAAGTGGTGTTGAATTTAATTATGTGATTTATGAACTCATGTGACAAAGTATGTTCTTAAAACAGAAACTAAATTGATGACCGGGAGATTTCCATACCAACTATCGTCGCCGAAAGGGCGTGCTCTCTCTCTTCTGTCATCTACACCCGATTCTTGGATCTCCCCGTCCGATCTCTCTTCAAGATCTAGTGCTGCCTTACGCGAGCTGATCGCTGAAAATCGCGCTGCCGTCCTGGCTCGGCAGCTTATACTTGATCGAGACTGGAACCTGAACCACCATGGGATGGGAGATCTTGGAGAGGACCATCTTGGGTCCGGTTCTACCGCAGTTCAGCAGTATCCCTTATTACCTCAAGGTTGGGACAAGTACCAGGAAACCGGTGCTGAGTTGACATTAAACCTGATGCAAGCTTCAAGCTCGGCATCCGGAATGTTGTCCGTGAAGAACAAAACCAAGGAAGAGGAAGAAGAGTGTTCGGAATTGTGGAATTCCTTGGAGGGAACACACGTAATTTGAACCGAAATTCCCATTACTTATTCGGCCTGTAATAGTCTAATACTTGCTTGGATTATCAGTATCATTGTTTGATTTGAGAACAATTGCCATCACGTTTCTTTGTAACATTAACTTCTCACATTCATTTCCATTCCAACATGTGGGGATTTTTTTTATTGAGCAATGTTCACTCCAATAGAGTAACTTGGACAAGACATAGCCAAGCACCAGATATTTACATTACACAGAAGTAGATTCAAAGACGATGTTCATATTTGACAAAACCAATGTTAAAAGAGCAATCAACAAAGTCGGCTATGAGCGATAAATTTCGTCCATTTTCCTTCAGTATCAGATATTTCTGTTCAAAGGTAACTCCCACCAATTTCATTGAGCAATGTTCACTCCGATAAAGTACTTGTACATTTGATAGCTTCATCACATCGGGTCTCACAAATCTGCAAATAGGAACAGAAGCAGAGCTCAATCAATAGCCTGATTGTTATCTGCTGCACCTTTTTATACTGGCACAACAATGATGGTAGTTGTAAATCAGGTGATTTTAAAGCATAAATCATCTAAAGAAGAGATTAGCACGTGAGATGACGTTTGAGCTAAAACACTACTAGTGGCCTTTGTTTCTGTTAGGCGGCGGGTGGGAGTAGAGAACAATGTGAAAACAAGATTATTGCATTACAAGAATCATTGACAGTTTAAACAGTTATCACAAAACTTCATGGCTATAATACAAGCACATATCCGAATGGTCCCCGAATATGATATTGACCTTCCTGACATTCAACTAAAGTAGGAAGGGACAAAAACTGCTGAAGAGAGGGAACTAAATGTTATTTGCAGGCACAAATTGAGAAAAAGGAAATTGCAACCTCGCACAACTCAACAAAGGGATAAAAATGCACATTCAACCTTTTTGATGATGAATGCACACGTGAAGAAGTAGCATGTTTGCATTCAACACTACAATGCAAGAAACAAACCAGGACCCTAAGAAATGCATCACGTAGCCCGCTTCCTATGTTACTGAAACAAGAATAAAAGAAGAATACAATTTTCATCTCTGCGGAGAGAAAAAGAAAACGAAGACTAATATTTCGGTGCCAAATTACTAGCTTCTTCATCATACAAATCCTTACTTTATGATTATAATGGCAGTAAGCTGTCGACATGCGGTTGCCATAAATAGAGAGAAGAAAATAATTGAATAAACCTATGAGCAAAGCTACTGCACAGAATAGGAGAAATATGATTCGTTACTACAAATGATAGAGATAGACTGATATCTACTAAATTTTACTCACCATGGTTTATCTTTTAACGCTACTAAGGATCTAAGCACACCAGGACTGATCTTGTCAGCGAGTACACCTTTTTCCGATATCAAAAAGGATTTCTCTTTCACATAGCTTTGAAGTTTCTGAGCTTCAAGGTCCAGTTTTACTTGATCTGAATAACAGCAAGGACAAGAATTAATAATTCATGCACATGAATCATGAACAACTATGGAAAAAATTCTAGTGACAGTTAACTAGCACTCTGAAATCATGTTTTGAGCCCTCAATTCCCATAATGGCGTTACCGTGTCAGTTAAAACAATTACAGCAACAAGAATTGATTGAGATGATATGTTAAGCAATAAAGCCCAATCTGTTCTCCAACTACTCAACAAAGCTCTATCCAGAATTTCTTAGTGAACAAAGAATTCCATCATAATTTTCTAAACAAAGTAAACGCCGGAGTCCTTGAAATAAATTAACCAGCAAAGCAAACCTGTCTCCAAAATAGTGTGAGCAGCATGAAATGGTATCTTGGCAAAAACATCAGTTCCAGGGAACATCATCCATGTCCACTCATTCGAGTCATGGTTGCCACAAGTAGCACAAACCTCCTTTACCAAAGGTCTAGATCCAGGGCTCCCAATATCCTTCATCATCGACTCAAAAGGAGACGGAATACTAGTTTTTGTTGTTGAGTCCTCTTCCAAAGTGCGGTAAGTGCTTCCCTGTTCCCATTCCTCACTTTATCATTTTCAACCAGCTGCATTTCCAGTTAATATCACCTTAACAAATTCAATTATTTCAAAATGGAAAGAAAAATTGTAACATGCACTAAATGGTAGCTTATTGGCCTACTCAACCCGGTGAATTTGTCTGTTCTAGGAACTTAGAGTCTGAATATAAACTAAGGCTTACCTGATTCCTGGCTAATAACAAGTGTTCAGCTTCAGTTTCAAGGTCAATCAAGCTTTGCTGTAATAGCTTCATATTCTCATCCATTTCCAAAAACCCTAAAATGAACCCTTCACCTGAAATTGAACAGCGTCAATTTTGAATCAACGAAAATGAGAGGAACAAAAGGAACATGCTTAGATTGAATACCCTTCGATTTGCAAATTATATAAAACAGCCGGTAGATCATTTTGTAAAAACAGTGGTAAAACAGAAAGAAAATAAGAAGTAATAGATTGAAGCAAGAAACAAATCAAAATAACTTACCCTAATCCAATAAAAAAGGGGTTTAAATGAGGAACAATGCCTGCTATAGAAACTGCAGCAAACTCCGCACTGACCTCAGCTGTATCGCAAAGCCTTCAGCAAATTTTCGGGTAACATACGAGTTGTTTTACAAGAAATCGATTCCCAGAAGCTCATGAAAGTATATGAATTTGTGACCACCGAATTATGGGCCGGACTTATTTTGAGTTCCTAACTATATAATTATCATCACATTTTTAAATTGATCATATCTTGACTGATGCAACAGTTATTAAAAATTTATAAAATTATACATTTAATCATTATTATTTATTATATTAATTTAATCTTAATTTTAATTTAATTAAATAAAATTAATCAACCAATTAGATAACGACACATATAATCACTTGATTAGATGATTCTACTCTATTTTTAATTTATATAATATTTAATTTTTTCTAATTAGGTGGTAGAACCTGTCTGGTTAAAGAAAAAATTAAAGCGGAAGTCGTGACCTTGGTGTGTATTAAACCTAGAACCTCTAGACACCCAAGTTTTAACCACTATACCAATCTACCCTCAGTAAAATGAGTTGCACCATTTTATATGAGAAAAAGTTTGATACATAGTTCGTGTAAATAGACGTTTACACGTGTTTTTTTTAATTTAAGGGTTAGTAGTTTAGTCTAGAGTTAAAAGTTTAGGGGGTTTAAGTTGTAGGGTTTAAAATTTAAGGTTAGTGTTTAGAGTTTAGAGTTTAGGGTTAGAAATTTAGAATTTGCGTTTTATAAGGTAAAAACTCATGTTTGTGTAAAATTAATTTTATACGGAGTGTGTATCAAAGTTTTACCCATTCGATCTATATCTTATAATGCATAAATGTTAAAAAATAAAAACATAGAATTAATTGTGAGGGAACTCAAACTTAAGTTACTTAAGGTGTGTAAAACAACACAAATCACTTAACCAATTCAAATAATTGATTTAAATATGAGTATATTTAAAGTGTAGTTAAAGCAAGATTTAAAATAAAAATAGATTTATGATTTTTATTTTTAAACTAAATTTAATATTTTTCTTTCTCACGATATTTTAATAATTTCATATACATAATATTGAAGCGAGTTATTTAAGTTTAATTGATAATTTTAATTTTTTATTAAATATTTTAATTCATTTACTATATATTAAATATATGTTTAATAAAAACCACATAGTCTAATTTTTGTTTTTAATTTTTAATATAATATATAACAACCATTTATTAATATAATATATAATCAATGATTTAAGACTGGTTTTTTTTTTCTAGTATAAAGATTCTTGATGGCACATGTTCGAGGAATAAGAAGCTCCAAGCTCGAGTTTGAATTTCATTAATTCTTTTTTATTTTTTATAATTTTCATCAACAAAGTAACCATTTAATAAAATATGTTATTATATCATATCATATAAGTGGAGTTAGCCATTGGGGCTTAAGCCCTCCTTGCTCTTGGGCATGTGGTTCGATTCCCACTGCTTGTATTTGTTACCATTTGGTTGGTTGATTAAATCTATTAACCTAAATAAATTAAAATTTAAAAGAAATAGAACATTTGTCGTTATCTGGTTGGTTGGTTAATTTTATTTAATTAAATTAAAATTAGGACCAAATTGATATAATAAGTAAATAACATAGACCAAATATGTAATTTTATAAATTTTTGTTAACTGCTACGTCACCCCTTCGACACATATCCGTTAATTTTTTAACGAATGTGGTCAAAATAAGATCAATTTAAAAGTTTAATGGCCCGATTGACAAATTATTTAATTGGGTGATTAAAATAAGTCTGCCCTTATAATTCAGTGATCACCTAAGTAGTTTAACATTGTTTTTATACAATTCAGGGCAAAAGAGAGAAAAAGTAACAAAATTGTGTACAAAATAAAATATTTTAGGTTAATGGTCAAAAATGTCAAAAAAACTATGCCAATGTTCATTTTAGTTATTTAATTATTATATATTAAAAAATATCAATATACTTTGTTTTTTGTTACAAAATAATCGTGGACATTTGTTTACGGGTGGCTTGGAAATTAATAATTTTTTATAATAACAATTTATTTTTATACATTTAAAGAATTTAGTCATAATTAAGGAAAAACAGTAAATTTAATTTTTCATATTTAAATTTTTATTCAAAAATATTAAATATCATTAAATATTAAATATTAAATAATATTAAATGATATTAAACTGATTCTAATGAAAAATATTAAATTATTTATAATAACATATAAGATTAAATTGATAATATGTAAATAATGATGACTAAATTTATTGATTTTATCAAATTATGACTAAATTGATTGAATGCATAAATATAAAATACTAAATATGATATCACATAAGTTTTCTTAACTGCCACATCACCCTTTAATGACGGTTAATGACCCCAATGACTATTTTTGAATAAAAAAAATTAAAGTTTAATGACTATTTTGTAACGTTTGAAAGTTGGATGACCAAAATGATCACTTTTGTATAGTTTAATGATTATTTGTGAACTTTACCTAATATTTTATTTTGAGATGGTTTTTTCGTACATGAATTTAGTTCAGGTTATAATTTGGTATCTAAGTTTTTTTTTGTCTTATTAGGTATATGAATTTGAATTTAAAGTTCATTTTGGTACCTATTTTCTTTTACCGCGATTATGTATCTTGATATGCCTTTTTGGTTCAAATTTGTACATGAACTTTTGGTCTACACTAAATGAACTATTTGAATCAATTTGAATTGTGAAGTCATATTTAGTTACCAAATTGATCCTAGAGGACAAATTCAAATAAACTTTGGTACTAAATTAAACCTTAAGGCCAAATTTAAATACCTAATTGAACAAAAAAAAACTTAGTACCAATTTAAATACCTAATTCAAGAGCGAAAATGTATGTTCACCTTTATTGTATTAACTTTTTATTATAACACAATTAACATAAAATGTAATTTTTCAGTGAAGAGCACGTTATGTTTGGTCGAAATTTATGGAGGTCCCTATACTATTTGTTTTAGTGGGTTTAGTCCTTTTATTTCTTGGAATGTCTATTTTTGGTGCTAAGACTATTTTCCCCCTTCACTTCTGACAAATAACATGCAAAACCTTTGATGATTTTGATATCCCAAATATTTTTTAAGGACTTAATTGTAAAGCAAACAAATTTTTAAAGTGTCCCAAGCTGACAAATATTTTTAAAGCATATTTGATTTTAAGTCAAAAACTTAAAGCCCTAAAATTTTCTAAGTGTTTTAAAGGCCAAACTATTGAAATACGTCGATGCGCCTATAAGCGTATCGATACAATTTTTGAAACATTGGTCACTGTAAGCATTCGTTTCGATACGGCTATTTCCCTATCGATACGACCTTCAAATGGGCTAAGTATTTTTCCTCAGATGTTTCGATACGATTACTTTCGTATCGATACTGTCTTCATACTGGTTTTAAGTTTTAAGAATTGTGTACCGATATGCTACTAGGTGTTTCAATACGCTTCAAAGATTTTCTCAAATATCAACATTTAATGACTTAGCCGTTAAAGTCAGTTATTGGGAAATACCAATTTTAAAATGTCGTTGGACCCATATCGATACACCCTCAAGATGTACCGGTACAGGTTTAGTCAATAGCTCAAGCGAGCAAAATTGCATCGATATGGCTTCTCTCGTATCGATACGCCCCTTTTGTTACACTGAGACCGTACCGATACGCTTCCCTACGTATCGATACAAACATGTTATTTTGTGCACAACGGCTCTTTCTTCTTATAGACAGGTATCGATACAGGGCTTCGTGTACAGATACGGATGGTTGATCAAATGCATTAATTGCGCAGAAAATGCAGCCCAACGGCTACAATAATGATCTCAACCACCCAAAGGGCTAGAAATCAATGCAAGGGTATAAAAGCAAGCCTCAAAAGTACCAACAACAACTATTGAACCTTCAAGCAACATCCAAGCATTAATCCAAACCTTTGTGCCTTATAGAGTCATATCTTTGTACCTAACTCATTGGAGTTCTTCATTGTAAATCTTTATTTAGAGTTTGGGGAGTGTTTTGATTGTAATTGAGCAAAATCCATCTTGTGAGAGATATATTTAGATTTACAACTTCTTCTTTGTATTGAGAAATTTCTTGGGTCAATCTTTGGGTAGAAAGATTGACCGATTGTAAAGGTTACCTCCTAAGCCTAGAAAAGGGGAAGAAAATCTAGTGGATTTTGTTGAAAATCCTTAGAGGGAGCTAAGGTAGTGGATGTAGAGCTTGTTAGAAATTTGAACCACTATAATTGCCTTTGTCCTTTAATTTTCAATTTCCAATTTGCTCCCTCAAATTTTAAATAGCCAATTCACCCCCTCTTGGCCAAATCACTATCATTTGATCCACTCAACAATTGGTATCAGAGCTTAACTCTTTGAAGGCTTAACATCCACAAAAGGCGATCCTTGAAGAGTGTTGATCATCTATCCATTCATTGCCATGGATTCTACCTCCAAGAAAAATCTATACGAGTCACAATCAATCATAAAACCACCTTATTTCAATGGGGATAACTATCCCTATTGGAAGAACCAGATGAGACTCTTCATCAAATCCATCGACTATGTCATTTGGGATGTAGTAGAAGATGGACCGGCCATTTCGATGAAAAAGATGATAAAGAAAGACTTGTTTCGAAGACAATGGTAGAGATGACCGATAAAGATCAAAGAAGACTCCAAATCAACGATAAAGCCCTACACATCTTGTTTTGTGCACTCGGTCCCTACATGTATGCCAAGATGTCTTCGTGCACAAGTGTAAAGGAGGTGTAAGACAAGTTAGAGACCACTTACGAGGGCACCAACGATGTGAATGAGACCAAGATCGAGATCCTCAATCTAAGCTATGAGAACTTCAAGATAGAGCTAGATGAAAGCGTCTCCAAGTTGTTTAACCGGTTCTCAATTATTGTAAATGGTCTCAAGGGCTTCGGTGAGATCATCCCCGAAGACAAACTTGTCCGGAAGCTACTATACTCTCTTCCTGAGTCATAGGATGGGAAGAGAACCGCAATCATCGAGGCGAAGAACTTGAAGACATTGAAGCTCAATGAATTAGTATGACCTTTCCTTACTCATGAGATTATGAAGTAATGAAGAGAAGAAAAAAAGAAAAGAGAAAAGAAAAGAGTAGAGAAGAATGAGGTGGACAAGAAAAAGCTTGATATTGCTCTCAAAGCTTCATTTGAAGAGAGCGATTCAAGCGAGGAGGAAGACGAAGAGATGGCCATGTTGGCCAAGCAGTTTACCCGGTTCAGGAAGTCCAACCGTGGAAGAAAATTCAATAGAAGATGGGACTTCAAGAACAAGAGCAAAGAAGAAAAAAATGACCAAATCATTTGTTATGAGTGCAAGAAGCCCAGTCACGTTCGGACTGGTTGCCCTTAACTAAAGAAGAAGAGCTTCGGGAAGAAGAAGAAGCTCAAATGGCAACTTGGAGTGACGATGAGTCATCCGAGGATGAGGAGCATGAAGTGGCCAACCTTTACCTCATGGCCCTTAAGGAGGAACCAATGGTAAACTCTAACTCATCATCTTTTACTTATGATGAATTATATGATGCTTATGATGAGTTACAAGATGTTTACGACGAATTGGTAGAAAATACAAAGAGTCTATTTTGAAAAGCAAGAAAAATATTTCCGATTTGAAATTTCAAAATGAGTCTCTTTCAAAAACCAATTCTGAATTGGAAAAGAAAGTTTTATATTTGATAAATGTTTCAAATGAGCTTAAAAAGAAAAATTACAATTAAAAAAAAATTATTTCCGGTTTCCAAGATTATCACACAAAGGAGGTAGATAATCTTAAAACTTCTTTTACTATTGGGAAAAATATTTTTGAAAAGGGTAGTTCTTCAAAAACCCAATATGTAAAGAGAAAGACTTTTAACCCCAAACAAAGAAGTTTTCAAAAGCAATCTAAAACTAAAAGAGTTAGGAGTGTATGGGTTCCTAAGGAACTTATAGTTTCTAACAATATGAATGCTATTACTTCTTGGATTCCTAAGGGAACCAAGATTTTAAGAACTAATATTTATGGACCCAAAATGATTTGGGTACCAAAATTCAAAACTTGATCTTTGTTTGTAGGGTGAGCAATGCTACAAGGTCAAAACCACAAGTCAAAATTCTTGGTACCTTAATAGTGGTTGCTCAAGACACATGACCGAAGACAATAGTAGATTCTTGGAGCTCAAACCAAAGAGTGGAGGAATAGTGACATTTGGTAACAGCTCCAAATGACACATTGAAGGAACCGGCTCCATTGGTAATCTCTTAACTACTCTTAGTGAAAATGTTCTTTATGTCAATGGTCATAAACATAATTTGTTGAGCATTAGTCAATTGTGCGATAAGGGTTTTAATATTCTTTTTGATGCTAATGGGTGTAAAATCATGAACATTAAAACAAATCAAATAATGTTCACAGGTCATCGCATATGTAATATTTATATGGTGCTTTTAGATGACATACATACATCCAATGCATGCTTTGTGGCACACAATGAAAATGATACATGGTTGTGGCATAGGAAACTAGGACATGCTAGCATTAGTGTTTTAGAGAAATTGGTTTCCCTTGATCTAGTAAGAGGCTTACCTAAGCTAAAGTTTTCTAAAGATAAAATTTGTGATGCATGCGCTAAGGGTAAACAACAAAGAACCTCATTTAAATCCATTAATGATGTTTCTACTAATAGATGATTACAATTGATCCATATGGATCTCTTTGGGCCTATTAGGACTATGAGATTGGGTGGTAAGTCATATGTAAATGTGTTAGTAGATGACTATTCTAGATACACTTAGGTTCTCTTCTTAAGTACTAAGGATGAGGCTTTAGAAAAATTCATCACGTTTTCAAAAATCACCCAAAATGATATTGATCTTAAAATTTCACACGTTAGAAGCGATCATGGAACCGAATTTCAAAATATGGGTTTTGAAGATTTTTGTAATGAAAATGGTATTAGCCATAATTTTTCGGCTCCTTGTACTCCTCAACAAAATGGGGTAGTTGAGAGGAAAAATATAACTTTAGAAGAAATGGCTAGGACCATGCTTTGTGAAAATAATTTACCTATATATTTTTGGGCGGAAGCCACTAATACGGCTTGCTACATAATTAATAGAGAAATAATTAGGCCTATTTTGAAGAAAAAATCTTATGAGATTTTAAAATCCAAAAAGCCTAACATTAGCTATTTTCATCAATTTGGTTGTAAATGTTTTGTTTTAAACAATAGAAAAGATAATTTAGGTAAATTTGATGCAAAAAGTGATGGAGCTATTTTCTAGGTTACTCTTCAAACTCTAAAGTCTATCGAGTATTTTATAAAAGAACTTTGGTTGTAGAAGAGTCTATACATGTTGTTTTCGATGATAACCTCATTCCGAGGAAGGAATCTTGTGATGATGATGATGTAGGGATCATTGAAGCCATTAGTGGAAAACAAACATCAAAGGTGGATGAGATTCCAAGCAAAGAAAAGGAAACACAAGATCCACCTCTTAAAACCTTGAAAGACTTGGCTGTAGAGGAAAAGGAGGTCACCTACCCAAGGGAGTTCAACTATGTCAAAGGTGGTAAAATTTTGGGTGATCCATCCAAAGGGGTAACCACTAGATCCCCTCTCAAACTTATAAATAATATTGCATTTATTTCATGCATTGAGCCTAAAAATATCAAAGAAGCATTAAAAGATAATTTTTGGATATTGGCCATGCAAGAAGAACTTAATCAATTTGAGAGAAGTCAAGTATGGACATTAGTTGATAGGCCTAGTATTCAATCTACTATAGGAACTAAACGAGTCTTTAGAAACAAAGTAGATGAGAGTGGTAACATAGTGAGAAACAAGGCTAAACTTGTTGCTCAAGGTTACACTCAAGAAGAGGGAATAGATTTCGATGAAACTTATGCACCCGTAGCTAGGATGGAAGTTATTAGGATGCTTCTTGCATTTGCATGCTTTCATAATTTCAAGCTTTTTCAAATAGATGTTAAAAGTGCATTTTTAAATAGTTTTATTTAATGAAGAAGTGTATGTTGAACAACCACCGGATTTTGAAGATCCAAAATTTCCAAACCATGTTTTAAAATTGACCAAAGCCTTATATGGCTTAAAACAAGCTCCTAGAGCTTGGTATGAAAGGCTTTCAAACTTTTTAATTGAAAAAGGTTTTGAAAAAGGCAATGTGGATACTACATTTTTCATTAAATGATATGGCAATGACATCTTAGTAGTTCAAATATACGTTGATGATATTATTTTTGGTTATACTAATGAGGTTTATTGCCAATAATTTTCTAAGCTAATGTAAGGTGAGTTCGAGATGAGCATGATAGAGGAGCTCTCATTTTTCTTGGGGCTCCAAATCAAGCAAAAGAAGGATGACACCTTCATCAATCAAGCTAAGTACATCAAGGATATACCTCCAATGAACTCATCTATTAAGCTTGACAAAGATGAAGGAGGTAAGTGTGTCGATTCTAAGATTTATCGTTCAATGATTAGGCTTTTTGCTTTACCTTACCGCAAGTAGACCCGATATCATGTTTAGTGTTTACTTGTGTGCTATGTTTCAAGCTAGCCCTAGAGAATTGCACCTAGTAGCCATTAAGAGGATCTTTAGATACCTTAGAGATACACCTAGTTTAGGTCTTTGGTATCCTAAAGACTCTTCCTTCAACCTTCATGCTTATTCGGATGTGGATTATGTGGGATGTAAGATAGATAAGAAAAGTGCCTCCGAAACATGTTAATTCCTAGGTAGTATGCTCGTATCTTGGTTCTCTAAGAAACAAAATAGCGTAGCCTTATCTACCACCGAAGCGGAGTACATATCCTTAGGGAGTTGTTGTGCTCAAGTCCTTTGGATGAAGCAACAACTCTTAGACTATGGTGTTGAAGTAGATACTATACCCCTTAAGTGTGACAATACTAGTGCTATTTGTCTCACTAAGAATCCCATCCAACACTCTAGACCAAGCACATAGAAATAAGACATCATTTCATTAGGGATCATGTCTTAAAGAATGATGTAGTTATAGAGTATGTCGATGCCTTGAACCAATTAGCGGATATTTTTACTAAGTCATTAGATAAAGAACGTTTTTGGACCCTTAGGAGAGAGTTAGGTTTAACAAGCATTCCTTGACCCTTTAGAGTCATAAAAGACCAAGAATTTGCTTGAATTGATTTGATTGTCATGTTTATGTAATTTGTGCCTCTTGATGCATCTATGCCTTTAGTTAGGGGAGCTTGTCTCTATTCTTAACCTCCATCCTGTTCATTCATCATATACATGCATTTCGGTTCAAGTAAAATTGAACTTTTGAGCAACTTGTGGCCCAAAATGTAATTTTTGGGTTATTCATATCGAAATAGGTTAAAGTGTATCGATACACCATTCTTGACTCAACCCAAATTGCATTTCTCAGCACAAGTGTATCGATATGCATCAAAACGTATCAATACGGGCTCAAGAACATGTTCTGCTATAGGTAAGTCCGTATCAAAATGGTACATGTGTTTCGACACACCTGTATAGATACGCCACATGGCGTATCGGTACGCGCGGGCGCTTTAAATGAGCCTTTAATGAGAATCTAACTTTAAATCAATCTCTTTAAACCCTTTTTCATCCAAAACCCTAACTTTTCAAACTATAAATACCCTTCAAATACTCTTGTTTTTCACACAAATTTTTAAGGGTTTTTGTTCAACAAACCAAGTCTAAGATCTCTCATCAAAGTGGTACATTATCATCCATCAATTCTTCCAATTTCCTCAAATCAAGGTATAAACTCTTTTTCTTTTTATTTTCGTTTAGTTTAATATAATGTTTTTAACATTTTTTGTACAAAAAGTATATTAATAATATAGGTTTTGAAGTATTTACAAAAATTCTTTCAAAATCCAAATTTTTTATTCGAATATAAAATTATACCGTATATTTTTAAATTTGTTTTTCTAGATTTCTTTTTACCAAAATCTTTCAAAAATTATATTGTATAGTTTTTCATTAATACCTTGAATTTTGGATTACATGTTGGATTGAATTTGATGATTTATGCATACATATGTTTTGTGTCTTAACTTATTTTCAGATTCGATATGGCACCACGAAAAAGAGGTCGAACAAACGAGGTTGGCGAGTTTTCTACTGAAGATAATTCGGCACGTCCTAATCTCAGTGTTATTTATCAAAAGAGTTTTGCAACCCCGGCGGCTCTAAACAACTTCAAGCAATACCAAAATTATAAAATCCGCCGCGAAAGAGTAACATCTATCCATTTTTTTAAATTCTGAACGTTTCAAGTTCAAATACCTTCATCTTTTATATCGTTGGAACTTTATGTCTTTTTTGTCAATCATTGGGTTTTTGTACCGTAATCTTGTTTTGATTTTTTTTGCCAATGCCCGGTGCATCCCCAACCAAGACCGTACTAAAGTTATTGCTATTGAGTCTTTCTTAATGGGGAAGAAATTTCGGATAGATGTTCAAACTTTTATTAATGTTTTTGGGTTCGAAGATGAAGCTCATTGGGACATGTTCTTGGCGGTTCTGTTACGATTCTAGACGCCCATGAACGTTTCTTGCACCTCATGATCACTTGGTGGTTTCGGCCATTCGGTGGAAAGTTTTCCACTATTCACCAAGTGGACGACTTTTGGATTCGATGCTTTCGTGAAGAGAAGCAGCCCAATCTTGCTCGAATTATGTTTGCGGAGCTAGTCTACCTTATCCAACATCAACAAACTTCTCTTGTTGCATCATTCACTTATGGACATTGCTCATAAGATCTTTCCGAACCTGTTCACTCAATTGGAGATTGATTGCTCACAAGATCTTTCCGAACCTCTTACCGATTCCATTGATAAGCGATCTCTTGTTCGTTCAAAGTTTCACCATTTTAATGGTGAACGGTTACGTCTTGCCGAGCTTCCACACGATGCGATTCCTGAAGTACCGAAAGTTCTTCCTCCAGCCGTCCCTCAACTCCGATTGCTCCACAGGCTATGGACATTCCCATGGCTTATCTCAATGAGCAATTCACTTCATTGAGGACAACCATGACCGAAGGGTTTGCAGCTATTGATACTCGATTTACTTCCTTAGAGGATCGACTGCAAGGCATAGAAAGCCAACAAGGTTCGATGGACATATCCCTTATGGCTTTCGATGGAGAATGGAGACAATCTCAAGCTACTCAAACCCATGATAAAGATGAAGATCAAGACGAGGATGACGAGGATGCTCCCTAGACATTCATTTCAGTGCATGTCATATTAGGCTTTTCTTTTTATGCACCTATGATATTTACTTTATGAACCTATGCTTTGATTTTAGCTTTGTTTGGATTTGGATTATGTTGCCTTAATAATACTTATGTTGCTTAGATTTTGCTTTGAATTATGATAAGTATGTTTCTTTGAATTATCCTTTACTATCATTGATTTTGATCTAACCAAAAGGGGGAGAATGTGCATAAGCTAAATTTAAAAAAAAACTATTTCAAAACCTAGCTTGCTCTAAGGGGGAGTAATTTTAAAACACTTAAAAATTTGCTTTGGGTTTTGTTATATCAAAAAGGGAGAGATTGTAAAACCTTTGATGATTTTGATATAACAAATATTTTTCTAGAGCTTAATTGTAAAGCAAACAAATTTTTAAAGTGTCTCAAACTGACAAATATTTTTAAAGCATATTTGATTCTAAGTCAAAAACTTAAATCCCTAAATTTTTCTAAGTGTTTTAAATGCCAAACTATTGAAATACTCCTAGGCGTATCGATACGCCTATAAGCGTCTCGAGACAATTTTTGAAACATTGGTCACTATAAGCATCTGTTTCAATACGGCTCTTTCCGTATCGATACGACCTTCAAATGGGCTAAGTATTTTTCCTCAGATGTTTCGATACGATTACTTTCGTATCGATACTGCCTTCATACTGGGTTTTAAGTTTTAAGAATTGCGTACCGATATGCCACTAGGTGTTTCGATACACTTCAAGGATTTTCTCAAATATTAGCATTTAATGACTTAGCCATTAGAGTCAGTTATTGGTAAAGACCAATTTTAAAATGCCGTTGGGCCCGTATTGATACACCCTCAAGATATACCGATACAGGTTCAGTCAGTAGCTCAAGCGAGCAAAATTGCACCGATACAGCTTCTCTCGTATCGATACGCCCATTTTGTTACACTGAGACCTTACCGATACGCTTCCCCGCGTATCGATACGAACCTGTTATTTTGTGCACAACAACTCTTTCTTCTTATAGACAGGTATCGATACGAGCCTTCGTGTACGATACAGATGGTTGATCAATAGCATTAATTGGACGAAAAATGCAGCCCAACGGCTACAATAATAATCTCAACCACCTAAACGGCTAGAAATCAATGCAAGGGTATAAAAGCAAGCCTCCAAAGCACCAACAACAACTATTGAACCTTCAAGCAACATCCAAGCATTAATCCAAACCATTGTGCCTATAGAGTCATATCTTTGTACCCAACTCATTGGAGTTCTTCATTGTAAATCTTTATTTAGAGTTTGGGGAGTGTTTTGATTGTAATTGGGCAGTATCCATCTTGTGAGAAATATATTTAGATTGCCAACTTCTTCTTTGTATTGAGATATTTCTTGGGTCAATCTTTGGGTAAAAAGATTGACCGATTGTAAAGGTTACCTCCTAAGCCTAGAAAAGGGGAAGAAAATCTAGTGGATTTTGTTGAAAATCCTTAGTGGGAGCTAAGGTAGTGGATGTAGAGCTTGTTAGAAGCTTGAACCACTATAATTGCCTTTGTCCTTCAATTTTCAATTTCCAATTTGCTCCCTCAAATTTTAAATAGCCAATTCACCCCCTCTTGGCCAAATCACTATCATTTGATCCACTCAACCTAACATGATTTATTTATTTTAAACATATGATAAGATATACACTTTTTTTATATTCTATAATATTTTCTTCTCATTGACCAACATCTTTTCCACCATTTTTTGATCATTATTGGCCATCTTTTGTACTGTTACTAGAACTAAAACATCTCACATACTCCCCTTTCTTCGTCTTGATTTTTTTTTTTGAAATTGACAAAATTTAAATCAAAACATCAACGTTATATTGGTGTAATATGTCATATTTACCGTATAATCAGTGTGAAATTGAGATATATTATTTTTTCCTCCTTCTCGACTTCCTCACCATTTGGATTTAAAAGAAAACACTTTGACATTGGTAAATCAAAGAGAGTTTAAAAGTCTAGGGTTGACACTTTGAGGGAGAAAAGTTTCAGGGGCTTGCATAATTTTAAATCCGAAAAAGAATTAAGTCGAGTGTTGTGGAAGAACACAATTTGAAAGTTTTGTCATCAAATTTAATTTTTATAGTTGGGTGACCAAAAGAAAAACACACTGAAAATTGGGTGGCTAAATAGTTAGTTTACCAAAAAATACCATTTCGATGGGCCTTGATGCTGTTAGACCGTTTTGACAAGTCCAAAGTCGAAAACCCAGTCTGGAACAGACAAATCCTTGTGCTGGAGAACTCTAGCTGCACGGCATTTTGGCTCCTCATCTCCACAGTTGCTGAACTTTTGAGCTAAGGCTTTGAGTGAAAATCCGAAATGCAGAGTTTGAAGCGTTTGGTAACATGTCGCCGCCGCGACAGTCTAATCCGGTGCTCGAGAAACCTCTCCTCGCTTCCGATCAATTCCTCTGCCGATGATCTTCAAGATCAAGTCAGTTCACTTGAAACCTTGGATTCGATCAATTTTTAGGCATCAATGACATTTGTACTTATGTATTTATACATAATGTTGCAGGTGCTGGTTGAAGGTAAAGCTAGCTCTCGAATAGCGATTCTCAACAGACCTTCTGCTCTCAATGCTCTCAACACAAATATAGTAAAGTTCCTCTTTGCATTTCAATAGCGTTTGGGAATTTCTGTTACGTTATCTAGGGTTTAATTTCTATATTCTGTCTATTAGGTTAACAATTTGCGGGAACTTGCTTCCAATTGCAGGGTGCTAGGTTGCATGAATTGTACGCATCTTGGGAAGATGATCCCAATGTTGGATTTGTGGTCATGAAGGTAATTTGAGTTTTTTTATATTAATATAATAATAGTATAACATGTCAAGTGACAGATGATAATTTGTTTTTTTCCCCGCTAATTAAAGGGCAGTGGAAGGGCCTTTTGTGCAGGTGGGGATATTGTTGCTCTTTATCATTTGATAAATGAAGGTAACACCTAGATGAATAAAATGTATGCTAAATAGACTTTATTTTGTATTAACTTTTCAAATTGTGCAGGTGGGGATGTTTGATTATTCATTGTTATTTACCTTTTAAATTGTCTTAGTGCAGGGAAGATAGAAGAGTGTAAGGATTTTTTAGGACATTGTATAGATTTATATACCATCTCGGTACATATATGAGGCCGCATGTAAGCGTTCAGTTTCTGTTCCTTGAATATATTATCATTACTTGTTGTTGGTTATTTATTCTTTTTGATGTTTTATTGAAGCAATATTTTCTTGTCATGGTGTTCTGGCGAACTGATGGTAGAGAGATACATATTGGTTTTTCTTTGTTGGTGGTGACATAAAGTTATGATTTGTTTCTAGGTGGCTATTTTAAATGGAATTACTATGGGTGGTGGAGCTGGAATTTCAATACCTGGGACATTTCGGCTTGCGACTGGTAGAATTGTATGTTGCAGTGATTTACTTTTGGCTATTCTTCCTTTCTACTGTTCTTTCGACGGTGCTTAATATAGTGCTGGCTATATATTTGTTACTTGTAATCATCTTGTTTAAGGGACTCTTTTAGAACTCAAGTAGTAATTTTGCATGTTGTTCATTTCTCTATTCCTAAATGAACTTGTTATTAGGAAACTCAAGTAACTTAAACAACAAAGTTTCACAGGTTTTTGCTACCCCTGAAACTCAGATTGGCTTCCATCCTGATGCAGGAGCATCCTTTCACCTCTCTCATCTACCCGGCCACTTAGGTAGGCCTTTACAGTATGTTCCCTTTATGATTGTTCCACTTTGCTTTTCATTACGGATTTCTTGGACCTGTAATGTATGTTTAATCATGCATTAATTGTTTTTCGTGATAATACTAGAATGATCTTCCTTCCAAATTGTTATTTTCTATTTTGACAAGTCTAAGTTAATATTATTTGAATATTTCTCTAGCATGTTTATCAAGCTTGATTTTATTTATGAATGCAACTAATATCTTAAACAAATATGCATGCAGGAGAGTACTCGGGTCTGACAGGAGAAAAACTCAGTGGAGCTGAAATGATTTCTTGCGGGATTGCGACACACTTCTCACACACCGAGGTTAGTACTGATGAAGAGATTGGGTGTTTCTTTTTTCTTATAATTTATTAATCTTTCCTGCTTATCTAAGATTGGTTTATTTTGTTCCTATAACAGAAGCTTCCACTGATTGAAGAAGAGCTTGGAAATTTGGTCACTGATGACCCTTCTGTCATTGAATTGACTTTGGAGAAATATAGTGATGTAGCCTATCCTGAAAAGATCAGTGCGCTGCACAGGTTTGTTCTCATATAGGATACCATATTTCTGTTACTGCTTGTAACTGTTAGCAATTCAGTGCTATCTAGTCTTTTTTTATAATCATTATTAGTATCTATGATCGTTATTTTGAATATATTCTCATTTTGTGTATTACATATATAGGATCGAAGTGCTTGATAGATGTTTTGGCCATGACACAGTTGAGGAAATTATTGACGCTATGGTAAGCATTTTCTTTTGTTTTTTCTCTATTCTTTTTTCAGACCATAAAGTTTTTTTTTTTTTATATTCACTTATATAAATTAGAAAACTAAAGTTTTTTCATTATAGCATTTAGAAAAAGAACTAAGGGAAGAAGTCAACAGTTAAATGCAAAATATAAAGGAGCAATATATATCTACATAGCTACACCTGTGGAGTGAACGAAAAATGTGTTATCAGTCTGCCCTAGAAGATTTCACTACAACAAAATTTGCATGAGAATGATATAATCATTTACCATTTCTAGTTCCTTTTAAATCTACCGAAAAATTGATTTAACAAAAGATATTTATCAAACTCATGCTGCAGTAAACTTTCTTGAATGCTTTACTGGTGTGACAATTTAAATGTTAATATTTTCAGGAAAGTGGGGCATCTGCAACCAATGACTTGTGGTGCAATTCCACATTAAAAAAGCTTAAACAAGCTTCACCATTGAGCTTAAAGGTGTCTTTGAGATCGGTGAGTCTTCTTAACCACCACCACCCTTTCTCCCCTTTGCATGAAATTCAAGCATTGTTGATGGTGTCGTTATAGTGATTCAGATACGAGAAGGCAGATTTCAAACCCTTGATCAGTCCTTGGTTCGAGAGTATAGGATGTCTCTTCAAGGGATATCTAAGCAAATCACTAATGACTTCTGCGAGGTACAAAACCTTTTAGTTTTTGCACGTCCCAGTTAATGAATAAAATTTCACGGACTTCATCAAAAGTCAAAACTATTCTCTATTTTATTTAGGGTGTTAGAGCACGAGTGGTGGATAAGGACTTTGCTCCAAAGGTATCAATCTTTTTACATTTCAGTCACCTAATGATTTTTGTATTCTGTTACCAAAACTGATTTTGAATTTTATTATCTTTGGGGATGTAGTGGGAACCTCCGAACTTGGAAAAAGTGTCGGACGATATGGTGGATCAGTACTTTGCACCCCTCAGTGAATCTGAGCCAAATCTGGAGCTCCCCACAAAACAGAGAGAAGCATTTAACTAGTTTCAATGGTTGGTTATGCCAAAATGTTAAGAAATATACATAGAATCTGAGAATGTTGTCTTATTTACATTATTGGAATCAACATAGATATAATTCATTGCACTTATCGTCTTTAATCTTCAGTGTTAGAGCGGTGGCCGGAGACTAAGCGGTGAAGATGCAGTTGAAAGTGAAAGAAAGAAAGAGAAGAAGTAACGTCTGAAAGATGGCTTAGAATTAGGATTAAGAAGTGTAATCTGGTTTTTCGTTCATTGAATCAAATCAGACTGTTTGGGCTTGAGACCCATTATAATATTTTATAGGCTGAGATCTGCTAACAGATTTTAGTTACAACCGACCCAACAGCTTAACTAACTTGACTAACAAACTTATCCAACGGCCCAAGATCTTCAAGACACAACACATAGACGTGTCCTGAACTCTTCAAACTTGCGCTCTGGTAAAAATGTATGGGAAGAACTCAGCCGGTCCATTGGGTAGTTTGGTGATTGTTACCCCTTTTTCAATGTAAGAATTTGTAGCTCTTCACAATCCATTTTTCCAACAATCTTCGCATGAAAGATTCCGACTGTAAAGGGGGACATCCATACCGATTGCCAATGGAGCTTCTCATTGTTTCGTTCCATACTGAAGCTAGTATCAGTACAGCAGTACTGGCAACATTATCTCACGTTGCTCGTGCGAAGCTACCTATGATAGCTCCCCTGTTCACTGGCCACCCTACGAAACTGCTTGTGCCATGCCCTCGGAGCAGCAGGTCAGGTAAAAGGAACGAAGCGAGAGGATGCAGAAGTCCCGGGATCTGTTGTGGTGCGCCCGAAAAGGAAGTTAGATCATGCCTGGATGTCCGAAAAGGAAGCAGATGCAGCCGAAGTGTGTGATGCTCATTTTGGAAGTTGGGCAGAGAAAAAGACATGAGCACTCAAATGAGAGATGAAGGACTTAAAGCAGTACATCTCGTTGCCACTTACCACGCTAGGTTGTAATAGGTTAACTAACTCAACATGCATGTAAGACCGAATAAAATAGAAAACAGCAGCAACAAGTTGATATTCTATGGTTAAATAGTTGGTTTATATATTTATAAAGATTTTCAGTTAAGGCACAGTGATCGTTTAAAAGATATTCTATGCTTTTTAATATTACATATATATATAATTAATTATTATTAAATTAAACGTATATACTAAATTTAATTAAATAAAATAATAACATCGAATTATTTTATATTTGGTTTTCTTGATTAACCATCCTTTTAAATACATCTTATTTAATGGACGTAATATCTTATCCCAGATCAACGAATTGTTGATTTTATATTAATTTTAATATAAAAATTATTTAATTAAATATATACACATAATTAATTAAGTTATTCAATTTGGATATCGAAAAATGATAACCAAATTAAATTAATCATATAAGTCAAATAAACTAATAGAATAAATAGAAGATAATTTTTTGATACACAATTGTTTTTTTAGTTTTAGGAGTTAAGGTCTTAATTTAAAGTTTTAGATTGAGATTATTGTTTAAATTAAGGGTATATGATTTAAAGTTAAAAATTTAAAATTTAAATTTTATAGGGTAAAACTGTATACTTATGTAAAATTAATATTTTCGTAGTTAAATTTTACCATAAATGAAATAAAATTAACTAAATCAATTTAACCGACTTTTTACCAAGTCCTTTCAATTCACAAAAGTACCCTTTTTAACATTCTCGAAATATCAAAATTCCTATTCTTTTTCAATCACCCAACTGTTCTATTCATTTAGTTTTCAATTTCCCCACTCGAGCTCTCTGCCTCTCTCCTTCTACTGTGTTTCCACTTTCCACACAGATAAAAGGGCGAAAGAAACTGCAGCTCCCAATTGTTCTTATTATTAGAAAGTGGAATGCTATTTTGTTTTCAGTTATAGCTTTGATAAAGTTAGGTTTTCGGTGAGCCAAAATCAGGGAAAAAGATAGAAACACTGATCGGTTAGGGCTTTTGATTTGAGATGAATTAGGGTTTTCGAACGGATTAATTGGCTAGGGTTTTGTTATAGGAACAATAGTTTTTTTTTTTTAAAAAAATTCAATCAGGCTAAGATTAAGGTTTCTTTGAAGGGGATACACCGTTCGGCCTTGAAGTAATTAAGGGCGGGTTTCTAGGGTTTGTGAGTGTGAGGGTGGTTTCAATGGGGAGCAGTGCTGAGGCTGACCGAAAACGGCGTCACTTTGGCTCCATGTCTCCCACTGCTGTTGCCGCAAAGAAGCAACCGTTCTTACCAGCTTCTGAGGAGAAAAAGGTATGGGTGTTGCTCATTTTTGTTGAAAACTTATGATTCGAAGTAATTGTTGATATATTTGTTCTTGTCCTGATACTTAGTATTCTCTGAATTTTCGATTTTTAAAGTCAAAATTACTTATTTCTGACGGGTTTTTCTAGAGTATCGAATTTGGCATTCATATGTTAGCATATTATTCGTGCTTTAATATCGTTTATTATGACTGTGATTTGATCTTTTGTTCTCTATTGTTTTAGGTGATAATGGATTTGATGCTGGTTTATTTGCGGCAAATGCCACTTAACCCCTTTGCATTGCTAACTACTTGTACAAATCTTCTCCTTTTGTTGCATGCTTTTGGATGAACATTGCTAGTTATTGGGCCCTCAGGAGTTCTCGGATGTGAATTTGGGGGATTATTATTTGTGCAGCATGTTTGCTTGGGGTTTGGGTAGCGTGAATTGTCTATGGAAATTTGGAAGTTCGACTTCATTAGTTTTATGGGTGATTGGTGAAACATCCCTTAGAATCAGAAACCTCAAGTCACAAGTTGGAATGTTTTCTTTTATAGCTCATATATACGTTTAAACTTTCTTCTAATCCAACATCCTTTTATTTGTCTGATGCAGCTTGATGCTCAAGTTTTGCAATTTCAGAATCAAAAGCTGCTGCAGAAGTTAGAAGCTCAGAAGATTGAGTATTCTGCTTTTGAAAACAAGTTCATTCAACAGAGGAACAAACAAAAGGCATATGGTTCTACGTTGAAGGTGGTGAACAAATCTTGGGAAGTGGTAAGACCCTGATCAAACTGTTAACAAGTTTGTGCATTTTTTGCTTATAATTGTATTTATATGTTTTAGACTTTTGCTTTATATAAATTGCTTGATGGGAAATTGACATTGTCCTTTTCCAATAGCTGATCACAGATTTGGAATCACGTGCCATCCACATAAAAGAATATGGCAGACAAGATGGTGAACGTGCACCTAATACAGAGGGTGAGATTTTTCTTCCATGATTTGCTTTCTTTTATTATTGCCGTAGTCCTCTATAATGAACCGTGAAGATATTCCAAGGACTATGCTTTCTTGTTATAATTTACATGTTCAAGTTAAATTTGCCAATTCTGATTTATAGGAGCTTTATAATTCTTCTGTTGTCAATCTTTGCTTTACTGTTTTGTATATTTACTTGCTGAGAAGGCTTTGGCATTACTATGTAGATGGGGTCCTATCTCCTACTGAGGATGCTTTTCTTAGCAGACTTATAGAGACAGGTGCAACTGAAAGTTCCTCTTCCAATAATTGCCCAGCGCAGATGAAAGAAGCTAGAGACCAGACTGCCTCTGAAAAGACTGGGAACATTTTACACAATATAGTGGTTGCCATTAATGATCTATGGTGCCTGAAGGATAGATTGTGTGCTTTAGTTCAAAAAGATTTTCCTAGCGGTGGTATGTGTTTAGTGGAAAATGTAAATTATGAACTGTAAAGTCCTTTTTTTTCCCAAAAAAATAACTTTTCCGAAGTTATAAATCTGTTCACTGTATTAATGTCTCTTTATTCTAGGTTCATGCAGGCAGAAGGCATTTAGAGACCTAGAATCAGAAGTTAAGAATTTGAGGTTGGCAATTGGTGACATTCATTTGAAACACAGATCTTTGGCAAGGGAATCGCAGAGCCATAGAGATATCGATGCTAAGAATAAAGCTGAGCTTAAACGTCTAAACGGTAACTTTCTGTACATGGTTAAAATTGGTGTGTTTATTAAGCCATTGTGACATTAATTGGTTGTCTTGAGGCGACATTCTCAGTTTCCACCTAAGCAAATATATCTTGCATATATGTGTTCTAAACACATATGACATACGCAAATCTTGCACCTTAGCAAAACTATAAGGTACCAAATGTCATTGAAGTATCTACAAGTTTGACTCATATTTTGCTTTATGTTTTGCAGTTGAATTAGAAAGTGCAATTGCAGAACTGCAAGAAAGTAATTGCCAATTGGCAACTCTTAAAGCAGAAAGAGATTCTACAAAAGGGGCATTCTTTCCTGTTTTAAACCTTAGCGGTAAGCATGTTGCTGGTGATAAGATCAAAGATAAGCATAGAGATCTGCAAGAAATGGAGTCTGCCCTCAAAACGCTGTTGGTAATTCCCAAATTCCTTTCACTTATCTTGTAAATTGCTGGAACTTAAAGTTAATCAGGATAGTTTAATTGGAGCATTGACAGGAACAAGCATCTACTCGACTAACAGAGCTAAAAGGTCTTCATGAGGAAAGAATAAAAATATTACAGCAGCTATCTGATTTGCAGGTTTGCTTTATTGATTTTTTCTCTTCATTTCTGAGCACACAGTTCTATTATTCAGTCATATAAAATTGAATGAGTATTTTTGCTTGACAGAACACATTGAAGAGCATAAAATGTATTTCCTCTTCCCAAGTATACCTTCTGGTCAGAGATCAACTAGAAAAGTCAAAATCAGAAGTTTCCCGATATCAGGATCTATATGAGAAACTACAGGTTGTTACTGGTCGGTAGTTTCATTTATGCCTTTTGTCTATCATTTTAATTGAGGGTGTCCTATTCCCATGCTGACCGTAACTTCCCTCCTAAAAAATTTAGGTTGAGAAAGATAATCTGGTTTGGAGAGAAAAGGAGTTGATTATAAAAAATGATATAGCTGATGCATTTCAGAGATCATTGGCACTTTCTGATGCTAGAGCTTCTAATACGAGGGCATAGATACGACGAAAAATTGATGAAAGAAAGAGAATTGAAGCTAAGCTGGAAGAGGCATCTAGAGAACCAGGTAGGAAGGAAGATAAATGATCCTTGCTCTGATCCTGAACCATCTTCTGATTTTAATCTTCTACCCTTTTGCTGAAATCTGCTTAAAAATGCATTTATGCTCCAGGAAGGAAGGAAATAATTGCAGAATTTAAGAGCTTGCTTTCTTCCTTTCCCGAGGAAATGAGTTCGATGCAGAGTCAGTTAGGTAAATACAAAGAGGCTGCTGTGGATATTCATTCTCTCCGTGCTGACTTGCAATCTCTTTCTGCTACTCTTGATAGGAAGGTTAGCACTTCTATAAGTTGTTTGGTTATTCCTGGTTTTGCTTTAAGGACTCAAAGGTCCTTTTTTCATTCCTTTATGGGGTCATGTAAAGAATTTTTAAATAATTATTTGTGAACAGGTTAAGGAGTGTGAAAACTTATCTGTCAGATCCGCTGAGCAAGTTGCTGAAAGAAACAAGTTGCAAGCTATGGTATGTTTGGTTAATATTACTATGATTTTTATTAAATCTGTGTTCAAGATAGCTGTGATGGGGAATTGATGCTTATTCAAGTTAAGGGAAAATATGCCTCCTATCACCTGTAAAATCTACGCTTGTCAGCCTTTATGCCCATCTTCGAAGATCTTATATACCTCCTATCACCTGTATAATCTACTCTTGTCACCTTTATGCCCATCTTGTAAGATCTTATATATATATTTCTTAACTACAGGTGCAGGATTTGAAGGACAGTGATGTGGAGTTGAAGTTGATATGGGATATGTATAGACATGAATTTACTGATTCAAGGTTAGATTATTTGTAAATGATGCTTTCTTACATATTTTTCTTCTGTGTTTTAGTTTTATGTTTACTGGAAATTGTTGTCTGCAAGTGTGGATGATGCTGGATATTTTATGTTATATTGATTATGATATGCCTCGTCCGGTTACGTTGTGGATGATGAACTTTCTTCCAAGTGTGAAGCATGTCTATTCTAGAATTAGGAAGCAGCATTTAATGTATTAATAGACTTATTTGTTTGGTTTATTTTGTTAGTGTTTGTTTGGGTTAGATGGGCTTTATTTTCCCATGGGATTATAACTAGGGCTTATGACGCTTATATGTTTGGAGATTAGACTTTAATTATTGACATTATCGACATTGAGAGTTTGAAAATTTATTTCAAACAATTATTTGATATGTTATTCTGTGTGTTTAAATCAAACAAACAGCACAGATCTTGCAGCCGTTGATATGGTTCTATTCTTGAGGTGCAGTTCCAGATGGTTATAATTTTTTTCCATGACTATAGAGATGTTTTGGAAGCTAGAGATTCAGAATACAAGGCATGGGCTCATGTTCATAGTTTGAAATCTTGTCTTGATGAGCAAAATTTGGAATTACGTGTTAAGATAGCCAATGAAGCTGAAGCGATCCCAGCAAAGGTTAGCTGCTGCGGAAGCTGAAATTGCTGAGTTGCGACAGAAACTGGAGGCTTCTAAGAGGTAATCAATTATCTTTGGAAGAAATTCTCACTAGCCAGGTGTAAATGTACTGAAAGTAGTATACCTGGCAGTAATGTAGTTCGTTGCTTTATTTATATTCCCATCTAGCTTTTATCTAGCAAACAATGGGCTTATGAGAAGGGTGTGAAAAATGTTGAGTATATTGGTATTTCATTTTCAGGGATAAGGCTAGGCTTTCTGATGTCTTGAAATCCAAAAATGAAGAAAATGAGGCTTACTTATCTGAAATAGAGGTATGTTTCTTCTTGTTTAGTCTTGACTCTTCCTTTTATAGATGTTTTCTTGAGTGTGGTATTTTGGTTTTCTCCTCAGTCAATTGGACAGGCATATGATGATATGCAAACGCAAAACCAGCAGCTATTGCAGCAAATCACAGAGAGGGATGACTATAACATCAAGGTAATCAAATTATTTTGTTTTGATATTCTTTCATTGAAATGTTTATGTATTAGTATCTTGGTACCTTGTCTATTTTTCTGCTGTTTACTGCCATAAATTGAGGGGATCTCTTGACATTTAAAAAAATTATGATGGTCTTTACAGTGATCGGGTATGATTGCTTTTGTTTAATTCTATTAGCTTTTATTTAAACCTCAAGATGTCCACTTATCACTAGCTACCAGCATGTATTTAGAAGTGAACAATTCTTCCCGTGTTTTCTTTCATTATTGCACAACAAATCTGGAAGATCTGTTAATTTGCGGTTCCAGTATATAGCATGTGGAGGACTTGCAGAACATCCATTCTCTTCTGTAGAGTTGTATTTTATTCCTAGAACTTGATCTTGTTACTTTATGGTCCTCTTTCAGCTTTTTCTGGAAGGTGTAAGGTCAAAGCAGCTGCAAGATACTCTACTATTCGAGAAACATACCATGGAAAAGGAGATACAGCAAGCCAGTGCATCCCTTGATTTTTATGAGATGAAAGCTGCAAGAATCGAGGATCAGGTATGCATCGACTTATTTTGTATTGAATAATCTTCGAAAAGTAATATGATATTTTTGACTCTCGAGCAATTCCTTTTGCAGCTGAGGTTCTGCTCTGATCAGGTTCAGAAACTTGCAGAAGAAAGATTTCAAAACTCAGTTTCATTGGAAAATACACAAAAACGATTATCAGATGTGAGAAGATCATCTCATCAGGCAAGGGAGTCGCTGGAGGACTCGCAATCTAAGATTGAGAGAAGTCGAGCGGCATTGGTGGAGTTGCAGATAGAATTAGAGAGGCAAAGGTAAGCCCAAGTATACTTAATAATTTCTATGTTTCAGTTTGCTCCAAGTACATAGGGTCAATTCATGTTAGTCTTTCTACACTTTATTCATCTATCAGGTTTAGCAAGAAAAGAAATGAGGAAGAATTGGAAGTGGTGCAGAGGAAGGTGTCGCGTCTTCAAGCTGAGATTGGAGGATCATCAACTGTGCAAAGGCTTCAACACGAACTTAAAGAGTACAAAGGAATACTGAAGTGCAGCATCTGTCTTGATAGACCAAAAGAGGTAATTGTTCGATTGTGTTTCAAACAATGCTCTTGGTTTGATATTTTTTTCTCCTTCCATTCTCTGTATTTGCTTAGAGATTGTTTGCCCCTTCTTCAGGTGGTTGTTACAAAATGCTATCACCTCTTCTGCAACCCTTGTGTACAAAAGATCATTGGAAGTCGTCACCGCAAGTGTCCAGTTTGTGCTGCAAGCTTTGGTGCTAATGATGTTAAACCTGTTTATATCTGATACTTGCTGTAGATCTCATCACAACTGCTCATCCACGATATTCGGCCAGCATCCCGAGTACATGGCACAACACCTGATGCGTGCATGGACACACAGGTTCTCATGTATGGTTATGTTAAAGAGATGTTAGAAAAGAATCTTGTCAGGAATTAGAGGGTTCCTGCCTGTTTGGTCAATGCAAATCCTCCCGGATTTTGCTTGTTTGTTTCCTAATTGCCGGTTTGACTTAATTTTATTGTATTTATGATGTTTGACTCCATATTTAACTGTTTGGAGCTGCTGGAATCTTTAAGCTATTATTTGCAGCTTATTTAGATTTAAAGTTTATTGTTTACCACAGTTGTCTTACGTGATGCTGTCATCATCATAAGTTCCAATCAATAAAATATTGTCATCAGCAGGCTCTTGAGCAACAAGGTACGTTCATTGTCGAGTTGCCTGCATTAACTGGAGACGCATAAAACCAGTAGGCTAGTATTTGAAGCTTTAATGTGTCCATGGGATATAGGGTTATTAAGCGATAAAACAACCATGTACGTGCACCTATAACTTGTAATCTTTCATTTCTACTCTTTCATTCATAACATAATCGTTCAAGGGTGTAAAATTTTTTATCTTATAAAACACATTTTAAATTCCTAACCCTAATACTCTAAAACCTTAAACTTTAAACCCTTAAACTTTTGACCTTAAACTGAACCCTTAATTTTTAAATTTAAAAAGCACGTGTAAATGTTCGTGAATGCTTACACGGACTGTGCATCGAACTTTTTCTCATCATTTAATAGAGATTCTCATGGCTAGCTAATCCATTTATACTGTTATGAAGTATGAGCATGGGCATGGCTCGTATCCAGGCTCTTTGAATGCAGATTGCAGAGGGCCAACCAGGAGATCTCAATTCTCTTCTCTAAGTGCCAGACTGCAGACAGGTTGTTAATGTGGCCTTAATTCTACTTTCGTTTTTGCCAAGTTTTCTGAAATTTTCACTCTCGAATTCTGTGTTTTGCATTAAAATTGCATCATGAGTAATTGTTTCAAGCACCGGAAATGTTTTTTTTACTTCCAAGGTTTAGTAAAGAGAATGCATTGTCCTTGTCTCACAACAAGAAGCACAGAATATTGTAGTACACTCTAAACATCCACCCATTGTTGGCGTCCGAACTGTCCGATCGACGACGCAGTAAAACCGAGCCTCTGTGGACCCTATAAACCCAATCAAGATCCAACTATGACATGCATGTTGGTTGATTAGTTTGGATATGCTTAAAACAGCATTGCAGGCTTTAATTGTTTGCCACCTCTTGTACGACTCTGGAAAACATAGGATTCTTTGAGTTTCTCTTCTTTGTTTGCTTTCTTGCAAAAGAAAAAAAGAGGCTGACCCCTTGTGATATTTTTGCACGCAGCCAGTGGAGATAAACAACCGTTAAAAACTGTATTCGAACACTATTCTAGAGCAGCAAACTTGTACCACTATAGCTAAAGGAGTCTCCATGTGAATGTCTAACCAGCAGAAACATCTCTTCTGATTATACACTAGTGCATATGTGGTTAGTCCCATAAATTTGCTGCAATCTCTTCTCTTTCCGCTCAAAAATTAGCAGAAAAAGAAAAGGAGTTGATGATCTCCACATCTGAATTTATGGAGCATAATTTGTCTGTTTGATGCCTCCATATAATCACCGAAATATTAAATAATTGATACGTAGTATAAAAAGAGATTCTGATACATATGTGTAGTTTATACTACGCAAATCTTTGTGTTTTAAGTTAGAGATTTAGTTTAGAGTTTGTAGTTTTAATTTAAAGGGTTTAAAGTTTAGGGTCTAAGATTAGATTTAAGGGTTTAGTGATAGGACCTAAAATTTTATTTTTAAAGAGAAACATGTAAAACTTGTGTAATATTTTACATGTATAAAAATACTCTTAACATAAATGGTATATATTTGGTTATATGTGTATTTGAATTATTAGTTTTTTTAAGTACATTATTTTAATTAAACATTGAATTATGGCTTCACAATACAAGAGCTGTAACTATAATCAAAATATATTTTAATATATTTGAATCTAAATCAAAATAAATTTAAATAAGATTTATATAAAATAGGTGTGAATCTAAAATTTTAAAGAAATTAAAATCAGATAGTGAGAGACTACACATGTGACTTTTCATGCGAGTCTAAAAACAAAAGCTAAGAATCCTTGTGCCTGTCACCATATATCCTATTAAATATTATGACAGATTAAAGAAAATTTAAAGAAAATTTTGCTTCCAACTTGCAAGAAAAATTAGGTTAGACCAATCGGTTTGATAAGATGATGTGTTAAATTTTAAAAGTAAAATTAGATTTGAATTCTGATATTTTGAATAGGGTAAATTAGATTGTAATAATCTTTCTTTAATAAATTGTAGTATTCGATCTAAAAAATTTTAACATTGAATTCAATATCAGTGATTATATAACATATATCTGTTTCCTTTCTTTCTTCCACTTGATGAAGCAATGTAGAAAACAAAATCAGTGATCAAATTGCGAAAAAATATCCTGAAAATTGTTTTTTATCTTAATTAATTATTTGTATACGTGGATTTTTTTGTCAAGTCTTGTTAGAAGTGGAGATGGTTGGACATATAAATAATAAAAAAGATATGTACTTTTGTTCAACATATTTTTCTATTTTCCCAATCCATTCAAGATTCTAGAGAACCTAAAATCCCAAATCAAATAGTTTTCTTTTTAGGTGATAACGAAAGAGAATTGAAACATAATAGTTATAATTGTGTTTTAGTAATTTTTATGTTTGTTTTAGGGATCATATTTAAAGTTTATGATGCTTCTTTTCGATAAATTTAAATATTATTTTTTTAAAAAAGAAATGGGCCTCGTTAAAAATTCCGTTTAAAACTATTGGGAGAAAAAGAGTACTCAAAGAGATATATTAATAAATTTAGATACCATATTCAGAGTTTATGATTGTTCTTTTCAATAAATTTGGATATCATTTAAATATAAGAAAATTTTAGAACAGGTGACACATACCGATAAGCACCATTAATGCAATACACCGTTGAATATTATTAGTTTTTTAATAATTTTTAAATGATTATTAAAAGTCTCATAGGCTTGACATGCAATTAATCATATTTCAAAACAAAATTAGAAAAAAAAATTCTATGAATCATTCTCATCACTTTATCTATTGTCATACACAATTAAATAAAATCACGTCATCTTTATTTTCTACATAATGTTTTCTTATAAATTAAAATTTATAAATCATCATCTTCTTCCTCATGTCTCATAAAAAAACATTCCAAAAGCTTTCCGTTATAATTAATTATAATTTGTTAAATATTCTAAAATTAATATATTCGTTTGAATTGCTAACAAATTAATTAGAAAACGAGGGTTTTGTTGTTGTTTCTTTCATTTTAGTACCGATGTCGAGAAGCATGTCTCCGAGGCTGATATAGTGTTTGTCTACGAGGCCAGGGTTTACTAATTAATTTTGTCACAATTTAAACGAATATATTAAACTTAGGGTCTTTAACAAGTTAAAATTAATTATTTAATTTTGTCACTTTTATTCGTGAATTAAGTTTTCGAGTATTCTTTTATAAAAGATATGAAGAAGAAGATGACATTTTTAAATTTTAATTTCAAAGAAAATATTATGTAAAAAGTAAAGATGATTTAGTTTTATTTAATTGGGTAACACTGTGGATGAGGTGGTGAGAATAGTTTATGAAATAATTTCTTCTAACTTTGTTTTGAAATATGATTAATTGTGTGTCGAGTCTCTGAGATTTTTAATAATCATTTAAAAGTCATTAAAAATTAATAGTGTATTGCGTTAGTGGTGTTCAGTGGCATGTGTCGTCCATTCTAGACTCATCCTTATATATATGTATTAACTTACAATATCATGTCTAAAATAATTATTTATTTCCTCAAAATACTTTTTGATAACAATATTAAATACTTAAATTTCAAATTCAAAAACACTAATAAAAAATACTTTTTAAAAATAATGCTAGAGTGGCTTTAATCTTAGTTAACATTATATCTCAAATTCAATATGGATGGCTAAAAAGAGAAAGGGAAAATCATAATATCATGTTAAAGACAGAGTCGTCTCAGAAATTTTTGAGGCTCTCAAAGAAAATTAAAAAATAGACTCCTATATAATGAAAGCACATCTTATTATTTTAAACAATCAAAGTAATAATTTTTAAGTAACTACAAAATAAGTATCCAAACTATACATATTGTTTTTTTTGCTTTAGATGCCTAAAGTTTATTTCGTTGGTAACGACCATTACTTTTTTTTATATAAAAAATAGAACTTTAGATATCTAAAGCAATAAAAAACGGCATAATTTGAGCACTAATTTTTTTATAAAATAGACACCTAGAATAAAAGTGGCATAATTTGAGCACTTTTTTTTAAAATTTTTTAACGGTCGTTACCTAGAAATGGTCATAGAGTAAACTACACCTATTTTGATTCAAAAAAAACTATAGGGTTCTAAAGTAAAAAAGAGTATTTTGGACACTTATTTTGTAGTTAAACATTTCTTTAATAAACCATGAAAATATAATTAAACTTTTGTCAAACACATTATTTTCACTGTTAGATTAATTAATTTATTTATTTAGGAAAGAGAATTAACTTTTTTACCGTTAAATTAATTATTTAATTAACTAAAAAATAAAAAAATTAAATTTTAAGGGCCCTTGGCTAATTGGGGGCCCTGAGCGGTCGCTCGGAATACTCCCCTTATAGCCGGCCCTGGTTAAAGAAGGACAACAATTATGTCTTTTTTTGTGTGTTACAACACTAAAAAATTAAATTTTAAGTCCTAAATTTAGATCTTAAACTCTTAAAATACACAATACACACAATATTCTAATTCTTAATCTTAATTCCTAACCTTAAACCTTAATCCTAAATTTTAAATTTAACTTTTTAATGATGAAATTTACATAGAAACATAAAAAGGACAAATAATTTATACTTGTTAAAGAATGGGGTAAGTTGATATTCAATTATTTTATTTTTATATAAAAGATTATTAAAAATATAACTGACACAATTTTAAAGGAGTGTTTTGTATTTATTTTCTAAATTCTGAGATTATAATCTTAATTTTTTTGACTTTACGCCAATCTCAAGAAGACTAGCTAATAAAAATATTATTAGAACCATATCGGAAGTTATAAAAAGTTTTATATTAAAACAAGAAGTTTTATATTAAAGTGATTAAAATTATAAAAAAATGATTTAATTTCTTATTCTTGTATTCCATGCAATCTTCATTACACCCTAAACCCTACTTTTAAATCTCAGCCTTAAATTTTTAGCTCAAACCTTAAACCTAATTTTTTTATATTATCACATACATAAGAACATAGAAAAAATAATTAATTTCTGTTCATAATAAATATTTTTTTTGACAATCTAAATGTGATTATAAGATATTATTTATTTATATATATTTTTAACTCTTTAACAATACATATATATCCCACAAACAAAACTATTAAACTCAAATCTCTTACAATAAATATCATCCGTTTTTACACAAAATCTTTTTGAGTTCATAATGATTGCCCTTTTGCTTGCATGTGTTTGGGTTTGGGAAATGGCTTTAGTTGTAAAATGCTGTCACCTCGACTGGGTTTTCCGATAAGTATGTTTATATAGGATTGAGTAAAACTCGACTCGTTTTGACTTGATTTAAAATTTTATAAATTTGATTTGAAAAATTTTAAATAAAGTTTGAACTGTAAAATGAAAATTCGAATAACTCGGGCAACTTGACATTCTTAGTAATTAGTGGATTAATTTTTAAGTTCGAGTCGAGTCACTCAATTTTTCCTTCTATATATATGCCAAAATAAAAATATATGAAGAAATAAATGTCATATAATCAAAATATATGGATATATATATTATATGATTAGAGAAAGTAGTTTAAATTGGAATCAAACTGTATTATAACATGATAAATAATTACAATTAAATTTGTATAGGAATTCGAAAAATCGACTCGACTCGAATAAAAAAATTTAAATTGTAAAATATGACGCGTCAACTCGAATAACTCAAATTTTTTTGATTCAACTAGACTCGATCGAGCACTCACTGACCACTCGTCTCGGGGATCTCCCATGTTGAACAATGATGGCACCAAAAAAAGAAAGGGTGTTTGTAGGGCAAAAGCAAAACTATTCGTTCCCTCCATCGCCTTCATTTCTATATCACCAATTCCCTACAAGACAATCAACTTCCCCAAGATATCATTCACCATATCATTTGATTTCATTCTTCGGGGTCTGCTCCCAACCATAGACCGAGATATAACTAGCAAGGGTTTTGCATGCTAATTACTTTAGTTAGCCTTCACACGAGTTTGCTGTGCGGCGGCCTAAAATTGTCAACTTAAAATATTACTAAAACATATAATATTTTATGTGATCTAGATAATATTTTAAGTTGTAACTTTAGGTTTAAAATTAATATGGCGCTGAAGTTCATAAGAATATAGCAGAAACAGAAGTTGGCAGAGAATTACAGTAGCAAATTAAACAAAAACTAGCCATTTATTAAGTGTTTACATTGTATCTCCCCGGCACATAGTTTGAAGTAGAGATTTATTAACCCTTTTATCTCCTAAAACAATCCGATTTTATGATTTTAAACCTTACAAATTCGAGAAGAGATGGGTTGCACCGGAGTTAAATTAAACCTTAAATCCTAAATCAGCTTACAACAAATCGTTACAGGCGCAGCTGTGGTAGAAGGAGTTATTGTGTGAACTGATGAAGAATTTTGAAAGTTTGATCTATTGACCATGGGAAAAAAATTGATTTCACACACACACATATATCATTCATGAATACGCTCTTTGATTTCCTAGTAGTAGTCCCAGGAAAATGGCTCCTCAACCCGGAACCCGGTATCGACTGCACATATTTGCCATGTTGAACAATAAGACCTGAATCCATCGCTTCGATCCGTAACATCGATGATGAGATCAGGCAGATCGAACAAGGTGTCATCGTCGTCGATCGACGGTGAACTCGAGAGAGGAACTTGATCTTCTTGCCTTGCTCCAACTTCACCTTCAGCTTCGATGCTGCACCACCTTGTCTCGAGAGATGTCGAAGCAGCCGCTAGCGAAGCAGCTGCTTGGATGTCCTTCGGGGACGTACTGGCGGGACGGGGGAGTTGTTTTGCAAGTTGAGGGAAATTAAGGTACGCCGAGCGGCCTTTGATGGCCAGTGCGGCCACATCGTGTGCTCGAGCAGCCATCTCAGCCGTGTGGTATGTTCCAAGCCATATTCTCGATTTCTTCCTCGGTTCTCGGATTTCAGACACCCATTTCCCCCAGCTTCGCATCCGTACTCCGCGGTATGTCGGATGCTTCTTGCCATCACCAATATTATCAGTAGTCCTTTGCCTTTTCTTCTTCTCATTATCATTTTCCCATTCTCCTCCTTCCTTTGACCCCTTATGACCTACTACAGGTCCTACACTATACTCTGAAGTGGAAGAGGATGTGACGGCGGCGGCGGTGGAAGCAGCGGCGGCGGCGGAGATAACAGAAGCAGAGCTAGGCATGTTATGATGGGCATAATTCTCAATGTTGATAGCTCTTTCCATGACCGATAAGAGGCTTAGTTGTTGGTAAAGAAAGAGAAATTTTAGTGATTGACATGTAATACAGTGGTATAGGACTGGGAGCTTATATGATTCTTTATGAAATATTATTTATTTTTAAAAGAAAAATGCATAATAAAGATATAAAGAAACAGAAAATAAAGAAGGTAGGGTCCTTGCCTCCTTGGTATAGAGCGATTACAGTTCAGCAATTTCAGCTAATTTGATACCCATGTGGCAAATTGAATAAATGTATGCTTTAGAAATCATCTTTTGCATACTTTGGACTGTTCTTAGTTCTTGTATTAATAATGAAACCCGAGGCTTTGGGTATTTGTACTTAAAAACCACTTTCCTACAATTTCCATATGCATTGAGGAAATGGTAGGTCAGTGTACATATGAGAAGGGGTGTAAATCAGTTGAGTAATGTTAAGCTCGACTCGATTCGTTAATAATTCAAGTTAAGTTCAAGCTTGAGTGTGCTTAGCTTGACTTTGCTTGGCTTGTTAAGAACTCGAGTCGGGTGTTGATCGACCTTTGACCAAGTCAAACTCGAGTAGCTCGCGACATGTCTAGTTAAATTGCATGATTTCATTGTAGATAGAATCATACAAAGAAATATTTTCATATGCCTCGTTAGAAATCCTTTAATCCTAGTTAGAGTAAAAGATTGCACAGGAAAATATATAGAAAGTTAAACTAAGAATTAAACTAACATAACATAACAACCAAAAATACCCAAATTACATTTTAGCTCACTTTAATTTTAAAAATTAAAAACAAAATATTATATTTTTGAGTAGCTCGCGAGCTTTTCGAATCAGGTATCAAGTAGCTCGACTCGGCTCGTTAAGAACTCGAGCCGAGTTTGAGTTCGAGTCGAGTGTTGACCGAGTCGAGCTCAAGTAGCTCGCGATATGTCTCATCTCATTTACAGCCATACACATGAGCGTAAAAAAAGGACTGGTTTTAAGTACCTTAGCCTAAGGTTAGCTGGTTGATACGTCGCCTTCAGCTTGGCCCAACCATGTCTCCTATACATGACCTCCTGCCCTCTCCGCCATAGCTTTCTCACTAGTTTTCTGCCATTTCAATTCTTTATTTTTTATTCTTCATTCCACACAAAACCTGATGCACTAGAAATGCCTTCATTAAAACAAACTGGCAAATGGAAATCTCACGACTGCGATACATAAACAGCTTGTCAACCAGCCATGGCAAGTGAACACGTGGGTTCTCTTCTGTTAATCTGTTTTATAGCTTTTAACAGATACCCTGTAATTTTCTTTCTGGATTCGTCTACGGCATGTTGAACTTGATCATTAAACCCTAATAAAATCTATTAATCATTATCAACAATTAATTGACATAACGGGACGACGCGTTAGATCCCTTAAGCAAGGCCAAAAGTTTGAATCTTGAAATTGTAAATGTAAAAAACTGGATTGAGAGGACCATCCCTATAAACCTCTGTAAAACCCGATTCTTAACAATAGTTATAATAAAAATCTACTAACCGTCATCTGAAGAAGTATTCGGACGGGTAGAATATGTATGCAAGACAAGAGCAAGAACGGGGATATACGTTTGCACATGGCCAGTGGGGTCAACACTCTGACGCTGTGATTCCGATTTCGTATTATTATTAGGCAACGAGTCAAGTAGGCAGGAAACGAAACCCTCCTCCGAGTTACAACTTGTTACATTCCCCAATACCAATAGGTTTTCCGACAGTCTGGAAAACACGACATTTTATGTTCGTCTTGTGTGTATGCTCTGCATTATATTCTGCAATGCCTGGATTACAAAAATAACGTTAAATACCCACTTTCCATACTATATATATATGTATACACTATACTGCTTGCTCTTTTACCAATGAAGTGATGATAAACATTCTGATAATTATATTGGTATATATATAATTATTTGGTCCCACACATCTTACAAAATCAATTATTAAAAAGGTAAAATTCACTCAATTATGATTATTCAAAAAAAATCACTCAATTATGAATTTATTTAATTAAAATATTATTATAAATATTGTAAATAAAATAAAAATGAACGTCTAATACGGTTTAGTATAATAACACTTTGGGTCTCCAAAACTTATACATTCTATTAATTTTGCCCTAATTCGAAACAATTTAATAAGTTTAACACTTCATATTTAAAAATTTCATCAAAAATAGTCTTTTTCACAATAATTTTAAAATAAACGGATCTATCGAATAAAAATAATAGTTAAATAACTGCATTATAACATAAAGAACAATAAATTATTATTAAATTATTATTATATCGGGAAAATAATAGAAACCTAACATAATATTTATGAGAGAGGAAGAAGCAATTTAAGAGAATAATAAAGACTAAAATAATTTAAATTTTAAACATAAATAATTAAATTTATTGAATTATTTTAAGCTCCTTAGACCTTCAACACTATATCTTCTGTCAATATGTATATATTATATAACCCTAGTTATGGGCACATGGACCACCTATTTTAAAAAAAGGACAATACCTTGAGATCTTTGTAATAATTGTCCTTGGGCAGAGTCTTGCCCCATCAAGCCAACTTCATATCTGTCATTCGTGCAACACTGATGCGTGTGTTCATGTCTGCATTCCCAAGTTTCCAATGCGAGTAAGTTTGTATCTTTGTCTCTTTGCACCTTCAGAAAAATTAATAATATAGGGTTCTTGGAACTTCCATGGCCATGGGGTCGGTCCATACAATAATTCAATGTCCCCAGATCCTCCTCGATTTTTTTAATACTACCATCTAGTATCAAATACCTAACGATTGGGCCATGGCATGTCTAAACATCCACAAAATGTTAGCTCAACTCCATATTTTAATTTCAACTTGCTTTTTTATACACTTAATCCTTTTGAATCGGTACACATTCTGAATTCAAGAAAACAAACGATTCAATTCAATAAAACTAACGATTATAATAAAATATAATTTGTTGCTACAAAAAATTAAGTCGAACAAATAATTAACAAACTTCAGAATTTATTGATTTATGGAAAATTAATGCCACAATAATTGTGATTTGTGGGAGATTAGATAAGTTGATGCCCTACAATGTCTAAATCCTAACTACCCTAATTGCTTTACAAAATTTGCACTAACAAGCTAGTCAAGTCTAATCAGATTAAGGGTCCAAACAGCAGGCATGGCAATTGTGAACTCTAGTGAGAATTATGGGTGGCAAAACTCGACTCGAACTGAAAAAATTGAATTATTCGACTCGACTCGAGGCGAAAAAACTGACTCGTTTTGACTCGACTCGTAATTTCATAAACTCTACTTGACTCGAAAAAATTTCAGATAAAGTTTGAGTTATGAAATGAAAATTTGAACAACTCGAAATTTTTAGTAGTTTGTTGATCAGATTTCATATTCAAGTAGAGTTTGTCAATTCTGCATGATATATTATGTATATCACATGTGAAAATATGAAGAAATATATATGTATATTATATATGCATATAGAAAGCCGTTGAAATTGGAATCAATATGTGCACCGTCCAGCCCTAAGTATATGCATATAGAAATAGATATGTGCACCGCTATGTATATGCATATATAAATATATATAAATAAATATGTACAATTAAATTTGTATAGAAACTTGAAAACTCGACTCGACTCGACTCGACTCTACTTGAATTTTATAAACTCGACTCGATTCGAAAAAATTTCAAATAAAGTTTGAATCGTAAAATAGGACTTGCAAACTCGAATAACTCAAAAAATTTTGACTCGATCGACTCGATCGAACGTCCAACCCTAATGAGAAATATGGTTCATAAGTCTTTTATAAATGAGTTGAATTATTATTTAATATTTAGAACTATTTAAATTAGGTTACAAAAACATATAAAATTATTAGCATAAAAGGTATTTCGGGTCATCAAATCTAATAAAATTGAATAAAAAATAGAGAAGGAGAAGTTAAGCCGTCAAGCTGATAAGCATTGTGGGTTGACATCGACCATAAAGTTCGTTTTGTTTATGATATATGATTTCCCCTCAATCTACAAACGAAGCTTTTATTTCCTTCTTTTGGTTGCATCTTCTTCCATTTCTTTTGGAGCTTAGTTGAAAAGAAAAGCTATCTTCTCTCCTTGCGGTTGGTGCATAAATGATCTGATTGAACATTTTTTTTTCATATTTGTCAATGGAAATTATAATCTAACTCCCGTTCCACTAAAATCTAAGGGAAAAATTACTCAAATAATGTGATGGGGTTTTTCCCTAATATATCACATTAGACAAATTATTTCCAAGAATATTGTTGTTTGAATAGTTGCAAGTGAAGTCGGATTCTGATGAAGCCGATTATAAAAAAAAGCCCAAAGTTTTGGCCATAAAGATCCGACTTTAGGGGAAAAAATCTCCCAAAGTATACTCCAAAAGGATCCAACTTTACCCCAAATTCTTGGCCATAAGGATCCGACTTTGATCTATTTTTCCCTGCCCCGCGTGCTGCTGCAGTTTGCATGTGTGCATGCATGAAAAAATGAGTTTTGATTTGAATATAGGTTTAGGCTGGGTTTAGGGTTTTATTTTTGGGGAAGGGTGGGTGGCAGATTTATTTTTTAGGAGTGGTGGATGTGATTTTTGAATGGTGATGAGTTTAGGGTATTTTAAAATGTAGGGATAGAGGTTAAAAATTTGTAGTTGTTAGTAAATGAGGGATATGGGGTAGTATAAGGGATAAAAAATTTAATTTTTTTTGTTAAATAGTTAAATTTCAAGAAGTAGAAGAAGAATAAGATAAAGAAAATAGTGGAGAAAATATTGTAAGCAGATTTGAATTTTTTTTAGAGTTCCGTTTTTATTTGAGTTTGGTAATTTTATTTTGTATGTTTCATATATTTTTAATTTTATTCATGTAGTTTATAATTTGTGTTAGTTCGAATTTGGATTGGATTTGGATATTTTTAAAATTTATTTGTAAAGTTGATTTACTATGTTAGAAAAAAATCATTATGTTCATTTTGATTAGTATATTAGAAAATATATTCAAACTATATATTTTAGAAAAGTAATATAATATATTTATTAAAAGATATATATTCGAAAAAATCTCGTCCACGATGTTAGTAACAGAAGTTATTTTTTTTAAATTTTATTATGAGCATCTTGATTTAATATGTTTATTTTGATTATGCGGAGAAAATGAGCAACAACAAATTTATGGCGATTGTTCATTACAATGGTCAAATGGTGAAAACTGATGTCAGGATTGTATTTGATTCTGAAAGTAGTACGAATATGAGATTCGAGAAGGAAATCATGCTTCGAGAAATGAAGGAAAAAATATTACAGAAAATTAGGAAAGAGATTCATGGTTTACGTTACCGATGTATGACATGTGACAATCCGGTCAGATGTTGTGCAATCACTCTCAAGATGATGATGATGTTGCAATGATGATTGCAGAGCATGATTCTATAAGAATTCGATATATCGAGTTGTTTGCCGAGGTGCGTGATGTTCCTGGCCCATCTAGAAACGTAGTCGGAGAATCTGCTCAAATGAATTTTGGTGATGAGATTGATATACCCGAAGGCAGTTTTGTTGCAATGTTGACAAGTGGGACATCAAGTGCATTTCATCCAGCCGGGCCTTCAACATATGCTTCATTGAACGGGTCGGGTGTTGATCCGACTGTTGAAGATGATGTGGAACCCTTACGAGGTCGATGGGGAGCAACACTTGACGATTCCAGCGAAGATGAAGATATTGAGGATCCCAATTTATTCCTTGATGACGTCGGTGCAGCCCCTGATTTTGGTGTTGGAGATTTCGTTTCAACCGGGGGTGACATTACATTCTGTGAACCTCATTCTCACATGAGTTCGGTGGATTTCGATTTGATGAGGGTGCCTGAATTCCCGAATTTGCCCCGATTAACTTCGAGTCAGCACGATGAATTATATGTTAAGCTTCAATTTGTTGAGAAGAATGAAGCTATATTGGGAGTGAAAGAGTACAACATCAAGAACCACGTGGACTACGTTGTCGCAGAATCCAGCCAGAGAACTTTCTTTTCCAAATGTGTGAAATACATACAAGAGTGCAATTGGAAGATCTAAGTGACAAAGCTTCAAAGGTCAAATCATTGGGAGGTCACAAAGTATAATGGTGATCACACATGTTTACAAACTTCCATCGACCAGGACCACCGAAAATTGGACTCCAGCGTAATAAGACATCACGTGATGAAGTTGGTTGAAGCAAATCCACGGGTTCCCGTTTCAACGATTCAGGCAAGCATTGCACAACAATTTGAATACCAAATAAAATACAAGAATGTGTGGCGTGCAAGGGATAAGGCAATGGACTTGGTGTACGGTAATTACGATAAGTCATACAACGAGCTACCAACTTTATTAGTAGCACTGACACATTTTATCTCGGGCACCATAGTGAGGTATCAAACCAATGATGCGTACGACTGAGAAGGCCAAATTGTTGAAGGCCATAAATTTTTTCATCGAATTTTCTGGGCGTTCAAGCCTGCCATCGAAGGCTTTCCTTATTGCAAACGTATGATCCAAGTCGATGGCACGTGGATGTACGAGAGATACTCTCATATACTGTTGGTTGTTTTTGCACAAGATGGTGACAAAAACGTCTTCCTAATTGCATTCACAATTGTTGAGCAGGAGACGGTGGATGCTTGGAATTTATTTTTGACGAATTTACATGAGCATGTCGTCCAAGAATATGAGGTCTGTATTATATTCGATCGAGGGACGGGTATCAAAGCAACAATTAATCAAGATGGAAGTCGTTGGACATCGTCGTACGCATAACCTGCCTAATGTATTCGTCATATCGGTAAAAAAAACTACGAGCGGTTCAACAATAAATATCTTCGCAGTGAGATTGTAAGCATGGGTAAGCATATTTTTTTCAAACTAAATTATATTTGCATATACATTTATTTATTTATTTATGTTTTTTATTTGTGTCGATACTAATAATATTATGACACATGATATCTACTAATGCGGCCACATTTTGAGAGGAATATGGCGAATTTAATGAAGTACAACGAGCACGTTTGGAGTTGGGCAAACGATATCGAGAGGGAAAGATGGGCCCAATCATATGACGAAGGTGGTAGACGATACGGGCAAATGACTATCAACCTTGTGAAGTGCATAAATGAAGTACTAAAAGGATCACATCATCTCCCAATAGCAAGCCTGGTGAAAGAGACGTGCTATAGGTTGGCGAAAGTTTGGGTAGTTAAAGGGAAGGAAATTGAGGCCTTAATAAATAGGGGTCAAAGTTGGGCTCTCAACCTTGTAACGAAAATGAAAGAGAATATGACAAAAGCAACGTCACTGAAGGTTCACAGCTTCGACCGAATCGATCAGACATTTGATGTTGTTGGTGCTAGACACAACAGCGAAACAACGCACTCAAATGTATTTCGAGTCGATTTCAAACATAGGTGGTGTGATTGTGGAGTATTCCAGGCATGGCGATATCCATGTACTCATGCAGTTGCAGCGTGTATGCATGTAGGGGTTGACCCGTACACTTTTGTTGATGAATGATTCAATCTCCATAAGATGGTCAATATTTACAGAAGTGAGTTCCCACAGGTTGCAAATTCAATTTATTGACCGTCAGTAGAGCATGAAAAATGGTTACCAGATCTTACACTATGTAGATCTCCAAATGACCGACCTAGATCGACTCGCATCTATACCAGTATGGATCTTCATGATAGAGAGAAGGGACAACAAAAGAGATGTACCATATGTAGGGCCGAAGGACATTCTAGATCAAACTGTCCAAATGAACCAAGATTCGTGTCAATGCCTCAGTGATTTCCAATGTTTGTATTTGAAAATATTATTAATGTGAATGTTATATTATGTTGTTGTGGAACGTTATAATTTTATGTTATGTTGTCCAATTTTTTTAATTAATCAGTAGTAATTTAATTATCTGATTACTTTCCAAAATTCAACCACATTCATACATATTATTAGTGTGAATTAAAATATGAATATATAAAAAAATATACAACATAATATTAAGAAATTAGTTTGATAGGTTATAATTATATACTCTTTATAGTGATTAATTCCTTCATATTCTAATTATATCTTGAGCTTAATTGCATAAATTATGTTTGTTTTGATATAGGAGGTGAAATATGGATGTAATGGTGAATATCAGCTCAAAAACATGTTTTAGCTTCCCAAGTGAAAAACAAGTCCCTATGGAAATAAAGGTACAAGATTAATTTGATTAGTTTTGTTTTAGTCATAGTTCAGCAACAAGTTTTTTGCTCAAAGAGTTTCGATTGAAGTGAATAAAAAATATTAGTTCAAAATTATTAATAATTAAATAATTCAAACAGTTTGACAAATCATTTCCTACGTAATTTCTGATCATGACAGGGTGTGGTCGAAAGATAACTCAGAGGCGGTCGTCGAGCACGTCGTGGTCTCTGTGGTGGATCGGGTTCCTCTCCAGCATCATCTTCAACATCCTCAGTCACCGAGGGCATAGGAGGTGGTGTTGTGAAAAAATCCACGGCTCTCATATTATCTGGTGAATTTAGGAAATTTTGTATTTCCTAAAAATCTATGTTCTCGCCCAAGTTCGAGTAATTGGGTGACTGTGGCGGAATAAACTCGGGTCTGTATAAATTAGGATCATTAAACCCTACATTACCTGAAGAGTTCCCTTCTACATTACCTGAATAGCTCGAGCCCATTGGTGGATATACAAACGTAGCAGGCTGAAAGAACACGATTCTTTGGAAACCGGCATCAACAAACCCTATATTATCCGAGGATCTCGGGGCCACTTCTAGTTGTACACAAGTAGGAGCTGGTTTTTTTCCCATATAGCCATTAGCATTACTCTGCTCATATCTGGCTCCCATGCCGTTGGCCAACCTTTAGGGTTTCTACTATAAATCTGTCGCCCCTATGATGAGCCCGCTGCAACCTTTGATGATTTACCTTTGCCTCCATATTTTTTCTGGAACCTTTTGCATTCCTCCCGTTCAAGCTAATTTGTTAAGTACGACATTCCATGACTACGATAATAGATCATGTACTCTGAACTCTCGAAATCAAAATTGCCAGCTTCCATTGGATGACGTTCCGGCACCGACAAACCTCTGTTGTTCCACAAAGTAATATAGTCGCTATGTTTGATTTCCCAATCCATATTTGGCCTGCCACGTCCATCATAGGCATGAAGATGGTAATGGTCACGTGGAATAGGCTGGTGGAAGCCAAATTGCCTCAACACTCTATCTGCAAAGTGGAACTCGACAGTAGAGAAATGGATCAACGGTGTAACACTACACCATAAAATTGAATCCTTCATCAAATATTTCGGTAAAAATATATGGTCATCTTCGTAGGCCTTCCAAATAAACTGCAAAAAATAATGGTTTAAAATAATACATCTAACTAACTAAGATGTGAAAAATACATTTAACGTCAAAATTACTTTCCACTCATATACCTGCTCTTGACAATGAGAATCAATAAGAGATCTACAAACTCTGACGTTGTTGTGCGCCAACCCCGTCTCATGCTTTTCCTCGCACTATATACATACAAATCACAATAATATTTAAGGAACAAGTTAATTTAATTAATTTAAAGATTCAACTAAGAATAAGGATATATATTTACCTTGCAATAAGAGGAAACTGTATATGTGTTCGAGTAAACGGTGTAAAAAAGGGAAGCCATTGCCAAGCCCACGCTTGCAACAATAACAGACAACCACTAATACCGCCTACCCTCATACCCTTTTGCAGTATAACGCTTTTGCACAACTCACGATACAAGCATGCTAATATAGCTGATCCCCAACTATATTTACAACCAGCTTTCCAAGGAGTATCCAAAAAATGAAGATACCTTACGCTGACCATATTGCCAGATTTATCCGGCATCAGTATCCCCCCAATCATCTGTAGGATATATGCTCGACTTACCATATAAATTTCATCAATTGTATTATACTCAGCGGGTTGAATTCACTCTCTAGCCAACTCATTTTTACACAAGCCCCTCTCACGTTACTTCCATAGGGTACCTTCCCAAGGTACCTTTAACAAATTTTAGCAGTTGAGCCCTCGGTACACTCGACCACTAGCTTTCCATTTATTGGGACCCCAATAAGATAAACCACATCCTCTAGGGTGATCGTGCATTCTTTGCAAGGCATATGAAAGGTATGCGTTTCAGGTCTCCAACGCTCAATTAGAGCGGTAATCAATCCGGGCACCAACTTGTACTCACAGAGGAACGAGGCATGATAAAATCCTGCCATATATAAGAAATTCACGATTATGTGGTCTAGGGGTTTGTCTACCATGCACAAATGATGTTTAAATGTATCATCTGTATCTTGTAAATAATACATTATTTAAACATAATTATTAACAAAAAAAACACAGAAGTGACCGATTTCGTAATAAATTAATTTAAAAAAAATTATACCAGCTCATCAACTCTAAGGCTAGTAATGTGTCGATTCTATAAATGCAACAATAGAGCTTGCTTAGCCATCTTACATGACAAGTAAGAAAATATCAGTAAACCGAGACTAAATCTACCATGTTAAAAAATAACAATCATAATAAAATAAAAAATAACTCGGATAATCTTACTTTAAACTACCATATCAAAGGGAAGGGAAACGATTTCAATATTTGAAATTTAATTTTTGTGTTAAAAAATATGTTTAATCAATTTTATCAAACTTTCTTTCTTACTTCTTACTTCATTTTTTTCCTATATCTCTACATTTGACTAATGAAACTAAATTAAAAATTAAATTACGTATTTGCTTATTTTCTAATAAATCATCAATTTAATGTTTTTTATTCAACCACCTATAAATAAATCTAAATAAATTAACGAACTTAAATAAAATAATAAAATACAAATCAAATCAACTTACTATATTTTCTTCTCAAATATCTTCAACCATAAATAAAAAAAACGTTGTTTTCTTATATTCTTCAAACAATTTATTTTCCATATTCTCAAAATCTCTCCACCTATTTAACACAGAATATTTAAACTATATTCTCTCGAAATAACATCGAAAATTCGAACATCAAAATAAAAATTAAAAAATAACAAACCTAGATTAAACAATAAAATATAAATTTACTTACTATATTTTCTTCTCAAATTTTCACCTATTTAACACAAAATATTTAAACTATATTTTCTCGAAATAATATCAAAAATTCAAACATCAAAATAAAAATTAAAAAAATAACGAACTTAAATTAAACAATAAAATACAACAAATCTACTTACTATATTTTCTTCTCAAATCCCTACCTATTTAACACGAAATATTCAAACAACAATTTCAAAATTAATCAAACAAATAACTTAACTTACTATACTTTCTTCAAAGTTTCTTCTTTTCAACCACCTTTAACACAAAAAATCACAAATTTTAACTTAAAAACACAAAAAAATTAAAATACTTACTCTAAATAAAATCCTCCAAATCTTCTTTTTCTTCTTCAAAATATTTTCTCTACACTATCTACTTTCAACCCACCCCTATTTAACCTCACAAAAATTAAATCTCAACCACTCATACCACCTACCCAATTAAATTCCACGATTCATCCAGCCAATCTCAAATATACCCAATTTACGAGGCCTGATCTGCATCTTTTTCTTTCTCACTTTTCTTTTTATGCATGTATGCATTCAGAGTCATGGCAGAAGGGTCAGCATAGGGGTAGAATTTTGCTTAAAGTCGAATTTAAATGGGGTAGACTTTAGGCCAAAGTCGGAGTCTAATGGCCTTGCCTTTGGGCATTTCCCGCCGCAATTTTCTCCCTCAAAGTCGGAGCCTCAGAGTCTGATGAGGGGGCCTTTTAAGATTACTGTTCAAACCACAATATTTCAAGAAATAAAATACCGACTGCCATATATTGAGAAAAAAAATACCATGTGCAATATTAAAGTAATTTTTCCAAAAACTAAGTATCAAATTTGAAATAACTAGTATATGGCCCCTAAACTCGAGAAATTATATTATATTCATGTCATGTCACGTCATTTATGGTCTCAACTAATAAAAACTATTTATTTATTTAATTTTCTATGTCATGTTTTTACCAAGTGAATCTTCACTTATATTTACTGTAAATTAAATTTTAAAAATAATTTTTACTATGTGAATCTTCACTTAATAAAAATATGACATAAAATATTAATTAAATGAATAATTTCTATTGATTAAACCATAAATAACGTGATGTTACGAGTTTATTATATAGTTTCTCTTTAAAACTCCTAATTCGGGATCTCTCTAGTAATAATAATAGAAAAGGGATTTGCGACGGTCTAATTTCTCTTTTTTGGGTTCCCACACGCATCAAAGACTTGGATCCAATTCTGTGAACTAGTGGCCTAAATGTGCCCCTATACAGCTATACCCATCGTAAGCACACGTGCCATTGAGCCCACTATAATATGTATGCCTAAGTACATGTGAACATTCGATCAAGTCGAGTCAAAAAATTTTGAGTTAATAAAATTTATAAGCCATGTTTTATAACTTATTTGATTTGAAATTTTTTAGTCAAATTTATAAAATTATAATTCCAATTAAATCGAGTCGTATCAGGGGCAGAGCCAGAAAATTTAGTTTGAGGTGTCATTATTTAAAAATTTTATGAACGAGTTATTTTAAATATGTGAAAATAAATAATAGGTGTCAATTTTTATTTAAGGGGTATCAATTTTCTTTTAAGGGTTGTCAACATTCATTTAAAGTTGTGTTAATTTTATTTTTTAATATTATCTTTATTAAATTCATAAGAAAAAAACTTTTAGTCTAATACTTTTGGGGTGTCATGTGACACCTATGAGCTATGGGTGACTCCGCCCATGAGTCGAATCGTTCGATTTTGAAATCGAATTTTACTCGCCATATGAGCAAGTGTATTAAACCAGTCCAATTGATATTGACGTTGATGCATTTTTTTGTTCCCTAATATTTACCTATTTTTTCAACTTACTTTTTTAACATAAAATTTTAAGCTATTTTGCTCCTCTTAGAGTTTACGATATTACCCATATTATTTCAAAAAATTAGTATCGTTAAAAAAATTAATATTGACCAGTCAAAACGTACCATATCACTTAATTACTATTATTTTTTACTTTTTTGTTTAACATATTAAAATATTCATTAAATTAATTTTATTTCATCAAAATTATCCCCATCCCCATCCTCGTCCTCTCCAAACCCCATCCCTTCATCTTCTTCCCCCAAACCCCCATATGATCAAAATCCAATTTCCCAGAATTTCACACTCGCGTAGCTTTCAGTGGCTTTTAAATGGCCTTATCTCAGATGGGGGCTAAGCGCAGTAATGGACCGATGGAAACAATAAAGGAGCGTACTTCAAATTGCCTTTTGATTCCTTTAATCTTCCTCATAAAAAAACCAATATTTTTGGTGGTTTTAACGGTATAACATATATTATTTGTTTTTCAATTTCCCAACTCGGCTTTCTTATTTGTTTTTGTTTAGGATTCAAGCTCTCTCTCCCTCGATCTTCCTTATCATTCACTAGGAATTGATTATTCGACACTTTTATTTGTTTGTCACACTGTAAAAAAAGAAATGATAATTTTTTCTTTCTTTTTTTCTTTCTGGGATGATGACAATTAAGGGTCTTACTTGGAATATTTTTTTGTCTACTATAATTTAATTACTGTGCATTCATGTGAAGTTTGTGTTGTTTTTGTTCTGAGATATATCAGATTCTCCTATTTTTGCATATTCTTCACTCTTTCTCCGGTCAATCTTTGATTTAGTTTGCCTTTTCTTTTTTAATTTTTTCTTATGCACTCCATCACCTACTGTTTTGATCTCCAGATCTTATATATAATTTGTTTTCCTTGTTTTGAATGCTTTTATATTGATATGAAAATGAGATGAGGCAATTTAAAGGCCACCGAAAGCTACACGAGAGTGAAATTTTAGGAAATTGGACGCTGATCCGTAGGGGAAAATTATTTTATGGGATCGGGGAGGGGGAATTGGGGTTTTAGGGAGAGAATGAGGGTAGTTTTGATGAAATAAAATTAATTTAATAAATATTTTGCTATGAATATTTTTATTTAGGGTAGATATCCATATATTAAATGAGACTTTAATGTACTTTATTATTAGGGTTTAGTACTCATTGAAATTATGGTTTTTATTTTATACCTATAAATATAGAGTTTAAAGAAAGTATTGTACACAGTCTTACTTTGAGAATATAATACAAGTCTCTTTCTTTGTCTATCGTCTTGTTCATCTATTTTGTTATTGCTCTTTACTTTATTCACAACACGTTATCGGCAAGAGACTCTAATTAATTGAGGTTTTCATTGTTTGAATCCAAAAGAAATTACTGGGAAGAATTCGATTATAAGATGAACCAAATATAAGTTTTTCCCCTTATTTTTTAGTTATTGATTGCCTTTCTCTTTATATATTTTAACTTGTTTTTTTTTTTAATTTTTGAAAGGCATGAAAGCATGTTCGATTGTATTTGGATTTTTAGCATTGGGCAAAGATGAGTTTGTGACTCCTCACAAATCAAAAGACGATTTGACAGAGATGATCCGATTGTGTTTGATTTGTATTTAATCGATATTCTGGTATGCTTCTTGAAATATCACTTATTATTATTATTATTATTATTATTATTATCATATGATAAGAAATACATACAAAATTATTCTACCATATATTGGTGATCCTTTAAGAGAATTTCAATTAAATATTGGTGACTACATCTACCATATATTTCGATATAGCGATTGTTTAATCATTCTTATATTAAGGTTAGAACATTCTAATATCATTAACCTTAATTTTATTTGTCATGACTTAATTTCTCTCAATAATAATAAGAAAATGTTGTTATTATTATTATTATTACTTACTTACTTACTGTAATACGAAAAAATTCGTTAACATTGGAAGGAATGAATTGTTTATACATTAAATAATATAAAATCATTATAGTAATTATATTTATTTACGTCACTAGAGGTTAGTAATTGCATCGATTAATCATTCTTACTTATACATCCTTATAGTTGTTTATTTGTTTAAGAATGACAATTATTCTTATAATGATTATATTTATGTTATTTTATTGATTAAAGTTGGTATTTTTAACCATATTTTGAGTTTTACAAGATGGCTTGAAAAGAGATATGACATAAAGAAATTATGAGGAGTTTTCTTGGTAATTTATATCTCCATTATCCTCGAGAGGAAAATCAATATCGGTAAACTATATTTTTATTTTTATTCTTTAAAATATGATTTTAAAGTGCAATAAATTATGGTGATTTATGATCTATAAGAAGACTGTTATAAATTATGGTGGTTTATGTTCTCTGTTCTGTTGGTTTAATCTAAGTATATTGGTTGGACATCTCGTTTTGTGAGGCTATTGGTCTCAAAGAAAGTTTCTAAAGGACCTTGTGAACTGGTTTAACAATACCGCGTACGAGGATTAAATTTTTGGAATAATCTACTCAAAATAAGGCCAGAGCCATTATACTTCTTCGCTGTCACCTCCATGAGGGGTTGAAATCTGAATATTTAACGGTAAAAGATCCTCTTATTCCTTGGAATAATCTAAAGGAACGATATGACCATCAGAAAACTGTTATTCTACCTAAAGCTCAATATAGTTGGTTGCATCTAAGATTGCAAGATTTTAAATCAGTAAGCGAGTATAACTCTACTATGTTTTGAATTACTTCACAATTGAAGTTATGTGATCAAAATATTACTGATAAGGATATGTTAGAAAAAAAAATATACTCCACTTTTCATAAAAATAATGTTATCCTTAAACATAATATCGTGAAAAATGTTTTAAAGGCCCACTGGCTCTATTCCATTCCCTGAAGTGAATGCGAGATTTTATAATGCAAAAAAATACCACATTAATAGTTGTGGTCATGGTCAAGGGTATGAACATAGACATTATGGTCATTTTGAGAATAATTATACCTACCACAAGTGGAACAATAAAGATGACAATAATGCAAAATATCATTACAAGAAAGAGGAATCTGTGTGTCATAGATGTGACAACTTAAATTATTGGCTTTGTATTTATCGAACGCCGAAGTATTATGGACCTTTATCCACAATCATGAATGATAAAGGAAAGAAAATATAAACAAATTTTGTTTATGGTGAAAATAATTATGGCGTTTTTGGTCCAACTCAATTAGATATTGTTGATTTTCTCATAACCCTTGAAGGGAATAATTCGCCATTTATTTTATTTCCCTTATAACCTTTAAAGAGAATAATTGATCCTTTATTTATTCTGTTTTATGTTAATTTGTTTTATTTATTATTTATTTATGTTGATTTACTTTATGTTAATTTGTTTTACATATTATTTATTTACGTTTTACGTTAATTTATCCTTTGAAGAATATGATTACTTATGAAATAAAATATGCAATGAATTGTGGCGATTTATGCTTAGCAGACAGTGCAAGTACTCATACTATACTTAAGCATAAGAACTATTTTTCCATTTAAATACAATGAGGAAAATGTGAGTACTATCTTTTAAAGTACTAAAATATCAATGCTCCGGAAGAGTAATAAGTTCTTGTGACATTATTTTTAATAGATAATTGATTTCATATGTGCTATATTTAATATTTTTCATTCCCTGAAGTGAATGGTACAAAGCACATATTTTTCATTCTCCGAAGTGAATGGAACAAAACACATATTGAAAGGTGCATAATTATACATATTTTCCCATTTAAAATATAAGGGAATAATGCGAGTACTATATCAATATCATAGAAGGCTCCGGAAGAGCAAATATATTATTGCCAAGTGGAACTCTATTCTATATTCACAATGCGTTATACTCGCCAAAATCGCAAAGAGACTTATTGAATTTTAAAGATATTCACAGAAATGAATATCATATTGTGACTATTAGTCAAGGAGATCCTGACTATCTCTATATTACGAGTATAATCCAAGGCAATAAGAAAATCTTGACAAAATTACATGCACTATCTCATTCGAATTGTACTACACAAGAATTAGTACAAATTGAAGCTCGCGCTATTGTAAATAAGAAGTTTACTGATAACTTTATTATTTGGCATGACTGGTTAGGCCATTCCGGTTTAATTATGATGCGAAAAGCTATTGTACATCATGTGGTTATTCATTGAAGAACTGATAGATTCTTCAAAGTAATATTTTTCATGTGATGCTTGCTCTCAAGGCAAATTGATTATTCAACGCTAAGATAGATTATGAATCTATTAATTTTCTGGAACGGATATAGTGTGATATATGTGGGCCCATACACCCTTCTTATAGATCATCTAGATATTTTACGGTTTTAATCGATGCATCGACTAGATGATCATATGTATCCTTTTTATCAACCCGTAACTTGGCGTTTGCGAGGTTACTTGCTCTGTTGATAAAATTACGAGCACATTTTCCAGATTACCCTATAAAGACAACATGTCTTGATAATGCTGATGACATATTATTTTACATACAACATCACTAATTCGCATCAAGCCAACAAATTATCATAAGTTCTACCAAGAATTTTTGGGTGTGCGGTATATGTTCTAATTGCTCCACCACAACGCACAAAGATGAGTTCTCAAATGAGGTTGAGAATATATGTCGGATTTAAATTTCCCTTGATAATTAAATATTTTAAGCTTCTGATGGGGAATTTATTTACAACTTGATTTGCTGACTATCATTCTAATGAGTTAGTTTTCCCAACATTAAAGGGAAAAAAATAAATAGTTGGAAAAAGAAATAAGTTGGAATGAATTATTATTATCTTAGTTTGATCCACGTACTCAATAATGTGAACTATAAGTTCAAAGGATAATTCATTTAGCAAATCAATTGCAAGATGATTTTGCTGACCCTAAAATAGTGACTAAGTCACATATACCAGCTATGACAAACTCTAATTGCTAATGAGTCTAACTTACGCCTATAACGTCGTACATAAGTAGGTTCCAAAGATAAAAATCCTCAAAAAAAAGAATTATGTTTTATGATGGTCTGATCAAGGAATCAACGAATTACGAAAATCTTTAAAAGAGATTAAAAGGTCTCCAATAGAGACATTATACATGACTCAGGTACTTGATACGAGATCTCAATGAATTATGTCATGTTTGGTAATAAATGGAACCGAAATCAAATCGACGTCGATAATTTGCGCGCAATATAGCACTAGAAATTTTAGATGATAATGTAGATCATGAACCATTGTCAATTGGACATGTAAACAAAGAAATGATTGGCCAAAATAGAAAGAGGCAATTGAGGCGAAACTAAAATCTCTTTCAAGAGAGAAATATTTGTGAGACATAAACGAGTTTTTGTGAGAAAGAGAAATAAAAGGGAAAATCACGAGATATAAGCTTGTTTGGTTGCACAAAGATTCTCACAAAGACATGCAATCAATTACGAGGAAACATATTCCTCGGGGTGGATGCAACTACTTTTAGATTTTCATCAGTCTGTCAATAAATGAAATGACTTAGTTTCCGCCTAATGAATGTTGTTATATTATATTTGTATGAGCCTCTTCATAATAACATTTACTTGAAACTTTCGGAAGGATTTAGACTGCAGAAGCAGTTAATTCAAGTTCTTGAGAATACTATTCAATCAAATTGAACTTATCTATTTATGGATTAAACAAATTGAGCGTATATTCTATAATCGCCTCAATGAATACTTATTAGCAAAAGGCTATAAGAATGATTCAATTTTCTTGAACATTTTTATTAAGAGGTTTAGCTCTGGATTTGTCGTTGTTGTTGTTGTGCATATTGATGATTTGAATATCGTTGAGACTCGTAAAGAGATCTCCTTAACAATGGAATCCTTGTGCATCAATCAACATACACAAAAAAATGTTTAAAGAAACTTTACATGCATAACGCATATTCATTGATCACCTTTATGGTTGGTAGGTCTCTTAATGTAAACAAAAAATCATTATGCCCTCGAAAGAAGGGTGATGATATTCTTGGTCCAAAAGCACCATATATATATATATATATTAATTAATGTGAAATCATCATATCTTAGTTGATCCAAAAATACTATGTAAGTGCTACGAGACTATTACCTTTAGATCTTTCAAAACTCGATGCCTCTCTAGAATGTAAATAATTGTTATACACGAGGCAAAACTGAAATATGTGTTTAATTAAACATATCCAGAAGATATATAAATTGCTTTCACAAGATAAGATGCAAGCTATCTTGTGTAAAGATAATACAAATTTATATCTCAAGGTGGATACATCAAATGTGACAAAACAAAACATATTTCTTCAAAGTTTTGTCCCTCTTGATCTTCAAAAAAATATTATTCGATGAATCATTTAAGCAGTAATTTGAAAGATTTATTCACTAGTGTATAATCTACTTCAACATTTGAAGATTATATTGAAGATCGAATTATGAAAGATTCAAGATCTTACGTGATATTTTCATAAGAATGAGTAAATACGCGTTGTACTCTTTTTCCATTAACTGAAGTATGTTATGTCTATCAAAGATGTATATACTCTTTTTCCTTCACTCTTTTTCCTTCACTAAATTTTTTTATGATACTTTAATATACTTTATTATTAGAGCTTAATACCCATTATAATTAGGGTTTTCATTTTATGCCTATAAATAGAGTTTGAAAAAAATATTATACACAACTTTACTTTGAGAATATAATACGAGTCTCTTTCTTTGTCTCTCATCTTGTTTTTGTTCATCTAGTTTGTTCTTGCTCTTTACTTTATTCAAAGTATTTTAATATATTAAATAAAAAATAAAAAATAATTAAATGACATGACACAACAATTTCTTTTAACAGTGTTAATTTTTTAAAATAATATAAATATCATCGTAAACTTTAGATGACAAAAGCGCTCAAAAATACGTTAGGGGCAAATTAAAAAAACAGGAAGCGTTAAAAGACAAAAAGTACATTAAGCTTTCCCGTTTATCTTTGCAAGTCTTAAAAATAGAAGGGTAAGAAAAACATTTTCTTCGTGAATTGAAAGCAAGTACTAACAATTTGAAGGTAAGCATTCCAAGAAACTTATATTATAATTATAATCCGAAAATAGCATCTGAACATAATGGATGTATCCGCGAAAAGTCTAGGGAAACTGTGATAAAACAACACAAAATGCTGGAAAGAATGCAACTATACAAAAGTAATGCCACAAAATACTAATTTAATGTGCTGGTTGCAGTCAGTAAGGGAAAGCCATTAAATGCAAATGTTTCTTACTGTTGGGCACATTGCACTCTTGGTCCCGATTCCTCGTTGTCGTCATCTTCATCATAAGCTTCCCGATGCCTATGACCATGCCGCTGTTGTTCCTTCCGCCTCTTTACCTCCTCACCACTGACATCATGCAAAGTAGTCTCTTCACAGTCATCAAGCTCCATGTCAGTCAAGCACTTACTAGGCCTCGTGGGCAATATAGTCTCTATCTTCTGGCATTGCTCGGGTGACAATATCACCGACTCCGGGAAAATAACATTGAAATGGATTATTAGCTTGCCCTTCATGAAAGGTCTCTGATGGTGGGGCATACCCTCATCATTGATAGCTTTGTATTGACCTACATTTTCAAGCAAGGGGAGAGAAAATGAGTGAATATATCAGAACTTCAGAGGTAGTTTTATATAATAACCAAATTATGCAGAAAGAAATTACCAGGCTTAATGACCTCGCCAGGGTTTGATTTAATTAAGAGCTGCCTGCCATCAAGGTGAGTCAGGGCCAACTGAAACCCACACAAAGCCTCTGTCAGACTGAGATTGTGTTCCATTTGAAGGTCATTCATCACCCTTCCAAATTTGGGGTGTTTCTTGAGTTGCAATACAAAAACAATGTCTCCAGTGACCGTGTCTGGCTGCAAACGACAATAACCAAAACATGATCAAGCTTGAAATGTTAGAAAAATGTTACTTAAAAGACAAAAGTGCTTCGCTTACAGCCTCATCAGCTTGTCCGTCGAATGTAATTTTCTGACCATCTCTCATTCCTTTCTCAATATGTACTTCCAGCACCTTCTTTTCCGGAGTAACCTTGTTTCCTTTGCACTGGGGGCATCTATCTCGATCACTGATCACCTCACCTGCAAGGAAGGAAATACAATGTTCATAATTCCCGACATATAATGTGTACCAAACCCAAGAAAACGACAATAAAATAATATACCTGATCCTCTACATTCAGGACAAACATGTTGCATCTGTTGGATCATACCCATTCCGATCTGCCGTCTTGTAATTTTCATACCTGTACCCTGGCAACCATAACATTTAGAGGAGGCTCCGCTCCTTGAACCTTTCCTGAAAATTTTCAGAACAAAAGGGCATAAAATGCAATCAAACCAGTCAATAAAGGTTCTCTGCAGAGGACATATAGGTAATCAGCAGGAACACAAGACAAACACCTTCAATGATAGATTCATAACAAGTTACTGCATAGGAGTAAAGATACCAAAGAGCATCAGCTCCAAAACTTATAGAAGACCACAATGAAAATGAAACAAGTACAGGTTTAGTACAACTAAACAGAGAACATCGGTCGGTATAATTTCTTGGGTGACCTATGATATCTTTTCAAGCATCTAAATAGAACATCATACACAAAAAGGAGAACTGATAGATAATTCCAAGATATCAGATATTGATACCCATGAAACCATTTCAACCACACAAACAGAACATTATACAAAAAAAATGATGGGTAATTAGAAGACATATCAGATGTTAAGTGCATATAAAAAGGGAAAGACAACATCAATATTATTTGACAGGGAATTAGCCTCAAAGCACCACACATCCAAAGTCGCACATTTTCTATAAAGAAAATCCAGTTAACCATAAAAGTGGTTGTGATGGTAGGCATACCCTTTACATTTACCACATATTGCATTCCTGGAAAGAGAGAGTTTTTTTGTTGCCCCATTGTACAACTCTTCCAGAGAGACTTTAAGAGGATGCACAACATCTTCACCTCGCTTCTGCCTTCTTCCTCTTGAGCTACCACTGCCTAAACATTAAAAAGTCGCGTGATTGAAAATTGCAACGAAACATCCCTTACTAGAAAATTCAATCAAAAAGAGAAAAAAAAAAACCATGTCTTACCACCAAAGCCTCCCCCGCTAAAAAATGACTCGAAAATGTCAAATGGGTTGTGAGAAGGACCGCCTCCTCCCATTCCCTCTTTAAGAGCATCTTCACCATATTGATCATATATTTCTCTCTTCTCTGGGTCACTAAGAACTTCATAAGCATGAGCCAACTCCTTGAACTGGGAAGCAGTATCAGGAAATCGTGTAAGTTATACTCTCCATATTTTTATAACCAAAAAGAGAGCACGTCCAAAAAGATGCCAAATCTATTTCATGATCTAATATACTAAAGCTTGAAAGAACAACACAAATTTAACCTTACTGATAAGAGATTGTTTTATCCTTACCTTCTCAGGGTCTCCACCTTTATCAGGATGATTCTTTATTGCAGCTTTCTTATAAGCCTTCTTCAATTCATCTTGACTCGCACTTTTTGCAACCCCGAGTACTTCATAATACTTATTGTTATCAGACTTCTTCGGAACACGCCCAAACATGATTAAATCACTTCAGCTATCTGCGTTAAGTAATATAATGGTAAATCCACTAATGAAACATATCAAACGTCTAAATTAACAGTTTTCACTAATCTTAAACAACAGATTCAAAATCGATCAATTTCATTCAAATTTCTCTAATCTTTAACAAACATATGCTCATTAAACATGACAAAAAACGCAAACGAGAGAGACAAAACAGTTTACACTACAAATCCCAAATCTAAAATACACAAAGGTTAGGGTTTTGAGGGAAGAAATAAGCGATACAACTCCCGATTAAGGAATTAAAACAAAAACGCTAACTCAAAACAATATAATCGAAAAGCTATCAATTTTTTTTATCCAAATCTCTCTAATTCTAAACAATCATAAGCTCATTAAGCAACAAAAACGGAAGATCCAAAGCAGTTAAAGTACGAATCGCAAAACTAAGATACTCACCGACTAGGAGGGAGTAAACACAAACACAAACACAAGGAGGAAGAATCGTCCGTGTTTGTGTTTGTGTTTGTGTTTTTCCTTAAATAGAAGAATCCTCCGTCAGTATAACTCCTCTCGTAATTTGAAGTAAGCCGGTTAGATTTTTTCTTTTAAATTTTAATTATCAATTAATTCAACTCGAAATTGGTTCATCAATCATATTAAATGAACTAGTCGAAAATTATTAAATATATTATATTTTATTTATAATCCTTAGTTCAGTATGTCTAGACCCGTTCAAGGATCCAACTTTTTTTAACTCAAGTAGTCATCGGACCCATTAAAGAGGAAGACTAAACCAGTTTTTTACCCAAAATAAGAAAAAATATAATAAATCTCAGTTAATTCGAAAGACTGAAATAATCAAAATTTATTCGGTTTGGTTAATAAGTTTAAAAAAAATAGTTCGGTTAAATAATTTTGATTATTTCAGAAAACTAATGGATTAGAGTTCTGAAAACACTCCTAATTCCTCATGATTCATAGCCTTGAAAGCTTGATTTTCAATATATAGTCCTTAAAGAAATTAATAGCCATTTTAAAACTTACTCTGCAATGGATAACAATTTCTGCAGTTTTGGCGGGAGAAGCTACAGCGGTTGGTTATATTTTAAGGCCAATTGTATTCTTAAATTCTAAGGCTTTTACTATTTTAAGTTACTCATCATCCATCATGATGGTTAGAATCAAATCATCGCTTTTAATCTGATCAAGATATGGTATAAATGAATCAAGCTTGAATAAATTTTATGTCGATGACAACGATTGATTTTAGTTATAACAAAATTAGAAGGAAAAGTATGAAGCTAGTAGTTGTAATTAATGAGGCACAACAATTGAATGAATAAGTAGTAGTGTGAACTGTGAATGAACCAAGCTTAAACAAATAAGATTTTGTTTGTGTTCATTTATTTATTTTTGAATCTGTTTGAGTTCAGATTGAGTTCGTTTAAATTTTTAATATAGTGTTTGATTGTTTATTTTTTAAGGTATTTATGTTCGTTTGTCTAGTGTTCGCGAATATGTTCGCTTATATGTTCGTCAACAAGGTAAAATTACACTACTAGTCCTTAAGCTCATTGGCTTCAAAGTTTAAAGTCCAAAATTCATCTTGTATTCAATTTAGTCTCTACGTTCACCAATATTTAAAATGTAAAAATTTTAAAGGAAAAGAGAAACCGAGCAAAATGAGCTTATATACGAGTCATAAACAAGCAAATAAATGAGCTTATGGACGAGCCAATAAATGGGCTTTCAAACGAGCTTGTTCGTGATCATAAATAAACAAAATTATGTTCGTACTCGTTCTTTTATTAAACGAACATACAATTTGTATCTATACTCGTTTATTTAATTTAATAAATAACATAAACGAATACTATACGGACAATTCATTAGACATTTTGTTCATTTACACCCCTTATAAACAACTTTGATCCCATATATAAAAAAAGACGACCGACAAATCATGGGCTCATCGCTTATACAGGACGGTTTAGCTAGGACTTTTTACACAGGTGCGTTTGGAACCTTCGTACCATCTAGGGGTGTAAACGAGCTGAGTCGAGCTCAAAATGTTTAAAGTTAAGTTTGACTCGACTCGAAAGTTTGCGAGTTTAAATTTATTAAGCTAAAACTTAAGCTCATCTCGAAAGCTCATAAGCTCAAAGTTATTAAGCTCAAATCGAACTCAAAAATTAAAATTAGAGCTCAAACTCGAAAAACTTGAACTAAACTCTAATTTACTAACCCTTATTCCCCCAAAACAATCGGTCAATATTAACCTAACCTAACCCTAAATCTCAAACCAAATTGTAAATCATGAATTAAAATCAAACCTCAAAATTAAACACTAATTAACCAATCAATATAATATATTATATTTTTAAATAGCTCGCTAGCTTTTTGAGTCGGATATCAAATAACTCGTCTCAACTCGTTAAAAACTTGAATCAAATCTAATTAAATTAAATTTTAATCGAGTCAAATACGAATTACTCACAACCCGTATTTTCCCATTTACGGCCTAATATCATCCAAATCTATACTCCATCCATCATTTAGAAGACAAGAAAAGCCTTTACTTACCTAGATTTTAACACAACTCTGTCAAAACCCTTTATTATAGCCATCACAAATATTTTAAATATATTGAACGAAAATTTAAAAATAAAAAATAAATCTTTATAAAACGAAATTATATTTTATTACTTTAAACGATTAATTTAATATTTTATTAATAAAATATTTTTTTATTATTTTATTAAAAAATACTTTAAATATAATTAAAATAATAAGAGAAAATTATTAACTTACAATATTGTCAGTTAAAAAATTCTTAAAACTGAACGTAAAATGTAGAAACCCTAAGCAGGAGCTCATATTACTCGTCCCTCCGAGACCACCCTGCCGTTTATTCTTGTTCTAGCTCGCCAAAATTACCACTACTGACCCTCAGCTTCTGCACGATCTACCTTCAGCCTCCAAAATCATAGGGAGCATAGACAGATCCAAAGTCTAATAATGTTGGTTTTGTCTTCCCTAGGGCTACAACTAATATGTTTCCTTTTATATGTGAAGTTGAATAATTCAAGGTTTGTTTTAGAACGTTGACTTTGTCTGTTACTGCAACATCGAAAGAAACTTCTCAATTCTCCATGTTAAAACCCATGTGGCTTTGTAAGGTTGTTGTTTCGTACTGTCGCAGCTATTTTCAGACGTTTTTATTTTTAAAACAAAACCAATAACGAAATCGCCACTATTTTTTTAAAGTGCGATTAAGTCACCTAAAAATAAGTTATCTTAATAAAATTATTTTTATTTACCAAAATAATCATTTTAATCTGTAAAAATATAAAAAACGGGTTTGAAAGTCAATTACACGTGAGGAAGAGTGAACACTCTCACAACGCCCAAAAATTGATACCTAACCAATTACAAGTTATCTTTTTGTCGGAATTTACAAGTTCATGTGAAATTTAATTTATTGTCAATTTATAAATATGATCTAATTTTAAAGGCCTCACCATCCAGAGAATGAACTCTAATCACCGTCAATATTTCTAACGCTAACCTATAATTTCTCTTTGATGGGACATCGCGTTGCAATTTATGTTTCGTTATTATATCAATAAAGAGAAAAAAATACAAAAAAATAAATATCAAAGCGCAAAAATAAGAGCAAGGGGATGAACAAAATAAATATTAAAGAAAAGGGGTGAAACGTGACATTTTTAAACGTATTGTTCCTTGAATTGAGTTAACATCTTAATAATTTCAGTCGATTAAAAAAGTCATTCTTTAAGAAAGATAAAAAATAAAAGAGATTTAGTAAATTATTTTTAAAAGGAACTAAAAAGGTGACTAAATTAAAATAATGTCTAAATTAAATGTCAAATTCACAAAAAGGCAGTGACTATTTTTTTCTTTTGCCGAAAAACTATATTTTGATCTTTAAAAACAAAAACTTCTTTTCTTTTAGTGTTTTTTATTAAAAGCTTAAAAACTTCAAGAACACATTTAAATTTTTTTTAAAATATTAAAAACATAAATACAAAAAAAAACAATAAAAAAAAAGAATACCTAAAAATTTAAAAGCTTGATTCTTGTATTTTCTCAAAACTTGTAGTACAAACTTGGAGATTGATTCTTTTGTAAATAGTGTAGTGAGTATAGTGAAGTGAATGGTGGATATGAGTTGAATGGTTGATGCCATTACAGAGGGAGACGGGGTGTATTTGTAGGTATTTTTCATACGTAAATTATAATAAAAAATAAAATTAAAATTCCTAATTTTTATTATTACTTTTTTAATCTAAGCTGATTTGTATTCTTTTTTTTTTTTTTTTGACTGATTTTGTTCTCCCTTTAATTGCTGACCAATTGCTTGAATTGTGGGAGTTGATTTTTTCTTTATTTTTTATATTTGATGTAGTCTCTTTTCTTATTTTTTATGTCGAACTAAAAATCAATAACAACACATGCTTAGCTAGCTTTTTCCCCCTTTTATCGGCTAAATTTCAAAAAATATCTTCAAAGTTTGGTCCTCTACTACAGTTATCTTCGTACGATCAAGTCCCTTAGAAAATTTGAAGAAAAAAAAAACATTTTGTCATGTTATACTTATTATGTCCTCTACCACAGCTACCTTCGTAAGATCAAGTTCCTGGTCTAGAATCCTCCGCAACATCCCCACTGCATGCCACTTCTCTGAGGATAGACTTGAGAGAGGGCAGTTGTCCCCTAAAAATTTAAATTTTATATATAATTTAAAATTATTTTTTTAAATTTGTATGTATTTTCTATTGAAAATTATTTTCGTCCATTTAAAATTTTATAAATTCGCCTCATAACATAAAATCATGTGTCTGTCCCTGCACTTCTCCACTCAAGTCCAGTCGAACTAAGATCAAAGGAGTCTCTGGAATCTTCATGCTACATTTTTGAGAAAGTAATTGTGCTTCGATAAGATGACTATTAAATTTACTTAACTCATTAATTAAGACTATCTACCAACACTATGTTGTACTCATCATATCTTATGAAGTATAGACTTGATAAGGTCGTCAGAGCTCATATAACTACGAAGGTAGGCCATCATCTCCCCCAACAATAAAATCCGGCTAACTAGAACAAGAAAAAAAGCATACCTCTCTTGTTTTCCAGGACTATTATTGAGTTCAGTTCTTCATCCAAATCAGAAAAAAATGAACTCTACCATCCGACTTGTACCATTAACACGTCCCAAAAATATACTTGATATTAAAAAGCTAATCCCAACTCTTAAGTTTCGATGATAATTGTATTATTATTGTGTGCATTTTAAAAAACTCTATTTTTTTCTTGAGTTTTTCAAAAGTTCTAATTATACTGTTATAATTCAACTCCAGTCCATTAATTTTGAGAAAAAAGCACAATTCGTCCCAAAATTATAGTAATTGACAAGCTAAGTCCAACCGTTAAGTGGTCATTATAATTGTATGGTTTATATTTCCGGTGATATGATAATATCTGTAATAACATATTAACAATACGATATATTAACAAGTACTTAACATATTAACAATATAATAATATCTTTAATTGGTTGAGCGGTTAATGATGCTCATCTATTTTCACCTTGTGTAGGTTAGAATTTCAGTGTTTGCATTGGGAATATTTAAGTTCTCTATTATGCCAAAAAGAATTTACACATAAAATAATTGAAAATAACTTTCCAAAAGTCTATTTTAGGTCATGGGAGATGATGGACAGATTAGAAATTTAGAATACCAGGCTTACTTGAAAAAAATTCGAAAGACTTGGCTGCAAAGATCGTTTTTGTGTTTGGTGTGAAATGTACATTTTATAAGAACTAATGGACTAGATAAAAATCTCTCTTTTTTTTAATACAAATTATAATATCTAATCTATCCATAATTTTTCTAACCCGAAATCAGAAGCAAATATATTAAACGCACTTGAACTCATGATTTCTTAAATATTACAATAATAACGATGCTAATTGAATTAATAATCAATCAATTTTTTATATGAATAAAGAAATCGAGGAACAAAGTTCTAAATCATAAAAGATTGACTAATGTCCTCATGTAAAAGGGGTAAAATCACGATCGGTGGTTGAATGAAACAAATAACTTTTAAATTTCTCTCGAGCAAGCTTAGCTATCACATCTGCCACTAAATTATCATCTTAGCCCATATACCGAAAGTTTAGTGGCTACGAACATCGTTTCAACTCAGCGATGTGCAACCAGGGACGAAGCTATAGCTCTCATAGGAGGGGCTGTGACCTCCCGATAGGGGATTTTTTTTTTTTTATCTTTGATTCTTTATTTTTTTGAAAATATTGGGATAATTGTGAATTTGCCCCCATCTTTTAAATTTATGTTTTGTTCTCCAATTTTAAATTCTGACTCTGTTTCTGTGTGCAACACAATCGAAAGAAATCTTGCAACCCCATCTTGAATAATCTTTAACGTCTCAAGACTGTCCGATTCCAACACCATTTGTTTGAGTCCTATATCCCACGCACACAATAGACCGATGAAGATCCCTGTAACTCCGCCTCTAGAACTGAGCATGTCCCAATGAATTTAGCAAATCCCGATTGCCATACTCCATGGCTATCACGAATTAGGCCTCCGCATGATGCCAATCCATCGGAATTGATTTTAAACTAATCAACCTTTTTTTATTTATATCAAGGATGAATTATTGATTGGCCAATATAAAATTTGCTCCAAAGTCATCTCTTTTTTATAATTATTTAAAAATTACGCTTACCAGGCCTAAAAGTAAGTCTTTTTAATACAATTATTTGTGTCGCTCGGCATTTAAATAGATAAGAGAGCTCATAATTCATAGCTACTAAAGCTTGATTTTCGATATTTAGTCCTTAAAGTTCATAGCCATTTGCAAATAGAGTGTGTGATTGATGATAAAGTGTTTTTGAAGGTTTCGCCTTGGAAGAAGGTGATGAGGTTTGGTCGGAAAGGTTAGTTGAGTCCAAGGTTTATTGGACTATATGAGGTGCTTGAGCGTGTTGGGCTGGTGGCTTATAGGTTGAAGTTGCCACTTGAGCTAGAAAAAATACATGATATTTTCCATGTGTCGATACTTCGGAAGTATAGATCGGATCCGTCGCATGTTATGCCTATTGAGGAAGTTGAGTTGAATCCATATCTAACTTATGATAAAGAACCGATCAAGATCTTGGATGTAGATAACAAGGTTCTTTGAGGGAAAACCATAGAGTTGGTTAAGGTGTTGTGGCGACACTGAGTTATTGAGGAAACCACGAGGGAAATGAAGGATGTCATGAAGAAGCAGTTTCCTTACCTTTTTCCACCAGGTAAATTTCGAGGACAAAATTTTCTTAAGTGGGGGAGAGTTGTGGTGCCCTTTTGGGCCTAGAAGTTAGATGGGTTTAGGCTAGACGGTTCGGTTGAACCAGTTTCGGCAATTTAGGCTAGTTTCGGGAATAAATCGATTTAGAGGATTTTTAGAAGAAATAAAATATAGAAAATGTTTTAAATCATTATTTAATATATAAATTTGAAAAATGGATTTTGGAGGTTTGACATTTTGGGACAAGTGACCAAAATGTAAACTTGTAAAACTATTTTTAGTGACTAATTTGTAAAAGATCGAAACTTTGGATCTTTAAGGAGCATTTGACCCAAAGTCTAATTCTGACTTTTCCCTCTTAGTTGGTTAATTTTAAAATGGTTTTATTAAATAAAATAAGTTGGAGAGAATTAATTAGTCATTAATTTCTTTGTGTAAACTTTAGTTTACGCAAGCCCTTCAATTTTAGAGTTTAAGGTTTTTGGTTTTAGATTAGTGTTTAGGAGTTTAGTGTGTATGGTGTAGAATTTAAGTTTTATGGTTAGAATTTAGAGTTTAGGGTTTAAGATTTAAGGTGTAGGTTTTAGGGTGCTAAGATTTTGAATTTAAATTTTAAATTTTATACTTGTGTATCAAAATATAACATTTTTTTATTGTTTTTATTTATATCACACATTAAAAAAAGGTAAACTATATAAATGGACCTCCGACGATGACCCAATTCTCTGTTGAGTCCCCTAACTATAAGAAGTTACAAATAGGTCTCATGACTAATCACGACTAACAAATCGGTCTAATTCCGTTAAAAATAAACGACCGATAATGGGACAGTTAATAAAATCTGTATAATAACATATTTAACCCTCAACCTTTCCATTTTATTTTAATTTGGTCCTAAATTTAAAATTTTAGGTCTCAACATTTAAGTATTACAACATTTTAGTCCCTTAAATCCTAAATTTCATCTTCTTCCCTTCTAAAAAAACAAACTTCCATTGTTGTTAACACTAGCCATAACCCCATTTGTATGAGCAGTAAAAACAGTTAGAGAATTAAAACCTCCATTGTTGTTAACAGTAGCTAATCTCTTTTAAAGGCTCAAACAATAACTAATCTCATACCGTTTTCAGCTAAAGCTTTTATTTTTCTTTTATTTTACACCCTTTTGCAAAGTTTAGTAAATTCATGACGATTTTGCATAGCTGAATAAAAGAAAGATTATTCTACAGATTAGTTAATTCATGACAATAGCTAATTTAGCACCAAATTAAAATAAAATGTAAAGGTTGAAGATTAAATATGTTATTCTACATTTTTTTTATTAACTACTACATCATCAGTCGTTTATTCTTTAACGAAATTGGACCGATTTGTTAGTCGCGATTAGTCGGAGACCTATTTGTAACTTCTCATAGTTAAGGGACTCAACATAGTATTGGGTCATAGTCGAGGGACCATTTACGTAGTTTACCCAAAAATATAATTTAATCTAAAGTTTAGAATTTATGGTGCGGGTGTAAGGTTTAGTTCCTAAAATTTATAGTTTAGGATTTAGAAATTAGAGTTAGAATGTACGGTTTAATTTTTTTTAGAAAGGGCACTAAAAAGGGGTAAGTGATTTCCATTCGTTTTTTTGTTCGTGAAGTTAGGAACAAAAATCTTCGTGTCCCTTTTTTGTATTTATTTTTATGCTCTAACACTAAAAAATTAAACCTGCACTATAACCTTAATTTTAAATCCTATTTTTCTAACTCATATACTCTAACCTTAAACCCCAACCATTAAACCTATTTTTTTAATGTTGGGCATAGATAAGGGTACCAAAAAGATTGAGGAATTATATTCGTGAAGTCAGTGGAGTTGATTTTTTTAATATATTGATATGATAAATTTTTGTTGCAATATGTATTTTTGTCACAAAACCCTTTATATTTAGTGTTAAAATACAAATTAATTGTGACAAAACATACTTTTCATGATGAAATATTTAATTTATTGTGACAAATATTTTATCGTGATAAGTTAATTATAGTAACGAAATTTTATTGTTGCAATAAATAGTATAAAATGATAACAAACACAATTTCGTCACAATATATTTTACATGATATGGTTGTTCTAACAAACATGATAACAAACAAATTTTGTCAAAATAAATATATCTAGACAAATTTAGTACTTTTAGTGATAAATAATTTTATTGCAATATTTAAAATTTCTTGTTGTGACAATGCACAATTTGCACACAAAATTTTCAAACTCTAATATTCTAAAATAAATATTATTATTTTTTACTAAAACCACTCGTTGAGTATGGTAAGATTAAATTCTTAAATCGCTTGTTCATGTGAAACGCTAATATAATGGACACACGAAAATCAATATATTTGATGCTCCTAAATAATGACAAAGGATCCACCCCATTTGATTTAAGATAATGGCATTATTTATAATGGCCTTTCATTACCTTTGAGGTTTTCTTCTTGAACCTGTGCTTGAGTTATTTCCGTCTATGAACAGGAGAAAAATCTGTTTTTTTTTTTTTTTTTATGCTTAGTATTAAAAAAATTTAAATTTAAATTTTAATTTTAATTTTAAATTTTAATTTTAATTTTAAACTCTACACTTTAAAAATAGACCATACCTTAAATTTTTTAAACACTAACTATAAATTCTAACTTTAAACTCTAAACTTAATTTTTAATATGAAACATAAATAATTTTTAAATATAATATGAAACATAAATAAAAAGACCAAAAATAAAATTCTATCTCTCTGAACATGTTATAAGGTAACGAATATATTAAATTACACTAAGACAATGCCACGTCGTAGTCATGTGGAAAATGGTGACGTAGAGTATTTGTTATGCAAGTAAATATTAAAATAAAGTATTATAAATATAATGATTATGAAAATTTTAAAAAATTAGAAGGTTATAAATAAAATATAATGCTTAATTATGAAAATTTTAAAATTTTAAAAGGTTATAAATAAAATATAATAGGAAAAAGTTCTGCATTAGTAATAGGAAAATTATGAACAAGAACTTTCAGTTTCTTAATTAACATATGGATTTAGATAAGGATGAGTCTGCCATGCATGACAAGCACCGTTGAGCACCACTAACAATGAGCACTACTGAGTACCATTAACGATGAGTACTACTGAGCACCATTAAATTAATTTATAAATATTAAAAATTTAAATGACTCAACATATAATTATAAATTATTTAAAATAAAATATTAATTAAATTATTTTTCATATATATAATATTTTTTAATTTTTTTTATAAAATAATTGAATTAAATATCGACCTTAGTCAATTTAAAAATAAAAAATTAAAATTCAAAACCCTAAACTCTAATTTTAAATATTGAATTTTTAGTTTAGGGTTTAGTGTTTCGAATTTTGAGTTTCTAGTTTAGGGTTTAGGTTTTTGGTTTATAGTTTTAGATTTAGGGTTTAGAGTTTTAGTTTTAGTTTTAATAGTTGGTATTTGATCCAATTATTTTTTAAAAATATTAAATATATATAATAATAATTTAATTAATATTTTATTTTAAATAATATATAATTATATATTTAAATAATTTATAATTATATGTTTAGTCCATGATATTTTTAATCTTTATTAATTAATTTAATAGTGCTCAACGGTGCTCAATTAGTGGCGTTCAGTGGTGCTCGTCGAGCATGGTAGAATTTTCTGTGAGATAAATGATTGCTTCTCGAATCCAAGAACATTAAAATATAAAATATATTTTTAATAATTTAATCCTCAACAAAAACTTGTAAATAATTCGATAGGAAACTTCATAAGAGAAATTGCTAAATATTTCCTTCTTTATTTATATTTAAGTTTTTAAATTTGAATATAGAACTTGCATATATTTAAACATGAGGAATGGTTTTAGCGGTGAAGGGTGTGTTCTATTAGGGTGACTTAGATTCGAGCAGTTTAGTTTGTAGGCGTGCGTAAATTTATTTAGATTTGAAATTAAACATAAATACTATATTGTACTCAAATAGTATAGTAAAAAGAAACTTGCATAGGTGGGGTGATTCGGGATGACTCTGGCCAATGAATAAACGGATTTGCTAAGTTTGTAGGAGTTTGTTCCGTGGTGGAAGCCAAGTTGTGGGGTGTTTTTCATGGATTACTTTGTGCATGAGATCGTCAATTACGGTATGCGTCATAATTAAATCAGATAGTATTGAAGCATTACGTATGGTTCAGTCTATTTCTTGTGGTCATGGTACTTTTGGGCTAGTTTTGCATATCAAGGAGTCGTGTAGCCGAAATTGGGTTATATTTTTTGCCCACGTTCAACGTAAAGGGAACCGGATCGCGGATCGTATGGCTCGATTGGTGGAATGGATGATTTCAAGGCAATGAATGCACGGATTTGGAAAAATTGTAAATGGTAGTTTGTAAAATAAGTCTAAACTAAATAAGTAGAATATAAAGTAATGGACAACAAAAAAAAAGAGAGATCGAATCCAATTTTTGTTTTTCATAAAATAAATCAAGATAGTATTATAAAAGAATTTCAAACTTTGATGAAATACTAAAATAAATTGTGGTCATTAGGTAATCTTGAAAGGGTTTGCTTGATATCAATGAGTCGAAAAAGAAATAATATATATATTAAATATATATTTTTTGCCACGTCCAACGTGATTCCTTTTTATTCTTCTAACCTTGAAAGTCTCGATTAGATACTATGGATGATTTCAATGAATCAATTTTTGATTCATTTTCAAAAAAAAAATCATCGGAAAAAGTGATCCATTTGAGTCATATTTCAAATGGGTAAAGGTAGAGATTTGAATAAGGATTCTTTTGGGTCTTATTCATGAGACCTTTACAACGGTATCTCATATGCTCAAAATGGTTGATTATTGAATGAGAAATTGATGCTCAAAGTAAGGAAGTTGTGAATTGAATAAGGAAATGAAACCCCAATCCCACATTGGTGGGATAAATGGAATGAGAAGTGTTTATATACACTTACTCAACTTATGGTCATTGAATGACTTGGATGGAAATTGTGTCTCGAATGCAGGGGGTGTAAATCAATCTCATTCGGGATAGGGTGCACCCGCACGACGTAGGCAACACGAATGTTCAGCTCGGTCGGGCCTTTTGTGGGCCTGCGAATATTGACCACTTCGAATTAATTTGTTCCTTTAAGATAGCATTTCTTTTGAGAATATTCTGAATTTAAAGGGATATTTTTGGTTCCCTTAAATGCGAATTTTAAATATGGTAATGCTTGTGATTCATGAAAATATATCCGAGTAAATATAGCATAAGTCAAAGATTTCTGAATCAAAATCGGATGGAGGATTTAAGGCCATTAATACGGAATATTTTGGTTCTCACGTTTAACCTAATTTTCTCCTATAAATACATGGCCTCCCTTCAATTTGTAAACACAATTCGAAAAGCTTTCTTCTCTCAAATTGCATTACTTTCCTGGTGATAGTTAAAGGCTCGAGTACTGTTCGTGATCTCTTCAGTGGTGCTGCTGTCGAAGATCATCCGATGTTGTATCCTGGGAGACTGACGACTTAAGAACTCAAACACCAATGAGTGGTTGAATCCGTCTTAAGAAAATTGCGTTTCAAGTAGGACTCGGCAATCCTATTTTTTGTTATTTCGAATCTGTTAAATTCTTGTTATTTATTGTATTTATTTTTTATTTATTTTATTTATTTCAAATTTAACTTTGTTTTTTCCAACAATATTAAGACAAACTTAATCCAAGGTGATTCGAAATAAGTACGATTGTTAGAAAGCAAACAAATTCGTTTTTAGGAATTATCATGTTTTAACGGTTTTGCTAAAAAAAAATACACACGAGACAAATCTGTTTTACAAAAATTATCGTTGGAAGTAACTAAGATTACAAATTTTATGAAAAACCAAAATTAGAAATAAACAAAATTATTTTCGGTTTATTGGAATTATTATTAATTCAGGTTTATTGTCTCTTTGTGAACAGAAATAATGACTACTAAGGGAGATCTTATCAAATCACCCAAATCATCCGCACAGATGGTGGGATAGGGACAAACGTTGGAAAAGACAAAGCAACCCATGAATTTGAACAAAATGGTGGCGACAATGAGAAGCCGTCGAAATTATCCAGGGCAGAATTTCAAAACATGGCAACAAAAATGTTTTTTCTATCTGACCATGTTGAACCTGGCAAAGTATTTGAAGGAAGATCCTCCGGTTGTCACGGTAGGAGATGCAGAAGGGGAAGTGGATGAGCTCACCACTTTCAGCATCACCGAGGATTGGGAAAATGACGACTACCTGTGTTGGAATTACATCCTCAACGGACTACAAGACTCGTTGTATCTGGTATATGATGTGTACAAAACAACAATAGAAATGTGGGCAGCATTGGACAAAAAGTACAAAGCAAAAGATACTGGGGCTAAAAAAATTTTTTGTCAAGAAATTCTTGAATTTTACTATGTTTGATTCAAAACCAGTTTTAAGTCAAGTGGAAGAATTCCAAGTGATTATTCACGGAATTCTTGCTGAAGGAATGGTGATAAGCGAGTCCTTCCAAGTAGCTGCCATCGCAAAAAATCTGCCTCCTAGATGGAATGACTTCAAAAATTACTTGAAGCACAAAAGGAATGAAGATGACAGTGGGGAATTGATTGTCAGACTTAGAATAGAAGAAGAAAACAAAAGTAATGCTATAAAGTTCAACAGAGAAACCTTTTTAGGAGGCTAAGGCAAATATTGTCGAAGTCGGGAGGAGAAAGCAACCCCAACAACACCAAGCCAAGACAAAGTTAGGGCCTAATGGTGGAATTTCCAAAAAGGACAAATTTAAGAGAGCATGCTACAACTGTGGCAAGGTGGGGCATAGATCTTCTGAATGTAGACATGCAAAGAAAGCCAAGAAGGCTAATATTGTAGAGGATGAAGAACTATATGCCTAACAAAAAGGGATGGTTGCGGGTATGGGATATATTCTAATCTCTGTAAAAATCCAAAATTATGAATAAGAATATTGTTTCTTTCGGTTACATAATTTATGGCATAGCCATGTTAATTATGATTCTTTGTGTAGACTAATTAACATGGAACACACCCCTTTTGCTTCAAATGTGAAACATGCGAAGAAGTACGGAACCGCTTGATCTAAATTATAGCGATGTTTATTCAAACGACAGAACAAACTAATTTTGCTTAAAATCAAAGATGGTATAGAGAAATTATTCTCTATAAGTAAGATGTTGAAACCCAAACTTAATAAATTGATTAATTTGGGAGAAACTTTATGTGAGTAACGTTGCAACATCAAAGGGTACAATGATTTTGAAGATAAGAAATGAAACTTCAAAATGTGTCTAACATGTGGGGGAGTTGTTCTATCAACTAATTACCTCTTCTCAAAAAACAAGACACCATATGAGTTATGGAATGAAATAAAACCTTCCTACAAGTTTATAAAAATGTGGGGGTATCTTGAAAAGGTAATGTTCCCATTGCCGAAGTAAATGAAAATAAGTGGGCTATATTTTCATTGACTATGTAGAACATAGTAACATATATCAATTTCTTGTGTACAAATAGATTCACAAGAATATGATAATGGAAACAAAAAATGACTCATTCTTTGAAAATATATTTCCAAGTTCAATGAAACAAACTTTGGGGACTATCAATGAAAAAATAGTCCATACGTTCAACAAAAGGTTGAAACGAAAACATTATCATGATGACAAATAAGAGTGTGACAAATGTGTGCATCAGGATACATAATCTTATGTTGATGACACGTGCATTGTTATATGTAACAATGAAATGGTAAACGTGTAATGACATGTTAAATTCAAGATTTGACATGAAAAATATGAGAATGACATAATTGATTTTGGGCATCCAAATCAAATGGTCATCTGAAGGTCTCATATTGACTCAGTCACACTATGTGGACAAATTATGGTATATCCAAAACTCAATTAGAAAACGGATCTCAAATAGAGTTATCTTTATTGATTGTGTAAAATCAAAGGATAACGTTGCGGATCCGCTAACCAAAGGGTTAAATCGAGATCAAGTTGATAAAATATCTAAAGGAATGAGACTAAAGCCCATGGAAAATAAAGGCGCTATATGAAGGAAAACCCTACCTAGTTGACTGAAGATCCCAAGATCTAGGTTCAAAGGGACAACCTAATTGCATAGACTTGTGCGGTCACTGTGAGGTCTTCCTCCCAAGTTTTTTCCTATGATGTAAATAGTGACTAAAATGGAATAGGCTAAGCAAAAGCTTTTAATGACCATTGTGTGCTTTGGAGAGTCAAGCAACATAAGTCACCTATGTAAGAGTGAAATGGGGCCGCTTCAAGGAGACTTTTGGGCATAGTTCTCTCAAACTCTCGCAGAACCAGGCGATGTCCACGACCATATGGACATAACCATGAGAACAAAAAACTCATGTTAGAAAGGTAGTTGTGTGGAATATATCATCGTTTACACAAACGACTGAATAGTTCAATGACATCACGTCTACTAGATAGCCAATAAAGTAAATATACTTTCACAAGGGAAGGTTCAAAGGAGGAAACCTACCTATCTTATGCAATTATCAATCGTAGAAGCTATCACCACATCGTGTCAAAATGTTTTTGATAAATAATCAACTTCATTAATGTGGGGGATTGTTGGAAAAACATAAGGAAATGGTAACTTTGAGCCATATTTCGAATGGGTAAAGGTGGAGATTCGAATAAGGATTCTTTTGGGTCTTATTCTTCTCTCAAATTACATTATTTTCCTCGTGATAGTCAAAAGCTCGAGTACTGTTCGTGATCTCTTCAGTGGTGCTGCTGTCGAAGATCATCCGCTGTTGTATCCTGGGAGACTGACTACTTAAGAACTCAAGCACTGAGGAGTGGTCGAATCTGGCTTAAGGAAACTGCGTTTCAAGCAGGACTCAACAATCCTATTTTAGGTTATTTCGAATCTGTTAAATTCTTGTTATTTATTGTATTCCGTTTATTTATTTCTTTTTATTTATTTCGAATTTAATCTTGTTTTTCCCAACAGCACCTCCATATGTGGTGGATGGTTTGGTGTTGATAGAGATGGATGATTCCTCATAGCTTGTGTGCGTGATTATTTTCATGTGATTAGTTTTAGTTTGGTTGAGCTTGTCTCTTTCATATTTCTGTAACATTTATCATTTGTACTCTTTTTTCTATTTAAATTTTAAAAAGTTTTTAATGAGGTATATGATAAGTCCTTTTTCATTAAAAAATTGCATATATTTAGATGAAATTCTCGCAAAAAATAATAAGATTTTTCTTATATTATCCTATATTGAACCCAAGACGTAAAACAATGTCTTTTTACCAATTCATCGTAAGCATGATTAACAACATAATAAGATTTTTTAAAATTTAAAAACTACTCCATTAATTTAGGCTCTTGCCCAAAGTTATACATCAACATCTTCTGAACAAAAATCTTTTGCCCCTAATCATGCCCATTTCTATGTCTTACACTAAAAAACAGTAAAAAATTAAATTTTAAACTCTAACTATAATTTTTACATCTTAAACCATATACCCTAAAAATACATCATACCTCTAATTCTCTAAACCCTAACAATAAATTATAATCTTAAATCATTTTTTAAAGTAAAAGCACCAAAAAGACATAATTTAGGGCATACAATTTTTATCCACATCTTTTAGCTACTTAAACCACTAAATGGATTCAACATAATTAGATTTTTTTAATTTAAAAACAATATAAATTCACGCTCTTCCCCAAAGTCATACACCAACCAACTACTTGAAGGGATATTGCTCCGAGTCCAACGCCGACACGGCTGCCGATAAGAGATGAATGCAAGAGGAAAGGTGGTGTGCGTGACCGGAACGTCTGGTTACGTAGCTTCATGGGTGGTTAAGCTCCTACTACAACGTGGCTACACTGTTAGAGCCACTGTTCGTGACCCAAGTTTGTAGTCTTCCCTTTTTCTTGAAAAAGATGAAAAAACAAATTCCCTGTCTGGTTTCAGTTCCAATATTTAATGTCTGAACATGCAATGCAACAGGTGATGGGAAGAAGACAGAACACTTGGTTTCGCTCGACGGAGCTAAGGAAAGACTGCAGCTGTTCAAAGCAGAGTTGGACGAAGGGTGCTTCGACTCTATTGTGGATGGATGCGTAGGTGTTTTTCATACAGCCTCCCCTGTCATCTTTTCAGCTACCGACCCACAGGTCCATCCTTCCATTTTTTTAATGATATTTGTATTGCTCTTGATTGAACCCACAGGATGTGTGTACCTAGTCGAAGGAGGAAAAAAAACACGAGTACTGTTCTTAGAATAGATATCATCTGTCTCTTTTAATTAGAGTATATACGGTTAACCAAAATGCAATGGTTAATTTGTAAGTTCTGTTATGGGTGTAATTAAAACACATTATTTTTAAACATTATCATCTAATTGCACTAAAGACATAATTTACAAGTTAACAGTTATAGTATTTTGATTAACCATAAATGCCTTTACTTTTAGTGTCTCTAACATTAAAGAAATGTATTTAGAGCATATTAAAATTTAGCATTTAACATAAAATTTAGGATTTGAGTTTAAAATTTAAGGTTAAACAATAGGGTTTAGTGTTTTAGTAGAAACACCAATAAGGATAGGATTTTTGTTCCTATTCTTATGTAGGAAGAGTTAAAAAGAAAAAGAAAAGCATGTAAAACATGGGACAAATTTTTTTGTCTGATTTCGGTGCTTTTTGTGTCTAATATTAAAAAATAAATATATACTTTTAAAAGTTAAATTTTAAGCTTAATTTTAAATTTTAAATCTTAAAATTTACCCCTATCATAAATTCTTTAAATCCTAATCATAAATTTTAATCTTAAACCATAAGCTTTAAACCCAATTTTTAGTACGAGGTAGACACGGACGCTAAAAAGTAAAGTATTTCTATTCGCAAGACATACACTTAAAAGGCAAAAGAACAAGGTTAAATATCACTTAAATATACAATTTCTGTAGAAAAATAAATATGCACTTTTCAACTAGTTCAACTTTTGATTTCAGCATTGTCGGTATCGTAGGTTTATTAGTAGAGTGATGGATAATTTATATATAAATTTTATTAAGTATATATTTAATTTTAAAAGTATGATTTTTAGTTGTTTATTTAAATATAATACTGTTGTATAAAAAGATAAGATGGCATTTATAAAATATTAATTATACACTAAAACATGAACAGTTTTGTTATCATATAAATATGATCAAAATTTTAATTATAAGTATAGATAAGATAAAGAAACAAATAAAAAGACATAAATATATAAACCATCAATCACAATTCTTGCAATAAAACAAATTAATAATTAAACAGAGCAATTAAAAGAAAGGCATCAGGCACAAGTCCGATACAAACAGCCCCTTAACAGTTGAACAAAATAAGAAAAAGAACGGTAAAACTCGATTTAACTTGAAAAAAATTTTTTATTATTTTAAGTTATTCGAGTTATTTAAAAAAAAGTCATTATACAAGTGATATACATAAAGCTTTGGAAACTAGTTTATCAACCGCAAATTTCTAAATATTAAATATATATTATATTTTGAATAATAATAATAATAATAATAATAATAATAATAAAACTAAAATCTATTTAGGTTAAACTAAAGAGGTCACTCAAATATGAATATAGTTACATTTGGGTCATCCATTATTAAAAGTACACTTAAGTCTCTCAATTATGAGTAAGGTTACATTTGAGTCACCCAATTATTAAAGAATACATTTAGGTCACTCAATTATGCGTAAGGTTACATTTAGGTCACCCTTCATATTTAAAAATATATCAATTTAGTCATTTTTTCTTCCAAATCACTTGTATACCCTCGTTAACATTGGAGTACTTCATTTGAAATCAGTAATTAATATAATACACAAATTGATATATATATATATATATATATATATGAAGGGTGATCCAAATGTAACCTTATCTATAATTAAATGACTCGGATATAACTTTTAATAATTAGATGACCTTTACCTATCTATTTAAAATAGACAGTTTTAGAGTTATAAGAGCCCTGGCCGGGGCGGGGACGGGGACTGCACATACAAAAGGTATTAGCGGAGAAGAGGATTCGAGAATTAGAATTATAAACACTTTGGCCTGATTCATTCGTGAATAGTTGCATAGTGTTATTGATGTCCGAATAATTTTTTTGTTCTTGTTTGCAAATAATATATCATCGACGAAAAAGAGGCGAGAAATGTAAGGCTCTCAATGGATTCTATCTCTCGAGGTAATGTACTTGAGAATGGTGAGATTAAGGTATTTCATGCACAAAATAAGTCGGATAATTTTTTTTTTGAAATTGTGAAAATTTTCAATTTCGAGTCGTTAAGAATTGAAATTGTTGAAGAAATGATACTATTTTGTTTTTAAACTTAAGCCTAAATTCATTAAAAAGTGAACCGATTCCAATACTTTTTTAAATTTGTAAACAAAACAAAAAGGTCAATTCATAACCTCATTGATTAAAACCCGGTTAAAAATAGGCTAACTTGGATGAGAGTTTCAAAATGGTTTTAATAATAAATCCAAAAGATCCAACAATTCAAAAAAAAACCACAAACTCCAAAATCGATTGAATTTGTAATTCATGAAATGAATTAATGGTATTGGAATCAATTCACACCATGGGATGAATTCAATGGAAAGACTAGGAAAAAATCGAGTGTCTATGTAGACTTAATGTTCTAATTATATATGGACAATAGATTCATGTATTGTAATTTACTAATTTTAAGCCGTATGGTTGCCCTGCATGTTATTTGACACTCTACCGTAAGATGATGTCTACTCTGTAATGTCCAATTTTGTTTACGGTTTCACCTTTTCCCATTCTCAGGCAGAACTGATTGATCCGGCCATCAAGGGTACACTTAATGTTCTAAAATCATGTGCCAAAGTTCCTTCCATCAAGAGGGTTGTCTTAACTGCTTCCATCGTCTCGGTTCTGTACAATGAAAAATCTGACTCCCGATACGGTGGTCGATGAGACTTGGTTTTCAGATTCACACTTTTGTGAGAAAAACAAGGTATGTTCATATTCTGCTAACTTTTCAGGAAAGTATACATAATGTTACTTAAAAGTATTTTACTTTTTTCAGCATTGGTATATGGCCTCAAAAACTTTAGCAGAGGAGGCAGCCTGGAAGTTTGCAAAAGAAAATGGGATGGACTTGGTTGTGCTTAATCCGGGATTTATGTTTGGTCCTCTTTTGCAGCCTGTCCTGAATAGCACTTCAGAGGTGGTTATGGGATTCACAAAAGGTACAGTTTTTAACCTGTAGGGGATGATGTGCATGGATATTTGTTGTTTAAACATTTGAAATCTATTGGATCTAGGAGAAAACACTTTTCCTAGTTCAACTTATTGGCTTGTCGATGTTCTAGACGTTGCATATGCTCATGTTCAAGCATTTGAGATTCCGTCAGCTACCGGCAGATATTGTCTAGTCAAACAAGTTGTACCATTTTCGGAGATTCTGAAGACCTTGAATGAACTTTACCCTACTCTGGGACTTCAAGCGAAGTAAGAAATTGATGTTATCTTGCAATTTAGTATCACTCGTCCCTCAGTTTCCAATTGCTGATGAAAAAGTCTTCTCTTTTTTTTTTTTAATTCATGACAGATGTGAAGATGATGACAAGCCTCTTGAGCCTATTTTCAAGGTATCCCAGGAAAAAGCAAAAAGTTTGGGTGTCAGCTTCATTCCTTGGGGTTTTGGTCTGAGGGAAATTATTGAAAGCTTGAAGGAGAAAGGCTTCTTAAGTATCTGAATTGTTACTTCATTTTAAAGCTTCATCTTGTTGGGAACATGTTATTTCTAGTATGCATTTCCGTTCATCTGCCGATACCGGTTGTGTAATTAGCGACTTGGGAACTGAATTTCAAGCATTTGGGTCTTAAGTTCTGTTTTTCTTTATCAGCTTAAATGAAATTATATGGTGGATAATGTTACGATTTTTTGAACATATAGATTTTTTATAATGACATATATTACAGGTATATAAGAAATGAGTATATATATTTTTTAAAATTTTGTAAAATACCGAAATCTCTGCAGATATTTTTCGGGGATTTTTACAGTAACTTATATGGATATGGTTAGGCTATTCACACAGTTTAAATATAACAATCACGCCTTTACCTTCATTTGAAATTGGTGATAAAATTTCTTCATTCACGTTCTTGTAAGCGAAATTTTTTATTATTTCTTATTTTTATTAGTTAAAATTTCTACTATTTTCGATTATTCTTCACCCGATTCTACTATTTTCGATTATTCTTCACCCGATTGCCACCCTATCCGCATCTCACTTTGAAGGGAACTGGCTTTGTAAAATCATCCTCATAGGATTACACAAGGATATGGGTGTTTCTAGGAATGATAAAAAAAAAAATGGGAGCTCAGTTGACTTCAAGAATATCTAGAATTAATATTCTTATAAGTAGGGCAGTGCAAAAATTTTAATTTATTTATTCAATGATTAGATATATATATATATATATATTGTGTTTTCGCATGATTTGAATCAGCTATTCGGATAATCGGATTAGATATAAATCATAATAATTAAGTTTATTATTATCCAAAAATCCCAAAAAAATAATGGGGCTTTTGTTATATTAGAGTTAGTTGTTATTTTGGTCCTTCATCTTTTAAATATAATCTAATTTCACATAATTACTTACTATTTGACTATTTCAAATTTTATTTTTATTCAATTTGGCCCCTCAACATGTTTATCTTTATTTTTGTCATTTATTTATTGCATTGTATATTTATTATTATATTATTATTAAATATCACTATTATTTTCTTGGTAGTTAGTGTATTTTTATTATTATAATTATCATTATTATATAACATATTTCCATCTATTTCCACCTACTTGTAAGGCAAGAAGGGTAAACCAATTGCAGCTAGTCAACAATCATGAAAAACCAGCATTATAACCCAGCATAGAAACAACCAAACAGTGTGCCAAAAAATTTCATGAGGTATTGTTGGCATTGACATTATGATTACTGTAGCGACCTTTAAAGTAATATAAATTCGGCTACCGGTATGCCCACATTTTGGGAAAATAATAAATTTTAGGGAGATTTCTTTTGAAAATTTATTTTTTTTGAAAAATAATAAAGACTTGGAGTCGCCACCGGCCACTTAGATAAGGTAAGCCGGATACCAGAAAAATTAAAAATTTAATTTGAAAAGGTTCGGGAGTTGGTTACGTCTAGGAAAGGATTAGCATCCCCATCACGCCCGAAAATCGGTACCAAAATATTTGTTGCTTTTTAAAGGCTGAAAATTGATAAAATTTAAATTGAATTTAATTAATTGTACTTAAGTGAAAATTGACCTTAATTGAACGAGTTCAAATTAATTGGACATTTAATTAATAAGGATGATGATACATCGGATCATAGATTAAACCGACATCATATAAGCTTGATTTTCGTGTTAATTTATAGTTCGAAATTCGTACGTCACATTTATGCATGGTGCGAGAAATTAACCGTGATGTTATGTCTTAATTAATTTTATTCATTTCGAAATTTACCTTAGACGATATGAATTAACCCGAATATTTGGTCAATATCCAATAAGCCAAGATATTACGACGCAAATATCCGAGTTAATAAATATCTCATTTTTATAGTTAAAGTTAATTAATTTATCAAGTTTAAGGTGAGATTAAACAACAATGGTCAGATGAATGACAATAAAAAAATGTCACAAAAATAAAGAAATTAAACATAAACATGGCAAAAAGGAAATAAACAACATAAAAAAATCCGGATAAAAGACCAGATCGAACAAAAGAAATGCGAGAAAATAAATGCAAGGAAATTAGAGTGCGAAAATTTAAGATGCGGAAAAGTAAATAAATACTCGGAAAGGACTAGATAGAACAAAAAACGAGAAATTAAAAGTTAGATGTTAGTAAATTGGGGGTTAGTTAGATTAAACGTGCTATGAATAATACGGATCATACCCTGTTGCGGGTCACTGTAAGGCCGTAGGTAAAACATGATCGAACAATAAAATAAAAAAACGGTGCAATAAATAAAACTAAATACGTACATATATAATAAGATAATAATATATAAATATATATATAAGATACGTATATATATAAGATAAATGCCATTTAGATATATAGTGATAATAAAGCAAATGAAAGACATTGATAAAAGGTACCCAAATTTATGGAACGAAACATTAAAGGACATAGACTAGATTAAATGAGGGACTGAAATGCATGAAATTGAAAGAAAGGGGGACTGACTATGTAGATAACCCTAGACCATGTAATGCACGGGATTAAGCAAATCAAATCGTTTTTTTGCTATAATAATCAAAGCATTTAATATATAAAAAGAAAAGAAAACCTAAACATTTAATGACTAATTAAATGAGAAATAAATGATAAAGAAATACAAAGCATTTCATCAAAAGCGTTTTTATAAAACAGAGAGCTTTCATCTCTCGGCTCTCGACTCTCGACTGAAACCAGACTCAAATTCGAAATTATTCAGGCCAATCATCGGTGGCCGCCTCGGATCCCCCTCAACCGGAAAAGGAGCAACTCCGGCAAGGTTCAGTCTCGGGTCTCGCTCTTTTCTAGGTAAAAAAAACTTTGAATCTGCTTTATTTTGAAAGGAGAAAAGGGTAAGAACCTTAGCTTCGAAAATCCTTTGTTTTTTTAACCCTCTTTAGTTTTTGGTTCTAAAAATCCTAAGACTCAAGTTTTGATTAAAAAAACTTAAAAAAATTTGATTTCGTTACTGGAAAACAAAGGATGAAAGGAACACTTATGGCTATGCGAAAAAAACAGGAAAAGTTGGAGAATTGCTTTATTTTTCTTGTATTTCTAAAATTGTAGGAAGAAGAGATAATACCTAGAAAAAGCTCTCTGGTTTGTATTAATATTCCCCCAAAAAATCCTTTTGTTTACATGGTTTGATGGCTCTTATATAGCCGAATATTACATAAAAAGAGAATGAAATTGAAAAAAACTTGATTGGTCGTTTTTCATTCTTGTTTGTATTCAACTGATTTCTGATTTTTGTTACATATTTGTCTGCATGTTGGTGGCTATTGAGGGCTTCGGATGCACGAGGGCCGTAGATGTTTCTGCGGAAGTGGGATGATGATCGCTCGAGATGGTGAGTGACGAGGCCAATGGTTGCCGAGGTGACCGGTAACGTGGCCAGAAGCCAACAACCACATGGAGGATGGATGGTTCTAAAAGGGCAGCTGAAGGGTTTAGTTGGTTAGGGTTTGTAGGATATGTGTCGGTCGTGGGTTTATCGGGCTTAGGGTTTAAATTGTAAATGGGTTCTGTAAAATTTGTAAATGGACTAATGAATGGACTTGGGTCTTCTTTTTTATCTATTTATATTTTGGGTTCTTTAAGTATAAATGGGCTGACATATATATATTTATTTTGGGTTCTTTATTTATATTAATATTGGCTGATATATATATATATATATATATTGTTTTAGATTTTAAATTGGATTATAAACTCGGACGGAAAAAGGGATTACAGTTGCCCCTTTTTGTTCATTGTTGTAAAATAACAATAGAGCAAAGATTAAAAGATAACTGTTTTTCGTTTGGGTGAACTGGAACACCTTTCCTAGCACATCTCTTCCTTTAACTCTAACTGAGCTATCTTTCAACTCTTGGAGGAATAAATCTCATCTGGTGATCCGTTAAGCCACCAACGGTGAGTCAAGATCTGGTTGAATCGTTTATTTTATCCCATTTTTCGGAAGGATAGAACCTGCGAGAGTAAAAGACAATTGTTTCAGACGGAGTCTCCATTTATCTTATTTAAATTTATGAAATTAAAAGAGATGGGGTAAAAAGCTGTTTAAATATGGGTGATCTGCTACGCCATCAATGGTGAGACAAGATCGGGGGGTTGGATTGGATTAAGCTACGACTCTCGACGAAGAGGCATGATTCGGTGGTTAGATTGCGATCAAGCTACAACTCTGACGAAGAGGCATGATCTGAGGAGTTAGTTTGGCGATCAAGCTACAAACTCTGACGAAGAGGCATGATCTGAGGAGTTAGTTTGGCGATCAAGCTACGACTCTGACAAAGAGACATGATTCGGTGATTAGATTGCGATCAAGCTACAACTCTGACGAAAAGGCATGATTGTGGATCCGCTACACCATCAATGGTGAGACAAGATCGGGAGATTGGATTGGATCAAGCTACGACTCTGTCGAAGATGCATGATTCGGTGATTAGATTGCGATCAAGCTACAACTCTAATGAAGAGGCATGATCGTGGATCTGCTACACCATCAATGGCGAGACAAGATTGGGAGAATGGGTTGGATCAAGCTACGACTCTGACGAAGATGCATGATCCGATGATGAAGGGCGATCAAGCTACAACTCTGACGAAGAGGCGTGATGGGAGATCTGCTACGCCATCAACGGCTAAACAAGATCGGGAGATTGGGTTGGATCAAGCTACGACTCTGACGAAGAGGCATGATTCGATGATGAAGGGTAATCAAGCTATAATTCTAACGAAGAGGCATGATCGGAGATCTGCTACGCAATCAACGGTGAAACAAGATCGGGAGATTGGGTTGGATCAAGCTATGACTCTGACGAAGAGGCATGATCTGATGATAAAAGGCGGTCAAGCTACAACTCTAACGAAAAGGCATGATCGTAAATCTGCTATGCCATCAACGACGAAACAAGATGGGAAATTGGGTTGGATCAAGCTACGACTATGACGAAGAGGCATGATACAATAATGAAAGGCGATCAAGCTACAACTCTGATGAAGAGGCATAATCGGAGATCCGCTACGCCATCAATGGTGAGACAAGATCAGGAGATTTTCATCCGCTTCACCACTAACGATGAGTCGAAATCAAGATGAGTTTGATGACCTGAAAAAGAAGTAAACAAAAGTTAGTGTTTGTTCACTTAGAGTTTTAAGTTTAGGCTTGGCTTCCTTTACTTTGAGGGTTCACTATTTCCTATTTGGTGTTGTTATCTTCCCTCTTTGAGGTTTCAATCTTCCTTGTTGATATGGCTTTCCTTCGTGGTCAAGGGCTTGCCAATTTGTTATTTTCTTTCATAATCAAGGCTTGAACATGTTTATTTCATGTATGAATGAAGCAGATATGCTTAACATGAATGCATCTAACTTGATATATGGTGTATGTGTTTGATGTGAATGCATGATAAGTGGAATAATGTTAATATGAATGGTATGCAATGTAATGACAGTGACGTTGACTTTAAAGGGGATGCCTTGTGACTTTCTGGCCATATTGGTAGCTTGGTCTTGTTTTTTGTCCTAATTTCATCTTGCAAACTGGATGTGTTGTTGTCGCTGATGCCCCAATCCTTTTGTGGGTTTGGCCATCTTCTTCTGAAATGTTACCTTATTAAGGAGAAGGTCAACTTATGAATGCTTTATTTAGCGGGAGCAGGGGTTTGAGGGCCCATTTACTGTAGGTCCTTATACTTTTGAACTCATTTTTAAGTAATGCTGAAAAAACCTTTTTTTTAAAAAAAAAAAGGCTACATATTCTGATTTCAATATAAGATGCTCATTTAAAAATTGGATTTTTTTTTTAGATTGTGAATATATCCAACTAGATTGAATGCCCCTAACATCAAGTGCACGAGCAACACTAAAAATGACTTACCGGGGATTGCCCCCAAGCAAATCCTGTTTCTAGGATACCTCGAAAGCTGAATTGATGTTTGAAGATGTGAAGTGCATTCTTAAGCTCCTTCGGTGCTTGACTATATTGTCTTTGGCATATTTATTTATGTCTTATTTTTGTTTGGGGAATTCAATTCATCATATTCCTTTGGCTCGAAATAAATGATGGAGCAAACAATAAAATCCCGAGCTACTCGGCATTGTCACGATTTTGAAAATATTACCATCGCTCATGAAGTGAAGAGTTTCGATTAGAATGGGCTTCAGTGGAGTGCCCCAAAAATTCTACACTCTTATCCAAAAATGCTTATTACCAGGTTTTGAACATTGGAGTGTTTTTTGATTAATTTTTGAAAGAAAATACCTATTACCATGCTTTAAAGTGCTTTTTTGAAATCTGCCTATTACCAGGTCTCAAAAGTTAAAAGAATTTATTTTGTTTTGAAAATGCCCATTACCAGGCTTTAAAAGATAAATCAATTTTTTAAATGCCTATTACCAGGCTCCAAACATTAAATTGCACCGATTTACTATTATTTGATGTAAAATGCAAGTCACACCTTTATAATCTCCACAACTTAGGATTTCAATTAGATACATGCTACTCAAATTCAACCTTTGGGTCATAGTCAATGTCCCTTATACAATTGATACACAGGGACTTAGATATATTTACAGAATGGAAAAAGGAGTTGCAGAACAAAATGCATCACTTCATTGAAATTAAACCACGTAGTCTTAGGCCCTTTAGAAAATATCGACACCGCTTTTGGGCTTAGGTCGGTGGATTTGATTTACATGCATTACTTTTGGAGGAAATTTAAAGCAAAAAAAAACCTACGAAAGTTTTGGGCTTGATGTCTAGACTAAAGTGGTGAGAGCGATTTCATTCCTCGAAGAACTCAACTTCATTACTATCTATCAGGCCCTGAATAGTATCCTTGAACTGACCACAGTCTTGAATAGTATGTCCCCCTTCGGCATGAAACTCACAATACATACCACTATTCCCCTCGGGCATCATCATTCCTTGATCGATTAGACCCACATCGAACAGCTTCTTCCATACCCAACTAAAGGGGATTTGACTTCCAAAACCTTGGACCTAGTCACTTAGTTGCTCTCCTCGAGGATTGCATTCACTCCACCGGCATGATTTGGGAGGGATTGGCAGTCGTATCCGGCCCACCAGACTTGTCAAAACTGATGACCCCAAGCTTGATCAGTTTTTCCATAGCCCTCTTGAAGCTGAAACAAGTTTCGATTGAATGCCCTACTTGATCACCATGGTACTCGCCTTTCGCGCTAGGATCATACCACTTCGGAAAGGAGGTTGTACCGGTGCTTGATAGAATGTGCCACTACATGTGAATCGAACAATTTCTTGTACAGTTCACCGTACGAAATCGGTGGTGGGGTAAACTTCACATTTTTGGTGTTTTTCCTTTGGCTAGAGTTTTGGTTCGAAGGACCTTGGGCGCTTGGTGTAGCATTAGGTTGCACAACGGTGACAGGATTAAAAAAACCAGTATTGTAAACCCCCGAAGAGTTCACTTATTGGTCATTCCTTCCATTTACTTCTTATGAGATGCACTTGCACTTCTTCTGCTGTCAATTTTCCTCGTCTTGACGACATTCTCAATGAGATCACATGGTAGCACAAGATCGGCGAAATTGGTAGTTGTATGGCCTATAAGGCGATCAAAAATTGGGCCCTCCAAAGTTTAGACGAATATGACCACCATCTCTTTCTCAACGAGCAGGGGTTGAACTTGTGCTTCCACGTCCCTCCAACGTTGTGCATATTGCCTAAAGCATTCATCATGCTTTTGCTTAATGTGTTGTAGGGTCCAACGGTCCGGCGCCATATCACTAACGTGATGGTATTGGGATAGGAAAGCCTTGGCCAAGTCCTTCCATGACTTTGCCTGATGTCGGCTCAATTAATTATACCATCTAGTGGCAGATCCTGATAGACTATCTTGGAAACAGTGGATCAACAAATTATCATCTCTACAGTATCCATCATCCTTCGACAAAACATGGTAAGATAAGCACATGGGCAACTTGTCCCATCATATTTCTCAAATTTTGGGGTCTTAAACTTAATGGGTAGCACCAAATTTGGGACCAAACTAAGTTCGTTAGCATCAAATCCAATAAAAGTGTCCACTACCCCCCCATAGTTTCCATTTTCTCTTTGAGTCGCTTGCAATGTTCCTCAATCTCTTTTGAGGTCCCGATCTTAGATTTTTCGATCTCAATTAATTGGTCCATTTCTAAAACAAAGTTTTCACCTTCAATGTCCACAGGTTTGACTTCTGAAGCGGAGGGTAAATTACTAGGGAATGAGGTGCCAGCCTGATGAAGTTTTGATTTTCCACGAGAAAACATTACTTGAGGATTCGGTTGACCCTTAGCATAAGGATGAGTAAAACCCGGCGGGTACGTAGGAATTTTGGACTGACCGTAAGATTATCGACATAAACTTCTTCTTGCTCGGGAAGCTTAAATCCGAACATTTGGGCTATTTGTCCTAAGGCTTATTGTTGAGATTTTTTGAATTGTTCTACCATGTCTTGTCGGGCCTTGGCCAATTGTTTTTCCATTTTTCTGATCAAATCTGTTTGCATGTCCTTTTGGGTTTGCTCAATTTGATCTAGCCTTTCTTCGTTCTCCATCTTAGTTTTACGTCGGGTTCCGTAGGGGTACTGAATCGATTAAACTTTGCTTTGATCCAGAATCCCTCTGTTACAGGGAATCCTCAAAAATTAGTCTCAACATCTCCAAAATAAATGCATGTAAATACATAACAAACGCCCTAAAAGCAATATTAATGTCTAAATACAAGATGTCGATGCAAGTGAAATAATGAAAATGCATGATTGAATATTTGAACAATAAAACAAAAATTGATAATACTATCATGAAAGGAAAAAAATGCAAAATGAGTGTTAATCAACGAACATCCTCATTAAACAACTTTCCATAACGGAGATCAAATCCCATTACAACGAGAAAAGAAAAACTGCTACATAGGTCATAACTAAAAATCTAAGGTAGCCTTTACTCATCTTCTTGATCAATCTTGAACCTCGGGATTCTTCGACTCATTGTTATGGATTCTTTCTCCTATTATGAAAGCTATCAACTTTGGATTGTTCTTGAATCAACACTTCATTATAAAAATTCTATGAATTTGCAAAACAAATAAACAGAACAAGATAAGACAAAAAATGGGTTAGCAATAAATATAATAAATGAAGAATATAAACAAACAAACCAAAACAAATTCCTAATAGAATGGATTCTAGTTCGCTATGGTTATCCGCATGGCTCTAATGGGGTGGGCTTCTTAGATTCTCACACATGAATTTGGATCTAAAAAGGCTATCCGAACCTATCTTATTACCTACTAAGACAACAAGAACCCCAATTCTAACCCATTACAAGCTTGCGAATTGGTTTCGATTCGAGGGAAAGCATGACCTAATGACATGGAGGGCTACTCACGTGTCAAAAGGCGTGGATTCCTGAAGTGAATTACTGACCTGTTGAGGGCTACTCACGTGGGTATATGGAGTTTCACTCCCACTTAAGGGAAGGAGCTTGTGTATATAGCTTGATGTACATGGTGCAACACATGTCGGTGATTCCTTAAAAAATTAAATGAAAAATCAATTCGAAGATCACCAATTATCAAAGCTCGTACAACCTTAGTCACATTTTCAAGAAAGAATCAATCTCGTTAAAATCAAATTAAATTCCCAATAATTTCCATCATTTAAAAGTAACGAATATTCTCTTGGCCTAACTCTCTTTTTGTTTTGTAAAAATAAAATAAAATTTGTCCCTAGTGAATTCGCCAAGCTGTAGCGACCTTTAAAGTAATATAAGTTTGGCTACAGGGTATCCCCACATTTGAAAAATTATTTTTCCTTTGAAAAATTATGAAGACTTGGAGTCACCACCGACACTTGGATAAAGTAGGCTGGACACCAGAAAAAAAACAAAGATTCAATTTGAAAGGGTTCGGGTGTTGGTTACGTCTGGGCAAATATTAGCACCCCCATCATGCCCGAAAATCGGTACCAAAATATTTGTTGCTTTTAAAGGGATGGAAATTGATGAAATTTAAATTGAATTTAATTAATTGTACTTAAGTGAAAATTGACCTTAATTGAACAAGCTTTATCAAATTGGCAGGTTCAAATTAATTGGACATTTAATTAATAAGGATGACGATATATTGAACCATATATTAAACCGACATCATATAAGTCTGACTGCCGTGTTAATTTATAGTTCGAAATTCATACGTCACCTTTATGCATGATGTGAGCAATTAACTGTGATGTTATGTCTTAACCAATTTTATTCATTTCGAAATTTACCTTTAGACGATATGAATTAACCCGAATATTTGGTCAATATCCAATAAGCCAAGATATTATGACGCAAATATCCGAGTTAATAAATATCTCTTTTTTTATAGTTAAATATCAAGTTTAAGGTGAGATTAAACAACAATGGTCAGATGGATGACAATAAAAAAATATGTCACAAAAATAAAGAAATTAAACATAAACATGGCAAAAATGAAATAAACAACATAAGAAATCCGGATAAAGGACCGGATCGAACAAAAGAAATGCAAGGAAATTAGAGTGCGGAAATTTAAAATGCGGAAAAGTAAATAAAAACCGAAAAGGATTGGATAGAACAAAAAACGAGAAATTAAAAGCGTAAATTAAAAGTTAGATGTTAGTAAGTTAGGGGTTAGTTAGATTAAACGTGCCATGAATAATACGAATCATACCCCGTTGTGGGTCACCGTAAGGCCGTAGGTGAAACATTATGATCGAACAATGAAATAAAAAACGGTGCAATAAATAAAACTAAATACTTGCATGTATAATAAGGTTAATAAGGTAATAATATATAAATAAATATATAAAAGATACATGTATATATATATAAAAGATAAATGCCATATAGATATATAGTGATAATAAAGCAAACGAAAGACATTGATAAAAGGGTACCTAAATTTATAGAACGAAACATTAAAGGACATAGACTAGATTAATGAGGGACTGAAATGCATGAAATTGAAAGAAAGGAGGACTGACAATGTAGATAACCCTAGACCATGTAATGTACGGGATTAAGCAAATCAAATCATTTTTTTGTTATAATAATAAAAGCATTTAATTTGAAAAAAGAAAAGAAAACCTAAACATTTAATGACTAATTAAATGAGAAATAAATGACAAAAAAATACAAAGCATTTCATCAAAAGCGTTTTTACAAAACAGAGCTTTAATCTCTCGACTTTCGACTGAAACCAGACTCAAATTCGAAATTATTTAGGCCAATCATCGGTGGCCGCCTCGGATCCCCCTCAACCGAAAAAGGAGCAACTCCGGCAGGGTTCAGTCTCAAGTCTCGGTCTTTTTAGGGAAAAAAACTTTGAATCTGCTTTATTTTGAAAGGAGAAAAGGGTAAGAACCTTAGCTTCGAAAATCCTTTGTTTTTTTTCACCCTCTCTCGCTTTTTGTTTTAGAAATCCTAAGACTCAAGTTTTGATTAAAAAAACTTGATTTCGTTACTGGAAAACAAAGGATGAAAGGAACCCTTATGGCTATGCGAAAAAAGGAGAACCTGGAGAATTGCTTTATGTTTCTTGTATTTCTAAAATTGTAGGAAGAAGAGATAATACCTAGAAAAAGTTCTCTGATTTGTATTAATATTCCCCCAAAAAATCCTTTTGTTTACATGGTTTGACGGCTCTTATATAGCAGAATATTACATAAAAAAGAAAATGAAATTGGAAAAGACTTGATTGGTCGCTTTTCATTCTTGTTTGTATTCAACTGATTTATAATTTTTGTTGCATATTTGTCCGCATGTTGGTGGCTATTGTACGAGAGAGGACCGTTGATGGCGAAGCTGGCGAGAGCTTCGGATGCATGGGGGCCGTAGATGTTTCTGCGGATGTGGGATGATGATCGGTCGAGATGGTGAGTGACGAGGCCAGTGGTTGCCGAAGTGACCGGTAACGTGGCTAGAAGCCAACAACCACATGGAGGATGGATGGTTCTAGAAGGGCAGCTGAAGGGTTTAGTTGGTTAGGGTTTTTAAGATATGAGTCAGTCGTGGGCTTATCGGACTTAGGGTTTAAATTATAAATGGGTTGTATAAAATTTGTAAATGGATTTGGGTTCTTTAAGGTGTAAATGAGCTAACATATATTTATTTATTTTGAGTTCTTTATTTATATTAATATTGGCTGATATATATATATATATTTTGGTTTTTTAATTTTAATTAGATTATAAACTCGGACGAAAAAAAGGATATTACATGTTTTATATGAGACGTGACCACTCAAATGTGGAGCAGTTAGCTAAATTTGGACAGTACCACAACTGTTATTTATCAAATTCAGACCATTTCTAGGGTGTACGTCTACGGCCAATGGATAAAGAATAGAAAATTTCTAACACGCCGACAATCACCGAGCACCACTAACGATAAACATAGATGAGTATCACTAATTTAATTTATAAAGATTAAAATTTAAAGGACTCACCGTATAATTATAAATTATTTAAAAATCAAAAGGTAAATTAATTAAAATATATTATTCTATTTTTAATTTTCTTTTAAACATAGATCAAAATACCTATCTACCTCTAAATTATAAAACCCTAATTTTTGTTCATTTGAAATTCAAGCTGTCGTTGTCGTTGTTGCTACCGTCGCTGCCTCCAAATGATCATTGAAACTTGTTGTCATTTCCCATAAGTACGACAAAGGATTAGCTATCGAAAGTGGTTGGATCGGAACCAGTGATTATAGTGCTCAGTTGGTAGTTCCTAAGGTTTTGGAGTTCATCAATAGGTTCGAAGGCGGGATCAATGGGATCAAGAAGAGGAACCATGAATGTGTTGTCGAGATGGGGCAGATGTTGGTTGAAGCATGGGGAACTCATCTCGGTTGTCCTCGGGAGATGTGTTCGAGCATTGTTATGGTTGGCTTACCTCCTTGTTTGGGGATTTCTAGTGATGTGATGGCAGCGACTTGAATTTCAAATGAACAAAAATTAGGGTTTTGTAATTTAGGGGTAGATAGATATTTTGATTTATGTTTAAAATAAAATTAAAAATAAAATAATATATTTTAATTAATTTAACTTTTAACTTTTAAATAATTTATAATTATACGGTGAGTCATTTAGATTTTTAATCTTTATAAATTGAAATAATGGTGCTCCTCGATGCTCGTCGTTAGTGGTGCTTATCGGTGCTCGTCGAGCGTGGAAGACTAATCCTAAGGAATAATGTAATCACTCATTTTTGTCCGGGTTTTAGTATTTTTAGTATTGTTGTAATAATATTATTAATCTAAAAAAAGAAAAAAAAAGTAAATAATAATAATAATTTTTGGGAGTGGAGCACAAAGCTCCACGTTTTAACCCTATAAATAGAGGGCGTGGCATGAAGCAATTTGGCAATTGCAAGCAATTGAAAAGCAAATTGGCAGCAATTGAAAAGCCAAAGGCAATCGGCCATGGGCTGGCCAAATAAGGGAACTTAGGCTCCCGGCTAGCCCAGGATCGGGGCAGTGTCCTCGGTCCTAGTCGGTTTGATCGGGGTCCTATTTTAGGTCCGATTTAGTTAATATTTTTGGAGAGGTCGTGGTAGATCTCGGTGGGGTCCAGTCGGGGTTCGTCATTCGAACACCTAATTAGGTATATTTTCTTTCTTTTTTATTTATGTTGTAATTTTTATATTTTAATGAAGTAGTAGTTAATTTAAAATTATGTTTTTAATTTGTATGTTTATCTATGTTTTAGATTAGTATGTTTTAAATTTATGTTTTATATTAATATTTTATTGATGTTAGATATGTTTTTATAAGTTAGATTAATATTTATGTATGCATGTTTTAGATTAGTATTTTATTTATGTTAGATATATTTTTATTTATGAGTTAGATTAATAGTCATGTATGTATGTATATTTTAGATTAGTATTTTATTTATGTTATATTAATATTTTATTATGTTAGTATTTATTTATATTTTTATCGCAATGTATTTATTCATATTTGCCATATTTTTTAAGTTTGCATAACGAACATATATTTTGTCAATGCGGTGCCCTTTTTATTTGAGTGTAAACGGGGCGATGTCGGCGTAGTGATAGTGGTTGGACGTTTACTCTCGAATAACGGGGCCTTTAAAATTTACTTTTTACTCCTATAACCAAATTTTAATTTAATCGTCACTTTAATCCGGAAAGTTTATTAATAAAGCGGTAATTATTAAAGTACCAATTTTGGGCGGTGTGGGGGTGCTAATCCTTCCCCATCCGTAACCGACTCCCGAACCTAAATTTCAAAATCTCTGGTTTTCTACGGTGTCCGGTCCACCTTGAGTGGCCGGTGGCGACCTATAACCAAATTTTAATTTAATCGTCACTTTAATCCGGAAAGTTTAATATTAATAAAGCGGTAATTATTAAAGTACCAATTTTGGGCGGTGTGGGGGTGCTAATCCTTCCCCATCCGTAACCGACTCCCGAACCCAAATTTCAAAATCTACGGTTTTCTCACGATTATCCGTCCACCTTGAGTGGCCGGTGGCGACTCCATTTTTAAATAAAACACAGGTTTTATAAAATCCAACGCGGAAGAAAATATTTTCCAAACAAAATAAAAATCATTTTTAGCGAGAAAAAATATCGCTACAGATGGCGACTCCGCTGGGGACATTTTTGTTTTTTAAAAACAAATGAGAGTCGAGCTTTTTCAAATAATTACCGCTCTATTAATATCGGAAATTCCAGATTAAAGTGACTATTAAATTAACATTCGGTTAAAATTGCACGTTTATTTTAACACATTTAAAATTTGGCATATAAACCCGTTTTTTTAAGTGGGGGGAAAACGCTAATGCTTTCGTGGAGATATCGTTCTCCCGTATGGGCCTAGCAAGTACCTTCGGGGCTCGAGTACCTTATACTTTCGTAAGGATATCGTTTTTTCGTATGGGTATAAGCGAATGGGTCCCCCTGAATTGAACCCGGTTGAAAGGAGCCTATAATGGGTGATGACCGGGGGCCTTGCTACTCTTAGTAGAGGACAACAAGGACAATTCGGGTACCTCTTAGCACCAAAACTGCATATAGTGAGCCGTAGGAGCCAACCCTTTAGAGCCATGAGAAACTCTGCCCGATTAGTGGTCACCCTATTTAGGCTCTAGTGCCTTGTTTCTTGTTTATGTACAGTTTTTATTACTCTATTTTTATTATATTTATCATTTGTTTTATTTAATCATTTTATTTGGTACTAACTCTTTTTATTTTATTCTCATCGCACTGAGTTCACCTGCATCATTGCACAACATCATCACAATCTTAATTTTGCATTGCATCGATTTAGGACACATTTTGCATGCATTCATTTTCAGAATAATAAAACTAATCCTCGGGTTGCCCCATTAAATACAACAAAGATGGTCGATCTAGCACCTTACAAAGTCTCTTACAAAAGTTTGGTCTTGGGGCATGTCCAAAAGCACCCCCACATCTTTTACAAATAATGTGCCTCTAACACGGTCCCATTCCGGGGGCATTCTTTGCCAAGGTCCAGCCTTCATTGCCGAGTCAAACTCTTGCATCTTTGACCACAGTCTGCAAAATTGCACCCAATCCAAAAAAATAATAACGAACTTCCATGAACCAACACACAATTTATGAACCCAACTTAGGGGGCAACAGAATCAGCACTCAAAGTGTCAAATTCAAGAGCAATTTCAGACGATGGCATATAAATTAATAAAATGTTGGGGCATGCACCTAGATGACTGATCGAACCCAAGTTGAGGTTGGGGCACCGTCACATACAAAAAAACCAAGATCCTGACGGGACCAGTGAGGAGTCAGGGGCATCCCTTTGAGGATCGAAAAAAAATCATATCACATTCATGCATTTAGTTGCATTCATCTTGCATTTTGCATACGTCACACATCTATGTTCAGTGCATACACTAAAGTCACCTTGCATTTAGAATAGACACATGCGTTTAGGCATAAAATTCATGCATTTTTGCTTACAAAAAGGTTCAAAAAGAGACCGAACATCATCAGCCGTGGGGGCAACAACACGACATCCATCTTTAGTCTTGGAGGAGACCAAACACAAAGAGGATGCTGAAACATCAATAAAAGGTAACAGTGACAAATTTTGTGAACATTTACTGATTAATGTTTTTTATTCATTTTTAGGTCATACCTCTCCGCCAAATGAAACAATGAAGTAGCCTTTTCGGATCTTGCATGCATCATTGTTGATAGGCCAACAATTTCCAGTTCTCGCTTTCACTGATGGTGCAACAATATAGACATCCACGAAGATCTCGTTTCTCCGTTGATGGTGCAACAGATCCGAACCTTCCCAAGCAGATCAAATTTCTATTTAGGTCTTGTTTCTCTGTTGACGGTGCAAACTGGACCTATTTTCGAGTTTTACTTCCTTGTACAGTTCAAGAAAAAAGAAAAATTATCAAAAAAAGAGAATTAAAAAAATTGAAAAAGAAAAAAATCACAAAAAAAGAATTCAAAAAAATATTGAAAAGTCAAAAAATAAAAAAGTAAAAATGAAGAAAAAAATGAAAAATCAAAAGAAATTTTGTCAACTTTCGTCGCTCGATCTAGTCTATCCGCTGATGGTGTAGTAGGGTCCAAGCTCCCGTCGCCCTCAAATTTTGCTCTCCGCTGATGGTGTAGCCAGTTCCAGGTCGTAATTGTCCAATCCAGTCCTCCGTTGATGGAGTGACCGGGTCCAAGCTCCCGTCGTCCTCTGATCTTGCTCTCCGCTGATGGTGTAGCCGGTTCCAGGTCGTCATTGTCCAATCTAGTCCTCCGCTGATGGAGTGACCGGGTCCAAGCTCCCGTCGTCCTCTGATCCTGCTCTCCGCTGATGGTGTAGCCGGTTCCAGGTCGTAATTTGTCCAATCCAGTCCTCCGCTGATGGAGTGATCGAGTCCAAGCTCCCGTCGTCCTCTGATCCTGCTCTCTGATGATGGTGTAGCCGATTATTGGTCGTTATTATCCGATCCAGTCATCCGCTGATAGAGTGGCTAGGTCCCAGTTGCTGTTGTCCTACTTATCCGCTGATGGTTAGTAGGGTTCCAGTTAATATTTCTGTTTCTCCGTTGATAGATCCAACTTTACTGATTTTCAAATGTTGTAGCTAGAAAACAAATAAAAAAATTAGAAAAAAGAAAGAAAGAAAAAGAAAAAAGAAGAAAAAGAAAAAAAAAAAAAAAAAAAAAAAATGAAAATGAGCTTTCAACCAAATTTTGATCATGCCTCTTCGTTAGAGTCGTAGCTTGATCACAAAAAAACTATCCGATCCTGCCTCTTCGTCGGTGTCGTAGCTGGATCAAATCTTCAGACCTTACCTCTTCGTCGGTGTTGTAGCTGGGTCAAATCTAACTTTCGGTTCTGCCTCTTCGTCGGTGTTGTAGCTGAACCAAATTCACTAACTTCTGGTCTTGCCTCTTCGTCGGTGTTGTAGCTAGACCAAATTCACTAACTCTTGATCCTGCCTCTTCGTCGGTGTTGTAGCTGGATCAACATTACTAACTTTAGACCATGCCTCTTCGTCGGTGTTGTAGCTTGGTCAAAATTCACCAACTTTCAAGTTTTATCATTGTTCTAAAAAAAAGAGAAAAAAATGAAAAATGAAAAAAGAAACAAAAAAAAAAGAAAAAGAAAAAAGAAAAAATATGAAAAAAGCAGAGAAAAAGGAAACAAAAAAGAGAGAGAAAAAAGAGAAAAATGTGGTTTAAGATCTTGCCTCTTCGTCGAGTTGTAGCTAGATCGGACATCGAACTTTTACCTATCGGTCTTGCCTCATCGTCGCTGTTGCAACCGGATCGAACTTTGTAGATCTTGCCTCTTCGTCGGTGTTGCAAACCGGTTGAACTCTCTTTAGGTATTAGCTTATTATCAATAATGTAGCAAGTGGAACTCGGTTTGGCTTCCCAACAAACAACCCCCATTTTGAAGGCTTTGCTTCCCGAGAGTGACAAGGTGGATCAACCAAAACAAGAAAGAAGACATGCGTTTGAAGAGAATGAAGATCTACCAAGAAAGAAGACACGCGCGTCAAAAGGAGAGAAGTTTAGCCAGATAAGACAAAAATGAGTGCTTTTGATCTTTGCTTTGTTCTCGTTTCACAAGAACAAGCAAAGAGGGGCAACTGTAATCACTCATTTTTGTCCGGGTTTTAGTATTTTTAGTATTGTTGTAATAATATTATTAATCTAAAAAAAAGTAAAAAGAAAAAAAAGTAAAAAAAATAATAATAATAAAAAAGGGGGAGGGGAGTGGAGCACAAAGCTCCACGTCACCCTCCTCAACCCTATAAATAGAGGGCAGCGACATGAAGCAATTTGGCAATTGCAAGCAATTGAAAAGCAAATTGGCAGCAATTGAAAAGCCAAAGGCAATCGGCCATGGGCTGGCCAAATAAGGGAGCTTAGGCTCCCGGCTAGCCCAGGATCGGGGCAGTGTCCTCGGTCCTAGTCGGTTCGATCGAGGTCCTATTTTAGGTCCGATTTAGTTAATATTTTTGGAGAGGTCGTGGTAGATCTTGGTGGGGTCCAGTCGGGGTACGTCATTCGAACACCTAATTAGGTATATTTTCTTTCTTTTTTATTTATGTTGTAATTTTTTATATTTTAATGAAGTAGTAGTTAATTTAAAATTATGTTTTTAATTTGTATGTTTATCTATGTTTTAGATTAGTATGTTTTAAATTTATGTTTTATATTAATATTTTATTTATGTTAGATATGTTTTTATAAGTTAGATTAATATTTATGTATGCATGTTTTAGATTAGTATTTTATTTATGTTAGATATGTTTTTATTTATGAGTTAGATTAATAGTCATGTATGTATGTATGTTTTAGATTAGTATTTTATTTATGTTATATTAGTATTTTATTATGTTAGTATTTATTTATATTTTTATCGCAATGTATTTATTCATATTTGCCATGTTTTTTAAGTTTGCATAACGAACATATATTTTGTCAATGCGGTGCCCTTTTATTCGAGTGTAAACGGGGCCAGTATCAGGCGTAGTGATAGTGGTTGGATGTTTACTCTCTAATAACGGGGCCTTTAAAATTTACTCGCACCTATAACCAAATTTTAATTTAATCGTCACTTTAATCCGGAAAGTTTAATATTAATAAAGTGGTAATTATTAAAGTACCAATTTTGGGCGGTGTGGGGGTGCTAATCCTTCCCCATCCGTAACCGACTCCCGAACCCAAATTTCAAAATCTCTAGTTTTCTACGGTGTCCGGTCCACCTTGAGTGGCCGGTGGCGACTCCATTTTTAAATAAAACACAGGTTTTATAAAATCCCACGCGGAAGAAAACATTTTCCAAACAAAATAAAAACTCATTTTTAGCGAGAAAAAACATCGCTACAAATAATAGAGGGGTTGGGGTGGTCACGACTTCTAATTTTGACTAAATAAATAAATAAATAAAATTACCGGTACATCAACATAATAAGATTTTTTTAATGTTCTAATTTGATTATATGTTGGATAATTATTTGATATACTAGAGTTTTCACAAGAACCTTAGTTTTAAGGCCTAGGGACTCGTTTAGGGCGCAGTGTTTATGAGTTTTGGTTTAGTAATTTAGAATTTAGTGGTTGTGAATAAAATTTAGGGTTTAGAATTAGAATATAGGGTTTTATAGGTTAAAACCTAACTCTCAACATATTACCTTAAAACCTAAGCTTCAAAAATTCTAATCCTAACCCCTAAATTCTAATCATTACCCCTACACCCTAAACCTTAAAAACTAAGGCGCTTGTAGAAACTAAAAGTTTCCACCGCTAGTGTATTGGATATAAATTCTTATATGATATCATCTTTTTTTTACTCTTTGACTTTTGAAAAGACGCTTGGATTTATGTTTGGTCCTCTTTTGCAGCCTGTCCTGAAAAGCACTTCAGAGGTGGTTATGGGATTCACAAAAAGTGCAGTATTTAACCCTGTAGGGGATGATGTGCATGGGCGGAGCCACCTTATGGAATGGGATATTTCATGACACCTCAAATTTTTTCCTATATAATTTGTATATAAAAATTAAAAATATATACAAATGACACTCCTTTTATAAATAAAATGACACATTTTTAGAAATAAAACGACACCCCTTTATAAATAATTAACCTCCTTAAATACCATTGAAAAAATGACACCATATAAATAAATTTCTGGCTCCGCCCCATATGATGTGCATGGATATTTGTTGTATAAACATTTGAAATCTATTGGATCAAGGAGAAACCACTTTTCCTAGTTCAACTTATTGGCTTGTCGATGTTCGAGATGTTGCATATGCACATGTTCAAGCATTTGAGATCCGTCAGCTACCGGCAGATATTTCCTAGTCAAACGGGTTGTGACGTTTTCGGAGATTCTAAAGACCTTGAATGAACTTTATCCTACTCTTAGACTTCAACCGATGTAAGATATTTTGTTGTTGTAATACCCGTATTTTGTCCGAGATTAGTAATATATTAGTAATTCACTATAAATAATACCAAAAACAAACAATAAATCCATATTATGATATAAAGTCCAATAAATGTCCATTTACATTCCAAATGCCCAATTACATATTAAAAACCCGAAATAATATAAAAGGCCCAAGTTACAAATCTGCCAACCCATTTCCCGCTCAATCCAACCCAACAAACATAATATTATCTGAAAACTCAAGTTTCCCGACCAAATTTGAGATCCAAGGACACGCGACAGCTGTTGATTGGTCTAGAAGCAATATCCCCAGATTGTAGTTTTCTTCTCCGCTGACATCAACACTGTGATGTCATCTTTGATGTCACTTTCCACTACTTATAAAAGGAAGGAGAGAGAGTTTGTCAGAAGAATTAATGGCTAATAATTAGAGTTAATAATAATAATAATAAAAGAGATAATTAAAGAGAGAGAAAGGATAGTGGGGGAATTTCACCCATCATTGTGGAAGCTGAACCGTTTGGGGAGGAGAATCTGGTCGGTCGCCGGTGCATGAACGACCATCGTGGAAGTTGAACCGGCTCAGGAGCTGAACCGCTGAGTAGTCGAACTACCAAGTCGCCGTTGGAGATTTGAAGCGTCGCCGTCGAACCTAGAAGGTCGCTAGGGAGTTCATTGGATACTGTGAGGAGTGCCGAATCCACCATGGCTACCGTTGAAGAGGTATAATCTCTTTTTCTCATTATTTAATTCCTCCAAAAATAAAAAAAAATATCAATCTGAAATACAAAGAAAAACAGAAAAATAGTTAGATCAGAATCAAAATAATGTAAAAAACATTGAAGGAAAATAAAAAGATGGTGGTCAGAGTATCTTGAATGGCAGAGTTGAAAATGATTCGGGTTTGGATAGATCTATGTCTTAGGCCACGGAAGAATGGAGGATTTAGTCGAATCCAGGCATAGATCTAAGTTTAGGGATGAAAATGGAGTTTTTAGGGTTTGGTTTTAATAGACGGTGGTCAAAAATCACCACATGGTGGTTGGATCTTACACCACGATGGTCGTATATTGTTTGTGGTGGCCGGCGAACATTTGGATGCGACCGGAGAATGGTCGTAGAAGATTGAGCGGCGGAGGCTATAGCGGCATTAGTGGTGGCATGAACCGAGTTCATTGTGTTCATCACAAATGTGATGAATATTCAATGAAATCTCAAAGAAAAGAGGGCTTTGATTTATTTTAGGGGGTTGTTTCTAGGATTTAGGTGTTTGTTTCAGAGAGTTTAGAGGGAGGGAGAGATGTAGGGAAAGAGGGAAATCTAAAAAATGGGAAAAATGAAAAAAGGGAGGCCGATAAGGCCCTTATATAGATGATATCCTCGGGCCTGGAAGCCCGCGAACCCCCAAAGCCGGCCCGCACCCTTTTTTGCCCCTTCTTGTAATTCAGACACCAAGTTTTAAATAAATTCAATTTCATCCATTTTCCCTTTTGTTCAGAATTTTCAATTATTTTAATTTAGTCCTTTAGATTATTTAATCATTTAATTTTAATTGCTTTGAATTATATGTTTGAATGCATGTCTTAAATAATGCATGTAGGAATTTAGATAATTTAAACACTTTAATTTAGTTAAGATAGCATTGAAACCTTAGTTATATATTCTTATTAAGATTTAATTAATCAAATAGGGAAAGACCATTGTAGTAAATTAATGTATATTAAATAGAAAGTTTGGGGTTCAAACTTGGATGGTGTTCCATTTGCTTGCAATGAGATGTTATCACAAAATTGGCCTTAAAATGTATATTTGATATGTATTATAACCTAGAATTGAATAAATAATTTAGTTAATTTAAATACAACCATATTTAGGTTAGCACTTTAACTAATTAGAATGACTGATTTAATTAGGTAATATTATATAAAATTTAGGTGTTCTGAGATGGACGATATTCAAGCAATTGATACTGTCTCATAATGACCTTTAAATTAATAAAATTCATAGGTTAATTAATTTAATTAAATAGAGCCTAATTAAGCTAAGCACTTAAAATGAATAAGCAGTAATAAATCATGCATTTAAACCTTTTATGTTGGAAATATATTTTGAAAATGAATAGGGGTGCTTCGTAATAGGGCACTTTTAATATCATACTCGGTTAAAATATATTTCCTTATAAAAGGATATCTTCATTTGAAATTTAAATCCAGTTAATAATTATGGTTAAATTAAATTTGAACTATTATTCTCAAAATGCCAAAATGCCACGTAAAATTAAAAGGTACCAATAACGGACATTTGTGGGGTGCTAATCATTCCCCTCACGTAACTAACTCCCGAACCCAAATTTTAAAGAAAAAAATCTCTGGTTGTTTTTATGGTGTCCGATCTACCCCAAAGTGACCGGTGTTAACTCCAAGATATTTTCAAGATTAAATAATGGAAAAATCCAATTTAACATGAAAAACCTAATTTTCAAGATTAAATAAATAAAAATAAAACCCTTATTTTGAAGATCAATCGCCAGGCTATTTTCACATCGATAAAAAAATGGTCACGACAGCTTGTCGACTCTGTTGGGGATTAAATTGAGAGTCGGGCCTAACTAATTAATTTTACATGGCATTTTTGCATTTAAGAGTGGTAATTTAATTTTAATTTTTCGAATAATTATTGGGTGGATTTATAGGAAGAATGGAGGTAGATTTATCTTTTGTGATATAACTATCATCCATGCATACCCTTCTACCCAGACTTTCACCCTTAACTGGGAGCGAGATATTATCCTACGTTAAGTTATTCAAATCCATGATCGGATGTTTGTCTTTCTTCATGTATACTAACCTTATACACCGTGAGGTTCTGCCTCCGCTATAAGGGGTCGTATAGTCTCGAATCGATGTTTTACTGCCGCAGTAGACAGTAACGACAGTTTGGGTACCCAGAGTCTAGAACAAAAACCACATGCTGTAATTTAGAAGCCTACACCACTAGAGCCAGACTGGAACCAGGACAGGTGCTGCCAGTTCTGGTTATTCTCGCTGTTCTGTAACCCCCTTGACCCAGTCTAGTCACAAGATCGAATCGAGCGAGTCACACAGGGAATATTAAAGTAAACCAGAATGATTTACCTCAATAAACGACCCTATTTTTTCTTTTTATCTTCTCTAGATGCAATATTATTAACTTGAGTGTACGTACTAGTAGCAGATAAAATTCCAACTCAATCGGTTGTCAAATTTACATTCGATTGCTCTAGTTAGCTATTAGGGACAATTTTGTAAAACTTCCAAAAATTCAAGGACTTAACATGAAATTAAAGTTACCATTTTTCAAATATTTAGGTTTCAGACTTACACGTCAAATTTCATCTCATTTCGACCAACCAAACTCATTTAATTGCATTCACGACATTCATGGACCGAAACACAAGAAAACAGAAAATCAAAAGATGTCATTTAACTACCATAACGACTGACCATATCGATACCCTTAGGCCCGTATCGATATGGTGGTCTTTATTTTCAAATCCAAGATTCTAGTGGCATAAAACCGTACTGATACGCCCCTGTATACCGATACATTCTTTTGATTTGCCTTCAACCCGTATCGATATAGTGTATAGCGTACCAATACAGTATGCTTAAAATAGCTTAACGATATCGATACAGTAGCCCGCGTAACGATACGCCTAGGCCTGTAGTGTTCAATTTTGCTGTTTAATCACGCAATTAAGAAATTCAAACCACTCTAACATGCTTCTAAGATAAACATAACATACTCAAGGATCGATCCTCAGCCAAAAGCACCAAGAACAACATCAAAGCATGATCATATACTCAAAAGGGAAATCTATAGGCATACACCCTATTGCCAAGCCAAATCAAACACCAAAAACCATACCAAACTCAAACCAACCATTATAGGCCATTTACAAAACTAATAAGGCAATACAAACTTGCCATAAAACCAGGGAGTTCATAACATACTCTCCCAAACCGTATAGGTACCCTTCTGTAATACCCATTTTTTGTCCGGGCCCCAAATTATATTCGATCCATTTACCCTCTTCGAACCAAAATAAAAAATATCAAATTCAAAAAAATTAATATAGCAAAAAAGGGATGCCGCCCCATGCCCCCTGCCTCCTCCATGCTACCCATCCCTTCACCCATGCCATTCCCCTATTCATCATGCCCACACTCCACGCCACTACCATCACCATACCTCACTCTTCTTTCACTTTTAAATCCCCAAAACCCAATCACAAAAGGGGAGGGGCCAGGCACAAAAAATTAAAATTGAAGCAAGAGGGCTGGCGGCAAATTCGAAACAAGATAGAGTGAGCTCAACATTTGAAAAAAAAGGTTCTCACATTATTTTGAAGACACCAAAAATTGAGAAAGAAAGGGAGAAAGCAAAGAGAAAAAAGAAAAGAAAAGAAAAAAAATGAAAAAGAGCAAAAAATGAAGGAAAAATAAAAAAATGAAGCAAAAAAGAAGTTTTCAATTTTCTGATACTGCCTCTTCGTTAGGGTTGTAGCTGGATCAAACATTGGAATTTTCATCCATCGATTCTGCCTCTTCGTCGGTGTTGTAGCTGAACCTAATTCACTAACTTTCGGTCTTGCCTCTTTGTCGGTGTTGTAGCTAGACCAAATTCACTAACTCTTGATCATGCCTCTTCATCGGTGTCGTAGCTGGATCAACATTACTAACTTTAGACCATGCCTCTTTGTCGGTGTTGTAGCTTGGTCAAAATTTACCAACTTTCAAGTTTTATCAATGTTGTATCTAAAAAAAAGAGAGAAAAAAAAGAAGAAAAGATGAAAAAAGAAGAAAAAGAAAAAGAGAAAAGGAAGAAGTTGTCAGTTTTCTGGTCTTGTCTCTTCGTCAGAGTTGTAGCTGGATCAGACATCAGGACTTTCATCCATCGGTCTTGCCTCCTCGTCAGTGTTGCATCTGGATCGAATTTTGTAGACCCTGCCTCTTCGTCGGTGTTGCAGCTGGGTCGAACTCTCTTTAGGTATTAGCTTATTATTAATAATGTAACAAGTTGAACTTGCTTTGCTTCCCCAACAGACAACCCCCTATTTTGAAGATTTTGCTTCCCAATACTGACAAGGTAGATCAACCAAGACAAGAAAGAAGACCTGCATCAAAGAGAATGAAGATCTACAAAAGAACGAAGACACGCGTCAAAAGGAAAGAAGTTCAGCTAGACCGGACAAAAATGGTTATTCCTTTTGTCTTTGCTCTATTCCTGTTACACAAAAATGAGCAAAGAGGGGCAACTCTAATACCCATTTTTTGTCCGGGACCCAAATTATATTCGAGCCATTTACCCTCTTCGAACCAAAATAAAAAATATCAAATTCAAAAAAAATTAAAATAGCAAAAAAGGGGGATGCTACCCCATGCCCTGCCACCCTGCCTCCTCATACTGCACATCTCTTCACCCATGCCATTCCCCTATTCCCCATGCCCACACTCCACGCCACCACCATCACCCTACCTCACCCTTCTTTCACTTTTAAATCCCCAAAATCCAATCACAAAAGGGGAGGGTCCGGACACAAAAAAAATTAAAATTGAAGCAAGAGGGCTGACGGCAAATTGGAAACAAGATAGAGGGAGCCCGACATTTGAAAAAAAAAAGGTTCTCACATTGTTTTGAAGACACCAAAAATTGAGAAAGAAAGGGAGAGAGCTCACTACCATATTTAGGTTTGGGTATTTATTTTTTATGTATGTTTATGGTGTAATCTTTTTTATAATCTAATGATGTTTTATTAGTAATCTTTTATTTATCTTTAGTTGTTACGTTTTTATATGTTTTTATGTCCATATCTTTCTATATATTGTTAGGATGTTTAGATTAATTCTTGATGGTTGTTTAATATTTGTTTTTTTTTTTTTCTCATATGTAAATATGTGTGTTTACTTTTATCATGATGTGTAGTTGTTTATGGCTTTTATTTGTGTATATGTATGTACATATGTTTTTAGTATGCATCTATGTACATTACGTTATATATATGTGTATTAAGTTATGTATTACCTACATATGTTAGGTAATATATGAGAGTATATACTATGTTTCTTTTCAGTATATGTTTATATAGTACTATATTTATATTTACTGTTTTTTGCCATATTTTTTTGTATACGTATGTGTTATATATTTTAATATGTGTTATTTTAGATTCCTTGTTATATTGGTTTTATTATTATTGTTATTATTATTATTATTATTATTATTATATTTATACAAAATAATCTATTTTATATATGTTATATATATTAAGATTATGTTTTTATTATTATGTATATATACGTATAGTATTCTAATATGTATTTATTACGTATATGTTTTTTTGGTATGTGAAACATGTTTTATATTATTATGTATATATAATTTTTTTCTACAACCCATATTTTATGTATAACTTTTTATATTTTCTATATTTTTATATCAGATATATATATATATAAGATTTCATGTATATATTGTTGTTTGTACATATTATTATGTTATTACATTAATTAATATTTGTGAATATGTTAGAGTAGTATTTTATTTGTGTTAGATTAGTTTTTAATTTTGTTAGTATTTATTTATTTTATCACCTTGTATTTATTTATGTTTGCCACATTTTAAGTTGCATTCCGGATATATATTTTGTCAATGAGGTGCCCTTTTATCCGAGCATAAACGAGACCAGTATCAGTCATAGTGGTGGTGGTTGAGCGTTTACTCTCGGATAACGGGGCCTTTAAAATCTACTCGCATTTATAACTAAAATTTAATTTAATCGTTACTTTAATCCGAAAAGTTTAATATTAATAAAGCGGTAATTATTAAAGTACCAATTTTGGGCGGTGTGGGGTGGTAATCCTTCCCTATCCGTAACCGACTCCCGAACCCATCATTTTAAAATCTCTGGTTTTTATGGTGTCCGGTCCACCTTGAGTGGCCGGTGGCAACTCCATTTTTAAATAAAACACGGGTTTTATAAAACTCCACGCGAAAGACATCAAAGTAAAACAAAATAACCACACACATTTTTTAGCGAGAGGGACATCGCTATAGATGGCGACTCCGCTGGGGAAATTTTTTGCTTTTTAAAAATAAAAGAGAGTCGAGCTTTTTAAATAATTACCGCTTTACTAATATTAGAAATTTCGGATTAAAATGACTATTAAAGTAACATTTGGTTATAATTACGCGTTTATTTTAACGCATTTAAAATTTGGCATAAAAACCCGTCCTTTTTAAGTGGGGGGAAAACGTTAATGCTTTCGTGAGGATATCGTTCCTCCGTGTAGGCCTAGCAAGTACCTTTGGGGCTCGAGTACCTTATGCTTTCGTAAGGATATCGTTCCTTCGTGCAGGCATAAACGAATGGGTCCCCCTGAATTGAACCCGGTTGAAAGGAGCCTATAATGGGTGATGATCGGGGGCCTTGCTACTCTTAGTATGGGACAACAAGGACAATTTGGGTACCTCTTAGCACCAAAACTGCATGTAGAGAACATATAGAAACCCATCCTTTTAGAGCCATGCGAATAACCTAGGTGTTTTAGACGAGATGTAAATAGGGTTGTTTTGTTTGTTTACCTTATCTAAATTGTTCTTCTATTTATGTGTTATTGATCTTATCCGGTACTGACTCGTTTTCTTTTTTGTTTTACATTTTTTTGCATACATCATTGCATTTGCATTACAATGGGGTGTTGGTTCAAGCGGTTTACCCGATCAGAAATCTTTCATTTTTACCTTAATTTCAAATTGACCCATTTTTGTGATCACATCATATCTGCTCGTTTTGTATTCACTACATGGCATATCTACCAGCATGAAATGCTGATTCACAACTGGTTTTCAATTTAAAAAATTATCATCGGGAGAAAATCTAGTACTCTAGATATCGAGGAAATATTCAAAGCTGCAAATGAATCCCGTGAGTTCGGAAGTTGTGTCACGAGAACTATTTTTGAATCATTACTTTCGCATCTAAAACATGCACCTCACATTTACATGCATACATTTTGAAAATTTTAAAGTCGATCCTCGGGTTGCCCCATTAAATACAACGAAGTTGGTCGATCTAGCACCTTACAAAGCCTCTTGCAAAAGTTTGGTCTTGGGGCATGTCCAAAAGTACCCCCACATCTTTTACAAACATTATGCCTCTAACAAGGCCTCAGTTTAGGGGCATTCTTTGCCAAGGTCCAGCCTTCATTGCCGAGTCAAACCCTTGCACCCCTAAAATGTCTACATTGACCTTAGTCTGTAAAACTGCACCCAATCCAAAAAATAATGAGCTACCATGAACCAACACAATTTATGAACCTAACTTAGGGGGCAACAGAATCCACACTCAAAGTGTCAAATTCAAGAGCAGTTTCAGACGATGGCATAAGAACAAATAAAATATTGGGGCATGTACTTAGATGAAAGCTGATCGAGCCCATGACAAAGTCGGGGCACCTCCGCATGAAAAAATCAAGATCCTGACGGGACCAGTGAGGAGTTAGGGGCATCCTTTTGAGGATCGAAAAAAATCATGTCACATTCATACATGTAGTTGCATTTATCTTGCATGGAATCATTTTTGCATACGTCATACATTTAGATTAAGTGCATACACCAAAATCACCATGTATTTAGGGTAGACACATGCATTTAGACATAAAATTATATACATTCATGCAATCTTGCTTGTACATAACAGGTCTACGGAAAAGACCGAGTACCTTCAACATGAGGGCAATGACAAGAGTGCCAACCCTAGTCTTGAAGGAGGCCAAACACGAAGAAGATGCTGAAACACCCAAAATGAAAGGTATCAACGACAAAATCTTTGACAATTACTGACCAATGTTTTTTCTTTTGTAGGACTTTATTCCTCCGACGATGGTGTGACGGATGTCAACATATTCCCAATTTCTACTATTGTCAATAGAAATTCTTTTCAGACCCTACCCTCTATCGATAAAAAAACAGCGTAAATTTTTCCAAACATTGTCTCGCTGCCGGTGGCGAATCATCCAACATCTTGCAAATCATTCCTCCGTCAGTGGTGGTACGCCAACTTAATGTAGATCTTGCCTCCGTCGGTGGTGTTGCAGATCAGATTTTCCATTTAGTCCTGTCTCTCTGTTAGTGGTGTAGCGAGTCTCACATTTTGCTGATCTAGTCTCTCTGGCAGTGGTGTAGCAGATCAAATCCTATCCAGATCTTGCCTCCGTCAGTGGTGTTGCAGACCAGATTTTTCATTCAGCCCTACCTCTCCGTCGGTGGTGTAGCGGGTCTCATATTTTGCTGATCTAGTCTCTCTGACAGTGGTGTAGCAGGTCAAACCTATCTAGATCTTGCCTCCGTCAGTGGTGTAGCAGATTAAATCTTACCCAGATCTTGCCTCTTCGACAGTGTTGCAGCTAGACCAAATATTTCATTGGAATTTGCTCTTTTACTTACAAAAAAAAAAAAAAAATAAAAATAAAAAACAAAAAAAAAGAAGAAGAAGAAAAAAAAAAAAAAAAAGAAAAAAAATCAAAAATTAAAAATAAGAAAAAAGAAGCAAGAAAAAAATCAAAAAAAAAAAAAAAAAAGAAAAAAAATGAAAAAAAGAAAAAATCAAAATGAGCTTTCAACCAAATTTCGATCATGCCTCTTCGTTAGATTCGTAGCTTGATCACACAAAAAGAACAACTTTTCGGTCCAGTTTCTTCGTCAGAGTCGTAGCTGGATTAAATCTTCAGACCTTTCCCCTTCGTTGGTGTTGTAGCTTGGTCAAATCTAACTTTCGGTTCTGCCTCTTCGTTGGTGTTGTAGCTGAACCTAATTCACTAACTCTCGGTCTTGCCTCTTTATCGGTGTTGTAGCTAGACCAAATTCACTAACTCTTGATCATGTCTTTTAAGTCGGTGTTGTAGCTGGATCAACATTACTAACTTTAGACCATGCCTCTTCGTCGGTGTTGTAGCTTGGTCAAAGTTTACCAACTTTCAAGTTTTATCAATGTTGTAAGAAAAAATTCAAAAAAAGGAAAAAAGAAAAAAATTCAAAAAAAGGAAAAAAGAAAAGAATGAAGAAAAAGTAAAGAAAAAAAGATGAAAAAAGAGAAAAAATCAAAATGAGCTTTCAATCATTTGATCCTGCCTCTTCGTCAAAGTTGTAGCTGGATCAGACATCGACATCAGAACTTTCGTCCATCGATCTTGCCTCTTCGTCAGAGTCATAGCTTGATCGCAAAGAAATCAACTATCTGATCCTGCCTCTTCGTTGTGTCGTAGCTGGATCAAATTTTCAGACCTTGCCTCTTCATCGATGTTGTAGCTTGGTCAAATCTAACTTTTGGTTCTGCCTCTTCGTCAGTGTTGTAGCTGAACCTATTTTACTAACATTCGGTCTTGCCTCTTCGCCGGTGTTGTAGCTAGACCAAATCCACTAACTCTTGATCTCGCCTCTTCGTCGGTGTTGTAGCTTGATCAACATTACTAACTTTAGACCATGCCTCTTCGTCGGTGTTGTAGCTTGATCAGCATTACTAACTTTAGACCATGCCTCAGCTTTCAAGTTTTATCAAAGTTGTATCTTAAAAAAAAGAAAAAGAGAAAAAATGAAAAGAAAAAAGCAAAGAGAAAAAAGAAAAGAAGAAAAAAAATGAAAAAAAGCAAAGCAAAAAAAAAGAGAAAAAAAAAAAAAAAAATGAAAAAGAACAAAAAATGAAGGAAAAATGAAAAAAATGAAGCAAAAAAGAAGAAGTTTTCAATTTTCTGATACTGCCTCTTCGTCAGAGTTGTAGCTGGATCAGACATTGGAATTTTCATCCATCGGTTCTGCCTCTTCGTCGGTGTTGTCGCTGAACCTAATTCACTAACTTCCGGTCTTGCCTCTTTGTCGGTGTTGTAGCTAGACCAAATTCACTAACTCTTGATCCTGCCTCTTCGTCGGTGTCGTAGCTGGATCAACATTACTAACTTTAGACCATGCCTCTTCATCGGTGTTGTAGCTTGGTCAAAATTTACCAACTTTCAAGTTTTATCAATGTTGTATCTAAAAAAATAGAGAGAAAAAAAGAGAAGAAAATAAGAAAAGATGAAAAAAAAGAAAAAGAGAGCAAAATGAAAAAAGTAGAAAAGCAAAAGGAAAAATAAAAGGAAAACAAAGAAGAAAAAGAAAAAAGAAAAAGAGAAAAGGAAGAAATTGGCAGTTTTCTGGTTTTGTCTCTTCGTCAGAGTTGTAGCTGGATCAGACATTAGGACTTTCATCCATCGGTCTTGCCTCATCGTAAGTGTTGCAGCTGGATCGAATTTTGTAGACCATACCTCTTCGCCAGTGTTGCAGCTGGGTCGAACTCTCTTTAGGTATTAGCTTATTACCAATAATATAACAAGTTGAACTCGTTTTGCTTCCCCAACAGACAACTCCCTATTTTGAAGATTTTGCTTCCCAAGAGTGACAAGGTAGATCAACCAAGACAAGAAAGAAAACATGCATCAAAGAGAAAGAAGATCTATAGAAGAACGAAGACACGCGTCAAAAGGAGAGAAGTTCAGCTAGACCGGACAAAAATGGCTATTCCTTTTGTCTTTGCTCTATTCCTGTTACACAACAATAATACCCAATTTTTGTCCGGGCCCCAAATTATATTCGAGCCATTTACCCTCTTCGAACCAAAATAAAAATATCAAATTCAAAAAAAAATTAAAATATCAAAAAAGGGGAGGCCGCCCCATGCCCTGCCTCCCATGTCTCCCCATGCTGCCCATCCCTTCAGCCATGCCATTCCCCTATTCCCCATGCCCACACTCCACGCCACCACCATCACCCTACCTCACCTTTTTTTCACTTTTAAATCCCCAAAACCCAATCACAAAGGGGGGAGGGGCCGGATACAAAAAAATTAAAATTGAAGCAAGAGGGCTGATGACAAATTGGAAACAAGATAGAGGGAGCTCGGCATTTGAAAAAAAAGGTTCTCACATTGTTTTGAAGACACCAAAAATTGAGAAAGAAAGGGGTGAGCTCACTACCATATTTAGGTTTGGGTATTTATTTTTTATGTATGTTTATGGTGTAATCTTTTTTATAATCTAATGATGTTTTATTAGTAATCTCTTATTTCTATTTAGTTGTTACGTTTTTTATATGTTTTTATGTTCATATCTTTCTATATGTTGTTAGGATGTTTAGATTAATTCTTGATGGTTGTTTAATATTTGTTTTTTTTATTTTCTCATATGTAAATATGTGTGTTTACTTTTATCATGATGTGTAGTTGTTTATGGCTTTTATTTGTGTATATGTACGTATATACATATGTTTTTAGTATGCATCTATGTACATTACGTTATATATATGTGTATTAAGTTATGTATTACCTATATATGTTAAGTAATATATGAGAGTATATACTATGTTTCTTTTCAGTATATGTTTATATAATACTATATTTATATTTATTGTTTTTTGCCATATTTTTTGTATACGTATGTGTTATATATTTTAATATGTGTTATTTTAGATTCTTGTTATATTGGTTTTATTATTATTATTATTATTATATTTATACAAAATAATCTATTTTTTATATGTTATATATATTAAGATTATGTTTTTATTATTATGTATATATATGTATAGTATTCTAATATGTATTTATTACGTATATGTTTTTTTGGTATGTGAAACATGTTTTATATTATTATGTATATATAATTTTTTCTACAACCCATATTTTACGTATAACTTTTTATATTTTCTATATTTTTATATCAGATATATATATATATATAAGATTTCATGTATATATTGTTGTTTGTACATATTATTATGTTATTACGTTAATTAATATTTGTGAATATGTTAGAGTAGTATTTTATTTGTGTTAGATTAGTTTTTAATTTCGTTAGTATTTATTTATTTTATCACCTTGTATTTATTTATGTTTGCCACATTTTAAGTTGCATTCCGGATATATATTTTGTCAATGCGGTGCCTTTTTATCCGAGCGTAAACGGGGCCAGTATCAAGCGTAGTGATGGTGGTTGGGCGTTTACTCTCGGATAACGGGGCCTTAAAAATCTACTCGCATTTATAACCAAATTTTAATTTAATTGTCACTTTAATCCGAAAAGTTTAATATTAATAAAGCGATAATTATTAAAGTACCAATTTTGAGCGGTGTAGGGGTGCTAATCCTTCCCCATCCGTAACTGATTCTCGAACCCATCATTTTAAAATCTCTGGTTTTTATGGTGTCCGGTCCACCTTGAGTGGCCGGTGGCGACTCCATTTTTAAATAAAACACGGGTTTTATAAAACTCCACACGGAAGACATCAAAGTAAAACAAAATAACCACACACATTTTTTAGCGAGAGGGACATCGCTACACCTCTCATTGCCAAATTTATTACTATCGATTAGTTCAAACCATACTTGAGCTAAGTGAACCTCTTGGACTTCTACTCTTGCCTTTTTGCTACCCAACAAGCTACTTATCTACATTGTTAAGAAAATAGAGCATAAGCAATAAGTTTAATGAGGAATACTCATTCAAAAACCATTAACAATGCATTTTTAAAACCTTTTCTCAACAAACCATTTCTTATCATGCTCAAATGTAATCTCATGCTTTAAAACCCATTAAAGCAAAATCATTTACCTTTGCACACATGTATCATTTGGCTCATGCATTAAACCCAATGCAAATCTCAATGCAAGCCTCTCATGCTTGAACATTACAAAACATGTCTCAAAATAGAATCTCATGTATAAATCCCATTATACAAAACCATTTAAAACAATGATACATGAAATCTCATATATTGGCATTCAAGTGACACGGATGGCTACAACCCCATCCCTGGATAACACTACCCATATCCATTAAATGTTCGGATATGCGGACACCTTGATGGCTCCGACCCCATCAAGTCTCATGGTGATACTACCCACCATAATGCAAACTTCAGTTGGGTTGGCACTACCCTCATTGCCCATGGTGATGGCATTACCACCATCACTCGCAACACAATAGAACTATCCCTATTGTGTAACAGAAGAATTTGGCTCACATACGAATTTTTTATATATTATAGTGCACTCTCACCCTATTGTTCGACCAATTATATCCGATTATAATAAGAATCATCACTTTCCAATATACACTTTGAAACCATGTTACCTTACTGTTTTCATTACATAAACATAAACCATTTCTCATCCCATTTCAAAAGCACAACCAATGCATAGCATTTTCTCAACAAGATATAATCTCTTTAAAACCATAAATCAATCTCATGAGATAACATGAATCATCTCTCAATTCATAAAAACATACATAACAGTAGGTAACAAATCTATCTTCAAAACATGAGCATGATTTAGCAAAACAATGGGAAAACTGAAAACCGAGAGCGAAACCTTTCATACTCACTTCCGAGCTTGAATTAGCGTTTCAAGCTCAATTTAAACCCCTAATCCTTGCTTTCAAACCTTTGCAAAGCTTATAAAATCATTTCCACTCACCGATAACGCCTCTCTTGCTTTGCCGAAGCGATCTCAAGCCTCTAGATCAAACGAGACTTCTTCCAATGTTAATGGATCAATCCCCCCTGCTTCTAACCAAAGCAAAACAGAGGATTAATGCACTTCACTGCATCAAAATTCCCAGCAACTCAACCCTACACTTTCTCTACTCAACTATCAACATTTCGCTACCCGAAAACTAACGAAAACATCGGCGAAACCACTCTAACCAAACACCAGCCCTTACCCAGCGAGATCAACAACAAAACATCATCAAGATACATCTAAAAACATCTCATCAACACCAAAACAACACCAGCCATCAATTAACCACTTAAACAAACCACAAACTCAAAGATCTCAACCTAACAATCAAGCAATTTACCTAGTTTCGGGATTACCACATAAAAATCCATTAAGCCTCATTGCCAAACATCAAAATCATGTTTAATCTCATCCTAAAACCCAACATTATCAAATCAAAACGAACCTTAATTAATTTCACCCATTAAACATCAATTAAACCAATTTTCCACAATTATATCATCATAGCCCATTAGAAAACATTCATAAAAGATCAAGAACTTGGGAATTTTAGAAAAGAACCTTTCATTAGAGGAGAGAAATGAAATCTTACCTCTAATGATTGCTTTTCCCCCAATTGTATATATTTGTATGAGAAAACAAAGATAAGACAATAAGGTTTTGATAGGAAATTATTTAGAGTTAAAAAGATGAATTAAATCAAGTGATTACCTTAAATCTTTGAAGAGAAATTGATGTTTGGCTGGAGAGAATTTGAGAGAAAATAGTTGAGAGAAAAGTTAGTTACGAGAAATGTGTTTTAAAAAATTAATGACTAATTAATTCTCCCCAACTTATTTTATTTAATAAAACCATTTTAAAATTAACCAATTAAGAGGAAAAAGTCTGAATTAGACTTTGGGTCAAATGCTCCTTAAAGATTCAAAGTTCTGATCTTTTACAAAATAGTCACCAAAAATAGTTTTACAATTTTACATTTTGGTCACTTGTCCCAAAATGTCAAACCTCCAAAATCCATTTTCCAAAATTGATCCCACCAAAATCATTTATATATTAAATAATGATTTTAAAACATTTTCTATATTTTATTTCTTCCAAAAACCCTCCAAATCGATTTATTCCCGAAACTAGCCTAAATTGTCGACACTGGTTCGACCAAACCGTCTAGCCTAAACCCGGCCAACTCCTAGGTCTAAAATCGGGGCATTACAACTCTCCCACACTTAATAAATTTCGTCTTCGTAATTTACCCAGTGGAAAATGATAAGGAAATTGCTTCATCATGTCATATTTCCTTTCCTACGTAGCTTCCTCAACACCTCAGTGTCACCATAACACCTTAACCAAGTCTATGGTCTTCCCATGAAGAACCTTGTTGTCTACATCCAAGATCTTAATCGGTTCCTCATCATAAGTTAGATCTGGATTCAATTCAACTTCCTTAACAAGCATAACATACGATGGATCCGATCTATACTTCCGCAACATGGATACATGAAAAACATCATGTATCTTTTCCAACTCAAGAGGCAACCTCAATCTATAAGCCATCGGTCCAATGTGCTCAAGCACCTCATATGGTCTAATAAACCTCAGACTTAACTTACCTTTCTGACCAAACCTCATCACCTTCTTCCAAGGCGAAACCTTCAAACACACTTTATCACCAACCGCATACTCAATCTCTTTACGCTTCAAATCTGCATAAGACTTTTGCCGGTCTGAAGCCGCTTTCAAACGATCACTAATGAGCTTCACTTTTTTCTTTGTTTTTTTAAGCACACCTCATATGGTCCAATAAACCTCAAACTCAACTTACCTTTCCGACCAAACCTCATCACCTTTTTCCAAGGCGAAACCTTCAAAAGTACTTTATCACCAACCACATACTCAATCTCTTTACGCTTCAAATCCACGTAAGACTTTTGCCAGTCTGAAGCTGCTTTCAAACGATCACTAATGAGCTTTAATTTTTTTCGTTGTTCCTTTAAGAATAGCTGGCAAAGAAACAAACTTTTCCCCCGCTTCCGCCCAACAAAGAGGCGTTCTACACTTCCTACCATACAAAGCTTCATATGGAGCCATTTGTATACTTGCTTGATAGCTATTACTATAAGCAAAATCCACCAAAAGGAAATTGTTTCTCCCAAGAACCTTGGAAATATATAACGCAACACCGCAACATATCCTCAAGCACCTGGATAACCCGCTCAAACTGACCATTCGACTGAAGATGATAAAAGTACTAAAATTGAGCCATATACCCAAGGCCCTATGTAAACACTCCTAAAACCTTGATGTAAAATGCGGATCCCAATCTGACACAATAGACTTAGGCACTCCATGCAACCTCGCAACTTCTGCGATGTACAACTCCACTATCTTATCCAATGTATACATAGTATGCACAACTATGAAATATGCACACTTCGTAAAACGGTCCACAATCACCCAAACATAGTTCTTCTTTGATGGGGTCAAAGGCAAACCCGTCATGAAATCTATCGTGATCATCTCTTATTTCCATTTGGTATCTTCAAAGTTTGCAACAACCCGGAAGGAAACTGATGTTCAGCTTTCACACGTTGACAAACCATACACTTACTTACAAACTCAGCAATATCCTTCTTTAAACCAACCCAATAGTGCTCATCCTTCTACCCATAATACATCTTAGTACTACTAGGATGCATAGCAAAAGGAATACTATGCGCCTCAGTCAGAATAGTGCACCTCAACTCAGCATCTTCCAGCACAACTATTCAACTCTTAAAACGCAAAACACCATCATTATTAAAACAAAAGTCCGTCGGATTACCTGCCGCAATGTCCGTAACATGTGGTACCAATGAATCATCAAGCAACTGCTTCTCCTTAATTAACTGAGCTAAGAAAGGCTTTACTTGCAGCTCGGCTACCAACCCGCCATCTCGACAAACTCAACCCCGCAAATATGGCCCTCAACTCTACAACCACCTTCCTACTCAAAGCATCAGCCACCACATTAGCCTTACCATGATGATACTCGATCGTCAAATCATAATCCTTAAGCAACTTTAACCATCTTCGTTGCCTAAGATTCAACTCATTCTGTGACATCAAATATTTCAAACTTTGATGATCTGTATACACCACACATTTCTCGCCATAAAGATAATGTCTCCAAATCTTTAGCGCAAACACCACTGCAGCTAACTCAATATCATGCGTAGTATAATTGCGCTCGTGCACCTTCAAATTTCTTTATAAAGAAACAAATCTACCTTCTTGTATTAACACACACCCTAACCCCACATAAAATGGTCACTATAGATCACAAACTCTTTTTCTGACTCAGGTTGAATCAAGATCAGAGCTCGCGTCAAAGCTTCCTTCAACTTCTCAAAAGCTTGTTGCCTAGCCTCCGTCCACTCAAACTTAACATCTTTTTGCAACAACTTCATCAAATGAGCAGGAACCTTAGAAAAACCATCTACAAAATAATGATCCCGTAAAACCCAAGAAACTACGAACCTCCATCACCGACTTAGGTTGCTTCTAATTCACAACCGCCTCAATTTTCTACGGATCCACACTAATACCTTCTGCCGACACCACAAGACCAAGAAACATCACATCTTTAATCTAAAACTTGCACTAGCTCAGCTTTGCATACAACTGATTATCCACCAGAACTTGCAACACAATCCGCAAATGCCTATCATGATCCTCCTCGGTACGTGAATACACAAGGATATCATCGATAAACACCACTACAAACTGATCCAAGAACTCATGGAACACTCCATTCATCATATCCATATAAGCTGCAGCCACATTCGTCAACCCAGACGGCATCACCAAGAACTTATAATGCCCGTAACGAGTGCGAAAGGCCGTCTTCGGCACATCCTTACTCTTCACCTTCAACTAATAGTATCTTGATCTCAAATCAATCTTAGAAAACACCGTCGTATTACAGAATTGATCGAATAGATCGTCAATTCGTGGCAAAGAATACTTATTCTTAATTGTCAACTTATTCAGTTGCCTATAATTGATGCACATTCTCATAGTGCCATCTTTCTTCTTCACAAACAATATCGGCACTCCTCAAGGTGACACACTAGGTCGTATGAAACCATGGTCTAACAACTCCTAAAGTTGCATCTTTAACTGCTTTAACTCCTTGGGTGTCATGCGATACGGTGCAATAGACACCGGAGCCGTATCTGCATATGTCTCGATACAAAACTATACCTCCCTATTTGGTAGTAAACCAAGAAACTCCTCTAGAAACACCCATGGAAAATCACAAATAGTCCAGATATCCTGGGGACATGCCTCCTTCATATTTGGATTCATAACATACGCCAAGTATGCATGACATCCTACTTTCAAAAACTTATGCGCTTCTATAGCTGAAACAACATTGGACAAGAACTTAACATTCTCACCCATCACTACAACTTCATAATCATCGGCAAGCTTCAATGAAACGCGCTTAGTTTCACAATCTACCATAGCCCTATGCTCGGTCAACCAATCCATACCAAGAATAACATCAAAACCATAGAAAGGTAACTCCATCACATCAACCGCAAACACATGTCCTTGAACCATCAACGGACATCTCCTATACAATTTTTTAACCACAACTGTCTCACCGAAAGAACTCATCACTTGCATACCCACATCTAGAAACTCAACCGGTATATCAAGCAAGTGTACATGCTCATGCAAAATGTAAGAATACGTGGAACCAGAATCAATTAAAGAAATAAATGACAAGGATTACAAAGTAAAGGTACATTCGATCATATTCGTGTCATTTCTCCCCTCCCGGTGTGCATACACCCTAGCTGGTTCACCACCCTCAGGCTGAACTGCCACGACATGAGCAACATTCCTCTGACCATCCTTCCTATACTGAAAATTACCTTGGCCGTGCCCATGGCCCCTTTGAGGTTCAATAGCACGCGTTGGTGCCTGTCTAGCTAACTGAAAACAATCACGCTTTCACATGACCTTGTAAACCACAACCCCATCAAACACCAAGAGTACCACATCACTCTCTATAATGTATCCAAATCTTTAGCGCAAACACCACTGCAGCTAACTCAATATCATGCGTAGGATAATTGTACTCGTGCACCTTCAAATTTCTTGATGCATAAGCAACAACTCTACCTTCTTGCATCAACACACACCTTAACCCCACATAGGATGCATCACTATAGATCACAAACTCTTTTCCTGACTCGGGTTGAATCAAGATCGGAGCTCGCGTCAAAGCTTCCTTCAACTTCTCAAAAGCTTGTTGCCTAGCCTCCGTCCACTCAAACTTAACATCCTTTTGCAACAACTTCATCAAAGGAGCAGAAACCTTAGAAAAACCATCTACGAAATGATGATAATATCCCGCAAAACCCAAGAAACTATGAACCTCTATCACCGACTTAGGTTGCATCTAATTCACAACCGCCTCAATTTTCTACGGATCCACACTAATACCTTCCGCCGACACCACAAGACCAAGAAACACCACCTCTTTAATCCAAAACCCGCACTAGCTCAATTTTGCATACAACTGATTATCTACCAGAACTTGCAACACAATCCAAAAATGCCTATCAAGATCTTCTCGTGATACGTGAATACACAAGGATATCATCGATAAACACCACTATAAATTGCCGAAACTGGTTCGACTGAACCGTCTAGCCTAAACTCGACTAACTCCTAGGCCCAAAACCGAGGTGTTAAAGTTTTTTGTGTTTATTTAATTTAAATTTTTGTCTTCAATACTATTTCTAAAATACTGACACATTTCTTTTTGTTTTTGTTTTGTTTTGTATTTTTGTATTCATGCATTGCATTGCTTAAACATTGCATTTAAAAAACATCGCATTTTCAAAAAAAATTACATTTTTTAAATAATATCATTTTTTTCAAATAACCCCACATTTTTTCAAATAACATTGCATTCGCATTTAGCATTGCATTTTTCAAATAACATTGCATTCGCATTTAACATTGCATTTTTCAAATAACATTGCATTCTTTTCAAAAAAAACATATTTTTAAAATAACATTTGAAGTTGAAAACCAATATTCTGAGAAACATGGGCAATAAGCTTGATAAGATCAGACAATCTCATAAGGTTGTTGAGGACCGCTTGGGTGGTATTGAGGAAAGAATTGACCAGTCACAGGACGAGATGGTAATTCAAGCTACTACTTTGCTTGAAACTGAGGAAGCTGGAAAAGAATGTTTCATATGGAAATACTTATATTTATAAGCAAGCAGGTATCACATCTCACATGAGGGTCTAACTTGAAATGATTCTTTTTGCACAAAAAAAGACAAAAAAGAGAAAAAAAAGTCAAAAAAGAAAAAAGACAAAAGACCAAAAAGGTAAAAAAAAAAAAAAGAAAGAAAGAAAAAAAAGAAAAAAAAAGGAACAAGTCCAGATCAATATAGCTGGGGCATCTATGATAAATCCATTAGATCTGAAGGAAATAATGAAGTGCTTGACCTTGATGCACTGGTGAATTTTGAAAATGCTGAGATGAAGGTAGTCTAGTAGATAGACATGGAAGGACTAAATAAAGCCAAATTCTGAAGTTTCAACCAAAAAACTTGTCAATCAATGATTCAGTGACAGTTAAAGGACCATGAGATTTTAGCAAAGCTGAGGGATCGCAAAAATTTTCTCTGGAATGATGAAAGCAAGGGATCCAGTTGAAGAATGAATCTTTCTCACTGAGAATTGACTACAAGAGAAGTAGAGAGCACAAAAACTCAAGACATAGAGATTGAATAGTTCAACAAGAAAAAGGGAGACGATTATTCCTATTCCAATGTCATATTTAGATTCGTTACCCTACCTTGTGCAGAATCACTTGTTGATGACGGTTCCACCGAAGTTGTATAAGTCTTTCTATGGAATCAAAAATGCTTGTGGTTATTACTGTAGAGATTTCAGTAACTCTATGGAAGATTGTATGTTTCTGAAACACATAGTCAGTGGCCTCATCAGGAATGGATATTTATGTTTTGAGAACTGAGAACCTCGATTCCATAAAAGATCGGTATTTGCTAGAAGAATCGAGATAAAAGAGAAAGGGCAGAATTTACAATAAGCTTTTGGAGGTAATCTATTATAGTTCGAGGTTAACCATAATCGGAGTAATGTTTGGACATCTACCTCCTCAAAGTTTCCTTTATTGAAGAATACCCCAAAGTTAGATGCTCAAGGTGTTCTTGTCAATGGAAAATTAAGGACTAAACCAGATCTTATTCATGTCTCTTATTGTGAGCTATACTTCAAGTTGCGCGAAGCTTCGCTGCATCATGTCAAATATTCAAAGTCATATTATCCAAGTTGTTACAATATCATGAATAGTTGTGAATATCATAATGGATTTCATGATCATGACATTGAGGACTGTTACACTTTCAAGTGACAAGTTCAAAACTTTCTGAACAAGGGGATTTTGGAGGTTGAAATTGATGGCCAATCCATTAAGATTTGCAACCCAAGAGGTATTCACCTGATTGGAGCCAATGCAATTGGAATGCCTAAAATTCAAGTACTAAAAAACATCAAGAAAAGAAAGAGAATGAAGAACAAAATGAAACTAATTGAGGACCAGTAGCCGACAATGAAGAAACCTCAAACAGAAATGCCCATTAAAAGCTTCAATACCTCTAGCCAAGAGCATGAAAAGCAAAGTTCATTTAGGTGCTGACCAGAAGAAGTTGCCAATTTCCAGGTGAAAATAATCAAATATTCTACGGAAAAGAGCATGCAATTGATTGAAGAAACAAGGAAACTCATAATCAAAATGGTATTACTTCAAGATTCGATGAGGACATCTGAACATAAGCAAGAAGGAGCATGTCCTTGTGCTGGCAAGGAAAAATGAAGAATTGTCGAGGCTGAAATTCACTATAGCTTTCTTTGAATAAAGATTGACAGTTAGACTATGGGAGATCTATCTGTAGTTTTGGGACCTTTACATAATAATACCCCAAATTATCCCAATTGCTTTTTCCCGCGAACATTGGAGGTCCTTTGTAAGGGAGGTTATTCAGTTTACTTGTATTAGATGCTTGTTTCCTGCATAATTTTTTTCTCAAATGGGAAACATTTTGCATTCGTTGATTCTTTTAATATTTCAATTATTCTTTGTTATGGGTTAGTTTTGTTCTCCCATACCTATATGTATATATCTTCACTATCATTTTATTAGGTCTTTGAATATTAATTGCAAGAGTGACCATGAATCAAATTTAAAGATCAATTCAAAAATGTGACACTTTTCTAAGTTATTTAGGCCAACGAGAAGAAATTAATGAGTGTTCAGGAATCACGGGAAAATCCCAAATACAAATTATGAGTGATTTTTCCTCTCGGGCATTGTTGACTAAGGTCCTTGAATGAAGTGATAACGCAAAATATCTACCACCTAAATACCTCTTTTCTTTGAAGATATCCATATATGATAGGACATTTAGCATTCCTTCATCTCCCTTCACAAATAAATAAAATAAAAATATCATTTGATGTCCCCTTTGAGTTGGTAATTTCATTTCGATTCAACCCAAACCAAGGATCACTCTCACACTAGGGGCAAAAAGGACATGAATTTGTTTACAAGTGAAATATGTTTGGTTTTGATCATGCTATGATAGTGATGTCTTATGAATTTGGGGCCGGAAATTAAAAGTGGATGTCTTGAGTACAAGAGCAAGAAAAGCAAGTTGAATGAAGACAAATATTCTGAATCAAGTCAAAAAAAGGAAAAAGGAAATAGTGAAAAGTTTGTGTTCAAAGAGTTAACTGAATCAAGTTAAAAACTGTTGATGTGAAAGTTGAAGGAAATGAAAGAGAAAGCACTAAGTTGAAAAGTACAAAGGAAGAGCAAGCGACATATGTAAGATCTTCCGTTCAAATGAATCTCTATCTAAATGAGCAATGGAGGTTTGATCACCTTTGAATTCGAGGAAAGAAAAAGAACTCTAGGGTGAAAACTTAGAAATGGGCAGTCTAGAGCGATCCAAAAAAGAAAGAAAAGGAAAAAAGAAAAGAGTATTTCATCCGAGCATATTCAGATCAAAGAGTGCATAAATAAAATTTCGCTTGGAAGAAATGATCCTTGGTTTCATCGCTTTTAAACACTTATTTGAGTCGATATATCCTTTCTTTCATAGTCGTGAGCCATAGCCCCATTACAAACCTCAAAAGACCATTTTGATCATATACGAGTATTGAAGTAAAGGAAGTTTGTCTTCAGAATACATCTCGCTTATTAGGGTTAACCTTTCTTCAAGGATTTCCAAATTTCTAATGCCTGGTTGAGATTAGAAAAGAGGGAAGGACAGGGCTGGTGAGTTAGTGAGGCAAATAGGGCCACTTAAATGGGATAAAATTAGTATATGGGAAATGTTTTTCTCATAAGTCTGACAATTTAGAAGGGGTCACATTGGAGTTGATCTTTGCCAATTTGGTTCGAGGAATCTGCCACATTTGATATTCAAGGGCCTAATTTTGGTTTTTTTGTTTTCTCATGTTTTCCATGATTTATCAAATTGTTCCATTTTCTCAAATTTGTTAAAATAATATTCTGATCCTTTCATTTATCGTTTCAACAAGCATCTTGCATATAAATCGATTAGATACAAGAAAAACAAAGGATTTCGTGGGAATTATTATGATGTACTAATCTTTTAAGCGCAGTCAGAACATGAGGTGGCCTCGGTACTTGGTTAATGATGAAAATTATGTCAAGGAAGACACGGTTCTGAACGTCAGAAACATTCAAACAAAAGTTGCAAGAATGTGACACAGACAACCATGGGGCAAAGAAAAAACATGAACCATTTTTGGGGCAAAAGCAGCAACTGGATTAATTCACTAGCGGTTCATCTTATTAAAAACAAAGATCATTACTTTTGAGGCAATTCAAGACACAAAAGCTTTGTGGATGTTAGAGTGAACAAAGATGATAGTTGAATTCAAGATTGGGGCAATGTTGCAAAAACACAATAGAATAAGATGATTTATTCCGGTGAATAGAGTCTGCAAGATGGAAAAACAGAAGTGATGATCCATTTTGGAACCATGAGAAAGAATGTTGCCAAAGAAGCTAAATGAAGACGTATCAAGAATGGCTTTGCAAGAAATGAGTTATCATCAAAACTCGAGTTTTGAAAATACTTGGTAAAATAAGGCAAGAGAAGGGTTATTTAAAGAATCTATGAAAAGGCAAGTAAGGGTTCCATCAAAATTGAAATTAGAAAAAAGAAAAACTGCAAGGGTGCCAAAAAAAGAAAAAAAAAAAAAAAAAAAAAACCGAGGTAAAAACCTGAAAGGGTGCCTTGAGAAAAAAAGAGAGAAAAAAAAAAAACCAAGTGAAAACCTAAAAAGGCACTTTGAGAAAAGTAATTTAAAGTGAAAACCTGAAAAGACACTTAAGAGAAAAAGATACAGAGATCTTGAAGATTAAATCTGAGTGTGAGACGGATTACTTTGGCAGCAAAAAGAGTTTTGAAAAATGAAGCAAAGAAATTTTGAGCTTCCCTGAAGATGAAAGCTCCCTAAGTGGTCCTCAATTGACATCATTCATGCATCATTTATAGATAGACATCCATAAGATAGGATCATGCTAACTCATACATTTAGGAGCATTTGCATATTTTGGTAGGAACCTACTGGAATCGACAAGAAACAAGAAAATATTTCAACATACAATTTCAAGATTGGAGGAGTAGACCCGGTAATATATGTTCCAAGTATAAAAGAGATCGAGCAACAAAGGAAGGGAAACAAGAGACTTAATACGAGTTTCAAACTAAAAGATTAAGATACTTTAGGCAGAATGAGTCGTGACTCTGAAGATCTCAGTGAATCAAGCGGAAAATTGAAGATATTTCATAGGAAGAATGCTTATTAACTGATGATATTTCTTTTTACAAGTTCAGTCTTCCCTAGAGGTTGCAAAGCTCCTAATGAGAAGAGTTCATTCAAGTTCTTAATGAGAAGAACTCAATTGCTCAAATATCTTTGCAGAGGGGTGGATTAATATTATAGAAGAAGGAAGCTCGTAACTGGTTCAGTCTTTATCAACATATTAGGGGAAATGCATATATCAGAAAGTTCAAGGACCTGAAATAAGTTTCTACCTTGGGTTTTTGATCTATTCTAAAGAATGGTCCTGAAAAAAGTACGAGGACTTCGAGAAAGTTTAGGGACTTGAAGAAAGTTTAGGGACCTTAGGCATTTTTTCACCTTAGATGATGAAGTAGGGAAAATTCTACATGATGGAGCCAGAAACAAGGAGATTAGTGGGACATCACTGTGCATAAGAATGTATCTCAAAATAGAAAGGAAAGAATGCAAAGCCTAAAAAGAATTTGATTACTAAAGAAGTCGAGATTTTCTTAAGAAGAATAAGATCTTAACAACAAGATTTTGGGGTAAATTTTGCCGGAGCATGAGGAAGACATGAGTTTCAGACCAAACTCAAGAAGATCAAGAAAAACAAGATTTGATAAGAAAAATCTCAAGAAATGAGGTACTACTACAACAGAAGCGGAAAGTTTAACGAAGATGCAACGAAGATCAGAGCCTATCCAAGTGGAATCTACAAGAATCGGCGAGGAAAGAACAAGATTCAAATCTATAACTTTGAGATTGAAGAATTAGATCCAGCAAAGACTAGCAAATATTTCAATCACATTTTTGTGAAGCAAAGATACCAATCTGTTTGAAGAGGCAGATTTCAGCAAAGATACCAATCATTTTGAAGAGGCGGATCTCAGCAAATATTTTTTGACTGTTTGCACAGGACATAAAGTGCATTATAATCCTAAAACTTTCAGGTTGACAGTAATTCATTCGGGCATGATTTCAAGTCCTTCAAATCGATACCTTCAGAAATGATAAGAACTTCTAAGATGGCGTCACAGTAAGACAGTAGGGGCATAGTATCGACAAAGATATCAACCTTTGGGACTATCAATTCCAAGGGAAATAAGGAAGTTTAGATTACCAAGCTGGAAATCAAGACATATCAACTTCATGTTTACAGGAGGAAGATTCACAGTTCAATTAGTTACATATATTAAGCATAGAGGGAGACCAATCAATAGAGGAAGAAAAAGCAAAAAGCTGATATGAGCTTCAGACTGAAAGATCAAGGCACCTTAGACAGAAAAAGCAATGACCCTAAAGATCCTAGTGTTTCAAGCTAAAAATTGAAGATACTTCATACCAGTTCAAGTTGAAATCTTATCAATTGATGACATTTCTTTTTGCATGATCAGTTTTTCCTCATAGGAGAAGGTGAATCAGCATTCCTAGCAAAGAATGAAGAATTCCTAATTAGAAGAGTTTGTGCAGCAAAGACAGAACTCCTAATGTGAAGAGTTCATCAACAAAGAATGAAGATCTCTTAATGTGAAGAGTTCACACAGCAAAGATAGAGCTTCTAATGTGAAAAGTTCGCCCAGCAAAGATAGAGCTCCTAATGTGAAGAGTTCGTTCAGCAAAGACAGAGCTTCTAATATGAAGAGTTTGCCCAGCAAAGACAGAGATCCTAATATGAAGAGTTCACCCAGAAAAGATAGAGTACATAATGAGAAGAGCTCGTACAACAAAGAATGAAGAATTCCTAATAAGAAGAGTTCACCCAGCAAAGACAGAGTTCCTAATATGAAGAGCTCGTCCAGCAAAGAATCCAAAGTTCTAAATAAGAAGAGCTCGCCAGTTCGTCACCGTTGCAGAGAAATGAATCAGCATCGCCAAGAAGAATGAATTGGTTCATGAAAAGAACTAGTCCAGATTTTGTGGTCAGCTTTGGTAGGAAGATTGGGAAGTTCAAAATAAGAATAACTTGTTCAAGCTTTCTAAAGAAGAAGATTGAGTGAAAGTTCATAAAAAGAATACCTTGCAGCTTAGAGAAATAGTTGGCAAGTTCGGATAAAATTCTTGTCTTTTCAGTCTTTGCCCTATTCTTGTTCTATAGCAATGAGTAAAGAGGGGCAGCTGTAATACTCGTATTTTGTCCAAGATTAGTACTATATTAGTAATTCACTATAAATAATACCAAAATTATACAATAAATCCATATTATGATATAAAGTTCAATAAATGTCCATTTTTCATTCCAAATGCCCAATTACATATTAAAAACCCAAAATAATACAAAAGGCCCAAGTTACAAATCTGCCAACCCATTTCTCGCTCAATCCAACCCAACAAACACAATGTTATCTGAAAACCCAAGTTTCCCGTCCAAATTTGAGATCCAAGGAACATGTGGCAACTGTTGATTGGTCCAGAAGTAATAGCAATGAATTGTGGTTTTCTTCTCCGCTAACGTCAACATTGTGACGTCATCTTTGATGTCACCTTTCATTGCCTATAAAAGGAAAGAGAGAGAGTTTGTCAGAAGAATTAATGGCTAATAATTAGAGTTAATAATAATAATAATTAAAGAGATAATTAAATAGAGAGAGAAATGGCAGTGAGGGAATTTCACCCACCATTGTGGAAGCCAAACCGTTTAGGGAGGATCTGATCGGTCGTTGGTGCATAAACGGGCGTCGTGGAAGTTGAACCGGCTAGGGAGCCGAACCGCCTGAGTAGCCGAACTACCAAGTCATCGTTGGAGATCTAAAGTGTCGTTGTCGAAGCTAGAAGGTCACTGGGGAGTTCATCAGATGCCGTGAGGAGTGCCGAATCCACCATGGCTACCGTTGAAGAGGTATAATCTCTTTTTCTCATTTCTTTAATTCCTGCAAAAAAGAGAAAACAATATCGGTTCGAAATATAAAGAAAAACATGAAAATAGTTAGATCGAAAGCAAAATGATGTAAAAAAACATTGAAGGAAAATAAAGAGATGGTGGTCGGAGTATCTTGAACGGCAGAGTTAAAAATGATTCGGGTTTGGGTAGATTTACGTCTTAGGTCGGGGAAGAAGGGAGGATTCAGTCGACTCCAGGCTTAGATCTAAGTTTAGGGATGAAAATAGAGTTTTTTAGGGTTTAGTTCTAATAGACGGTGGTCAAAAATCACCTCGTGGTGGCCGGAGCTTACACCACGTGGCTGGATGTCATTTGTGGTGGCCGGCGAACATCTGGAAGGGACTGGAGAGTGGTGGTGGAAGATTGAGCGGTGGAGGCTATGGTGGCATTGTTGGTTGCCTGAACCGAGTTTATTGTGTTCATCACAAATGTGATGAGCATTCAATGAAATCTCAAAGAAAAGAGGGCTTTGATATGTTTTAGGGGGTTGTTTCTAGGATTTAGGTGTTTGTTTCAAATAGTTTAGAAGGAGAGAGAGATGTAGAGAAAGGGGGAAATCTAAAAAATGGGAAAAAGGAAAAGAGGGAGGCTGATAGGGCCCTTATATAGATGATATCCCCGGGCCTGGAAGCCCGAGAACCCCCAAAGCCAGCCCGCGCCCTTCTTTGCTCCTTCTTATAATTTAGACACCAAGTTTTAAATAAATTCAATTTCGTCCCTTTTCCATTTTTCTGAAGTTTCAATTATTTTAATTTAGTCCTTTAGATTGTTTAATTATTTAATTTTAATTGTTTTGAATTATATGTTTGAATGCATGTCTTAAATAATGCATGTAGGATTATTTAGATAATTTAAACACTTTAATTTAGTTAAGATAGCATTGAAGCCTTAGTTATATGTTCTTATTAAGATTTAATTAATCAAATAGGGAAAGACCATTGTAATAAATTAATGTATATTAAATAGAAAGTTTGAGATTTAAACTTGGATGGTGTTCCACTTGCTTGCAATGGGATGTTATCACGAAATTGGCCTTAAAAAGGTATATTTGATATGCATTATAACCTAGAATTGAATAAATAATTTAGTTAATTTAAATACAGCCTTAATTAGGTTAGCGCTTTAACTAATTAGAATAACTGATTTAATTAGGAAATATTATATAAAATTTAGGGGTTCTAAGATGGACGATATTGAATACCGTCTCATAATGGCCTTTAAATTAATAATATTTATAGTTTAATTAATTTAATCAAATAGAGCCTAATTAAGTTAAACACTTAAAATGAATAAGACATTAATAAATCATGCATTTAAAACTTTTATGTTGAAATATATTTTGAATATGAATAAAGGTGCTTCGTAACATGGCGCTTTTAATATCATATTCGGTTAAAATATATTTCCTTATGAAATGATATCTCCATTTGAAATTTAAATCCAGTTAATAATTATGGTTAAATTAAATTCGAACTATTATTCTCAAAATGCCACGTAAAATTAAAATATACCGATAACATGCGTTTGTGGAGTGCTAATCCTTTCTCCCACGTAATCGGTGACTGGTGGCGACTCCAAAATATTTTTTAAGATTAAATAAAGGAAAAATCCAATTTAACATGAAAAACTTATTTTTTTAAGATTAAATAAATAAAATTAAAACCCTAATTTTAAAGATCAATCGTTATTTTCACACCGGTAAAAAAAAAGTGGTCACGATAGTTGTCTTTCCATTTAGTATCACTCGTCCCTCGGTTGCTAAATGCTGATGAAAAAGTCGTTTTTTCGGTTTAATTCATGACAGATGTGATGATGATGACAAGCCTCTTGAGCCTATTTACAAGGTATCCCAGGAGAAGGCAAAAAGTTTGGGTGTCAGCTTCATTCCTTGGGGAGTTGGTCTGAAGGAAATTATTGAAAGCTTGAAGGAGAAAAGCTTCTTAAGTATCTGAATTGTTTCGAGTATGTACTTCCGGTACCGGTTGTGTAATTCGCGACTTGGGGACTGAATTTCGAGCATTTGGGTCTTACATTCTGTTTTTCTTTATCAGCTTAAAATAAAACTTGGATCATTCTGATATCCCAAACGGTACCTTTGATTAATCTATATTCTGAAGGAATTGAACTCGTTTTTCAAGTGCCTAACAGTTCCACTATGACAACTATGCTACAAATAGTTTACATGTACGTATGTATGTATATATAATGTATGTATATATACCTGCATTGCCGGTAGCAGCGGCAGTTATAGTAGCAACAATAACTATTGACTATGGAGCTATGAAATCCTCATCTGTATCGGAATGCCGATGTTGTTGGACGACCAAGAGGGAACCATTCATATTCATTTCTGAAGATGCCAAGAGATCCCCAACCGACCCGAGCTCCGGACACTCCTCCCAATCGCTCAAACTAGTCGTCAAGGGGCAATTCCTTCTCCCTCCTTTCCCTACTATCACCAATGAGTACATCTCGTCCAATATCTGTCTTAGAGCCGCTACTGTCTCAGCTCCATCGCTTACATGCTTCTCGACCAAACTGGCTTTACCCTGAGCGACATACCTGTTATAAAAGGTGTCCACAAAGGCATTGTCTATCTCATTCTCTGCCCCGGCGGTCGATATTGCCATGATCACCTCCTCATCCTTGTGGGAAGCATTGTTGATCCACGAATTGTGCATACTCGAATTGGCTTGTATGAAGCGGAACACCGTCAAATTAACTTGACTGTGCATCAACATTCTTTTGCTGCATGCTAAAGCCTCACGATCGTCAGGGCCGCCGAAGAAGAATGTCGAGATGTTCTGAACAGAGGGAGAGCCGTGTGGCTGTTGGAATCCGGTGTGTCCACGGTCTAGAAAGATACCGATCGAACACGGAGCATCCCGGATAACCTTGTGGTTTATAGTCCTTATTTCCTCCATGCTGTTCTCCATTTTCCCATCAATTCTTTGGTGCTTGTGAAACGGAAGGAATATAATAGACACACGCAAGTCCTTAGCACCTTCACATACATCTTGGTCTATTATTTGAAGGGATGATACAATCTTAGATTGGTGGACCAAGATTTTGGTTTCTGAAATGAAGGAGTCAAGAGCATCGCTGATCTCGACAACGTCGTTTCCACCGTAATCTTCTTCGTCGCTGTATTGATCACCATCTTCCAGTTGATGGTACATCAGTTTGCTTTTCCTCTTCTTGGGAAGCTCCACCAGATGCATCAAGTAAGGTTTGGTAGGTGCATTTTGGCAGCCACTCAACGCCGAGAAGAGGCTAACATGACCCGAAACATGTCGCGGGATGTATACACAAGCCAGCATCCGGAGCTCACTCTCCGGATTAAGTATTTCCAATGTGGTAGGGTGATGAGAAAAACACTCGACTTTGTTCAACAAAACCGCAACCATCGGTGCTGTGATCAATGTGTTGAGAATTACGACACTCACGAACAGATCATGAATATCTTCTTCCCACAGTTTCTGCAGCAATCAACAACAGAAAATCAGAAATCCAATGCATATGTACACTTATGAACAACATTTGTATAAATGATTATAATGTGGAAGCAGAGAATCAGGAACGTTACACCGGGTACGGGTGGAGTATTGATGATTATAAGGTCGTAATTGCCTTTCATGTTGAGTAATAACGAAAGGATTAGAGACTCGTTCCTCGGGATCTTTAGGTAATAACAAGCGGCGAGGGTGCCGACGATTCTCGTGCCGGCGCTAACGAGGATGATGATGACGGTGAGAAGAATAGTCAGTTTGTTAAAGATGTTACTTATATCGAACTGGAATCCGGCATAGCCAAAGTAGACGGGGAGAATGAAGGTATTCACGGCGTAGGTGAGTTTATGCAGCAATGTCCTATATGTTTTGCATTCCCTAGGGAACATGAGGCCGACCAGGAAACAACATGTTATAGATGTGTAGCCGTAGTTTTCCAAAACCACAGACGCGCTCGTGAGAAGGAACATGATAATGAAAATTTCACTGTTGGTGACAAATCTGTTATTACGGTTCCTTTTGTTGAAAAACAACGACAGATACTTGTTGAGAAAGATGACGGCCACCGTGACGAATGTGACGAGGACTGCACCGCTGAATCTTTCAGAGGCTGTGAATGACGTTATCATAGAAACGATCACCACACAAGACATTTCGTTGAGGAGGGAAGCATATATCGCCAGCCGGCCTAAATCGGCAGTGTCTGACTTGGTTTCGGCAATCATCCGAAGGACAACGGGAGATGCTGAATTCGCCAAGACCGTGAAGATAAGAAGGTAGAACGTGAGGAGGTACTGAGACACATTGAACACCTTGGTAAGCAACCACATGAGAGGTCCGGCAAAGATGCAGGCCAAGACCGAACCCCCTCCGGCTACGAGACTCACGACACGAATGTTGCGCTTCAAATAAGGAATGTCAGTTTCCAATCCGATGAAGAACATGAACAGCATTCGACACAAGAAAGAGAAGAACATGTAGTATTCAGCCGAAGAAGCCTGGATGAAGAAATCCTTCACTTTGTTTATACGGGACAACAATGTCGGACCGACCACGACACCGGCCTGCTTAATCGAACACAAGAACTGCATCATTTACACATACATATACATGTTTAAACACAAAAATGTACAGAATTGAAGATGAAAGGCTCACAAGAAGTTGTGCAAAAGGACCTGGTTGTCCCAAGGGTTTCAACAGGATGTGAAAGATATGAGAGGTGACGAGAATGCAGGAGACCTGGAAGCTGCTGGTGACCCAGGGGTTGAACGAATCACCTGACCGACACATTAAATTCTCTGTTCCCTCCATCTTTTTTTGATGTTTTGTTCACAACTGTTGTACCGAGTTGAAAACAGAGATTTCCAAGAACAGGAAGGAAAGAAAGCTCAGGCTCCTTCCCTTCACTTTCCACACCCCAACCCTGTTTCTGTCTCCTTTGCTTTCTGATGGACGACCTTTGTTCCGGAAGATTTGGTCATATAAAACCGGAGGGCTGTTTACATTTCCTTTTATATATATCACAGTTCGTACCAGCTTTGCATAACAATATAATTTAAACAAGATACTAACTCATGCTTCTTTTTATAAATAAATTTGACAAAAACAAATTATATGGGGTTTGAAGATACCCACATAATCCGAGTTGTGATTTCTCGATAAATACATGGGCTGTTGAATAAAGGGTATTAATAGAATGCTAATGAATAAAAAATAAAATTCATTTACATCTTTTCTATGTCCTTTCAATGCTCTACAAATATTTTTATGTCATATATATATATAAAAGAGATACAAAACAGGAACAGACGAATTCATAAATAAAAGATTTAAATATAATTGATTGTATACGAGTAAATCAAATGGGAGTTAACAAAGTGATTAAAGGTGAAAGATTTGATAGAAATGTTCATGATATTACTATTCATAATGTTTGTTGGTAAGGTGTAATTGACACAGGGGCGGATCTTGGTATAACAAGTTGAGGAGGTAATTTAGAATTTTCGAAAGTTTTAGAAGCTTAAATTAATTTTTCTTTTAAAATTTGGGACTTAATAAAAAAATTTAAAATTTAAAAGGAACTCAATTAAAATTTTAAAATTTTTGAGGAGATCAAATTATATATTTTTCAAAAACTTGATGGGTTAAATATAAATTATTCAAAATTTTAGGGGCAAAGACCTCTCAGATCTTCACTGCCATTCGCCTCTCAATTTTCACTTGTAAACCTTAAATTTTAACATGAGTTAAATATATTGAAGATTTAAATTTTAACTTGTAAACCCTAAATTTAAACCCTAAACTCTAAATTTTATTATACAAAACATTCTGTGTATAATGTTACTAATGCTATGAATATTATATGTTTGTTTTACTGAATTATATTAAATTCGTTCCCATAGATTTATGTGACATTTCAAATTCAATAAGTTGTATGAGTTGTATTTTTTTTGGGAAAACTACCTAAATAGTACCTAATTATTGTCGAAATATCGTTTTAATACCTCAACTATTTTTTAGTAAAATAGTATCTAACGTTACGTTTTGTTTTTATTTTAGTACCCGCCGTTAAAACACTAATTGTGTGCTGACTAGGAGAGAGAAAATCACATGTGACAGCCTACCACATTATTTTCTCTCTCCTAGTCAACATGTCACATCGACTAAAATCATTAAAAAACACACGTGGCATGCTGACTATGAGAGAGAATAACGTGACAAGCTTTTTTCTCTCTCTTAGTCAACATAGCAGGGTACTATATTGAAAACGAAACATAATGTTAAGTACCATTTTGCCAAAAAAAAAAGCTAAGTACTAAGACGATATTTCGGCAATAGCTGAGGTACTATTCGGATAGTTTTCCCTTTTTTTAATATTCGGTGTACAACAATGTCATAACGTAATGTATACACATTAAAGAACACAAATTTTATACACTACCTACCTTTAAGCCAAGAACCAGTCGATTTAAAAACTACAGAAACTTGACTCATAAAGTATACACATTATACAACACTAATTTTCTGTTCTACCTTGAAGTTTAACCAACAATAACAGTTCCAGGTGAAAGCCAACTCGCCAATCATATGCAAAGATTTCGTCTCGTGGCTTCCATTTTCAACAAAAGATCTTTAACATCTGCTTCCATTCTTGTCTTCATACTGTAGTATTCCCTGTAAGCTCTTTCTAGAGCTAGGAATTCTTCAATCTTTTGTTTATGCGTTTCTTCAGCCTCGGCCAAGCGTAGTTTAGCGACCCTATTCCCGTATTCTTCTTCAATCTTTTCATCCTTTGCTATTGCAATTCGTTTCAGGCCTTCTGCTTCTCCTCTTGCATCATCGGCCCGTGTTTGGTACATTTTGGCTTCCTCCTCTTTGATTCTTACAAAGCTCTCCAGTTCGGGCAGAAATAGTTGCTTTTGAGCACTCCTCTGCAACTCTGACTCTAAAGAGCATTTGTCAGGCCGGTCAGTTAGGTTACCAGGGAAGATAGGAAGCATGCTAGAAGAACTTTCCAATCGAGGAGCTTTATAAGAATAAACAGATCTGAGATGTGTAGCATCCTGACTTGGCCCAGCTATCCCATTGATTCCTTTGCCTTGTTCTTTTCCAGACGAAACAGTTGCATTGCCCGGCTTGAAAGAATGTCCGTCTGCAACCAGAACAAAAGATACTAGTTTTTGGTTAAATGACATTTTGTATCGATAGTTCAATTCCATGCAGTAATCAGAATGGCAACTAAATGATTTATATCTGGTTTCTAGTTAGATGTTGCTGACAAATGCCCTAAGGTGCTAATTCGTTCAAGTAATTTCTAACATTGGTATAACAAAATATTTAATAAATAATGATCATAACACATCAAATGTACCCTCAATACAATCAAAATAATGTTATCGAACTAGTTTGGGGCACCCAAAAGAGCAAAAACCTTAATCCCTCAAATAAAGATTTCATTTGTGTCCACCAGCATCAGTTCCTCAATACAATCAAAATAATGTTATCGAACTAGTTTGGGGCACCCAAAAGAGCAAAAACCTTAATCCCTCAAATAAAGATTTCATTTGTGTCCACCAGCATCAGTGCTGAGGAACTGCAGAATAGTCATCAGGAAAAGATTGTTCCCCAACTGTGCATATCATACACAAGCACAGTTCACGAGACTAATTTGATCCATCAACCACTAACATCTTAGGGAGTTCAAATCAATCCATATGATCCAAGAAAAGAGTACAGAAGTTCTGGAGAGCAAATTTTTATTTACCAAGCATACGTTAGCTGGGGAGAAAGAGTGAACACGAGATTAATTTGAAAATTAATACATAAACATTTTATAAATTCCTCAGAAAAATATAGAATCTTACCAGACAGGAGGCTCATTATTTGAGTATAAACCTCAGGAAGGTCAGACTTATTCACCAATCTAACAAGCATTTGGTCAGCAAGTTCATGCAACCGTCTCCCTCTGATGTCTTTGCTGCCACGAAAGATCCTCTTGACATATTCAAGTTCCTTGGAAAAGGTTTCTAGCGTCCAATCCTTTGCAAAATTCTGAAAAACTTCCTTTACAAAGCCAAACATCTCAGAAGGATGATCACAAGCAACACAATGGAATTGCATCTCAGATGCACCATGTCCATTCCTAATATAAGATTCCCTTAAACCACAATCCACATGGCACCAATGAAGACACACATCACATCCAACCCAACAAAAAGTATTGGATGCCATGTCAAATTTTGAACATACAAGACACATACAAGCACTGCAAAAACCATTCTTCTTTGAGCAAACCTTGCAATCACATTCATCCACAGGCAGAGAACTCCGGCAAGTAAGATTACTGCATCTTAAGTTCAGAAAGACCTCAGCCAAATCAGAAGAAGAAACACTATTGTCCACCTGAAGATACTCAGGTAGACCAGTTTTCAGGGCAGCCAAGATTTCCAACTGCGCCCGATGACATTTTAGCAGCATTTCCAGTGTTAAATCAGACCGGCTCAAGAAGGCCTCCTGAAATGCACGTAGCTCTCCATGCTTGCCTGCATTTAACATAATCTCACGGATGCTCTCCTTTAGACATGCAATTGATTGTCCTGACATTTCATGACACTTCCTAGCCATAACATGGATAGGCTCAAAAACCATCCTGCTTAATATAGTCTCAACAAAATCAGCTCCACCTATCAGAAGTTGTTCTTGCTCTTTTTGGCTACTGCTCCTATATAAGCTACCACCATGCTTCTCTCTTGTGACTTGCTTCTTGTCATAGCTGTAAAATGAACCATTTTGGTGAGACCTAACACTCTGTGAAGGGGACCTGACATCATTCTGTTTATGGAAACTCAACTGTCTCTGAAGTCCATTGGGTGCCTTTGAGCTTCTTTCAAAACTGTGAATATTTTGGGCTTGAACAGCCTGACAGTTTGTAATGCCCTGTAATGCTGAAGATTGACTGAAAGACCCATTACCATTCCTCAAAATCCTCTGAAACATAGGAACATCTTTCTGCCTGGACTCATTCTGAGATTGCCATGATCCTTGAGAAAGTTGATCAACTCCCTGAACTATGGGGCGACTGTGAACAGATTGTTCATTGTTATCCATGGAATTTTGAATCAAAGAACAACTTGGATTATGGTAAAGTGACAGGGAACCTGAAAAGGACATGGATGCAGTAAATCCATCAGAGTTGGTACGGAATGTGTTTGTTAAGGACTGCACACTCCTCCCTTGGCTAGGAGATCCAGGAACATCTGTATGTTGAGCACCAATAGGCAACAACACATTTGGTAAACTAAGAGAAAGACCAAGTGATTCCCACACCAGCTTATCTTCTTTCTGCTTATCAGCACCTGATTTTTCTTCTTTTTCCACTCTCCTGACAGGAGAACAAGAGAACAACTCAAAACCCTTCGTACTAGGCCCTTCCTGGTCAAGATCTTCATCCTTAGATTCCCTTTCAGTCCAAACCCTATTCTTTGCAGAATCAGTTACATTAGCAGATTCAACAGCAACCCCTTTCCCTTTATCCTCGACATTCCAACTCAAACCTATCTCTACGACATCAATATTTATTTTATGTTCACCATTTTCCTCAGCAACTCCCTTAATAAAATTTTCTGCCTCACATTCGTCAGCCTGCCTCTCAAGATCAATTCCTTTATCCCCCTTACATCTCTCTTCCAGACAGGATGACATCTGCACAACTGCATGATTGCTACTATCTTCCTCACATTTACCATCGAGCTTCATACCTTCCTGCATTTCAACATCATCTCCATCCACATCATCCATATTACCACTAGTACCATCATTTAAACTCATTCCACAATCTTGCAATTCATCATCTGTGTTTCCCTCACCTTTTTTTTCATGCCTCCTCTCCTTATGAACATCCTCCGCAACCTCCACATTTGAATTTATCTCACCTCCAACATTCTCTGTTTCTTTATGACAACAATCTTTCCCATCACTTCTAACCCAGATTCAGTAGTCAATTCATGCTGAGACTCAGTCTGAGGTTTAGTTGCCAATTCATGTTGAGGCTCAACCTGAGTTTTAGTTGCTAATTCATGTTGAGGTTCAATATGAGGTTCAGCAGTTAATCCATGTTGAGGTTTAGTGGCCAATTCATGTTGAGGCTCAGCCTGAGGTTCAGTGGCCAATTCATGTTGAGGCTCAGCCAGAGGTTCAGTGGCTAATTCACCTTGAGGCTCAGCCTGATGTTCAGTGGCTAATTCACGTTGAAGCTCAGCCTGAGGTTCAGTTGCTAATTCATGTTGAGGCTCAGGATCTAATTCATGTTGACGCTTAGCCGGAGGTTCGGGATCAAACTCACCTTCCTCCATCTCACTCTCCACCAGTTTTTCCTCACTCTTCTTCACCTCTCCACCACCTCCATCAATACTCTTAGACTGCTCACTGCCAGAATTCCTTGACCTTGTTGGCGACCTGGACTTTGACTTGGAGCTTCTTCTCCTCCTCATTTCTTCCCTCTCCCTTGCCTCGCCAAACACTCTTCCTGCTACCAAAGAATCCCTGGACCAACTTGGCGACTTCACATCCCTAACGTCCCTCAGTTGCACCTTACTACTACTCCCTCTGTTCTCATTAAACCCAAAACTCTGCCATGAGCTACCATTTTCACGTCGGTTTCGATCCCTCTCTGATCGAAACCCCTTTGGAAAATCTCTGCGAGGCCCACGGAAGCTCTCTGATCTGCGGAGGCCACCACCACCACTACTACCACTCTCTCTGTAACGATTGAACTCTAATTTTCGCCTATCAAAGCTCTCAAAGTCATGCTCTACTCGCTTCCGGACCATCCTATCCCTGCCGCTATCCTCATCAGCCACAGATTGGTCTCGATCATACCGAGAAGAAGAAGAAATCAAATTGCTTTTGGTGCGGGCGTTGCTATCGGAAACTGAAGATGGCTTGTAGTAAAAGCCGCAGCTACTGCTACTTCGAGATGATTGATTCTGATCCTTACCCCATTCTTTGCTATCATTTTTCTCATAGGAACCGAGATCGTCGCTCGATCTCAACCGCTTCATGTTTGGTATATATAAAAGGATAAAACTTTCCCCCCTAAAATCAGAAAGCAAAAATGAAAACCAAGCTGATAACAGCGATACGATAGTAGATAGACAGGATACAAACCCTAATTTAGAAAGAGAGAGGAAAATACTGAAGCTTTGAATGTGAATACCTGAAGGGTTGCCAGAATCGACGTCGAATTCACCGAATCTCACAATGTTAGCAGGGAGAGAGCCGTTGTTTCAGTTTCGGGAAGAAAGTTTTATACAAATAGAAGTAAATAAAAAGGAAAAGGAAACCACCAAATCCAAATGCCTCAACATTTGGCTAAAGTTAGATTGAATTTTAAGGGAGAATTTGTAAGTATGGTTTTAACTAAAAACCCTAATTTTTCAGGATTGAAGGGATGGAAAGAGGAGAGGGGAGAAGGGAATATTCAGGAAGAATGCAGTTGTATTTTGTACTTTGATTTTGGAGGGTATAATAGTAAAACTATGTTTTTGGAGGGGTATAACCGAAAAAGACTTTATCTCAGCCAAGTCAACTATTACGTCTACCTGAGACAAGAGAAGGAGAGAGTTTGTTTTAGAAACCGAACATGTAACGAATATTGTTGTGGTCGTGATTTCAGTTACGGTTATGGTTTCGATTTCAGTTATGGGTATAATTATAGTGCTATAGTCGTGGATGTTATGGTTATTATGTCATAATTATTTTTTCAATAATCATTATTTTTTAAATTACAGAGTAAATAATTTTAAAATCATTACGATACAGATATTATGTTGCATTACAGTCACAATTTAATATTATATGAATGATGGATACGCAAAGTGTAAGTACAGTGCTTGCTTTGCTTTAATACTTTGAATTCAGATTTATTTTGCACCACCCCTACCGGAGGTCCGCCCCCAACCCAAGTTATCACAGCACGTCCTCCATCGGAAATATTCCCTCCACTCTTTTGCTTAGTTGTCAGACGGCCGAACCACCAAACATATGCCAATGTTCAGGGTCATCTACAAAATAGTTCGGTTACCGTATCCAAGATAAGTGAAAATCCACTCCTTGATCTCCATTGACATGATCTCAACTTCTTTATGCTTCTTGACCCTCAAGATCAAATGACAATTAAAATTTTAAATGGCAGTCTGTTATCATAATAACGATCGTTATATAACGATATAACGATATTAACACCGTCTCAAAATGTCATTGTAAAAAATAACGATTCGCAATAACTGTAATAATATATGTTATGTTCACAACTGCAATAAAAATATTGCCGCTGCAACCACAATGAAATTCCTGATCACAATAGCTCCAGGACATCACCGTAATACATGGCTCACATACTCTAGCTGATTAGGACAGAAAGGAAAACCAGGATGTCAAATCCATGTGCCTCCGAGCTCGCTCTGCATTAGTTAAAAGTTAAAACACAACCCTTTCCAACCAGCCATTGATGAGTTTCAGCACTGATATCACAAATATCTTGTTCTCTTGGTATATGAATTCATAGGATCCTTCATTTTTCATATTTGATAGGTAAACGTTGCTCGATGTATTTCATTTCATATTTTGTTATAAATATTAAAGTTTCAGTTTTGTATAGACCTCGTTAACATTCGATTTTATTATAACTCCGTATTGTTTGTTTAATGTTTATAAAATTATAGATTTAAAAAGTGAAAACATTATTTTCAGACGTATTTCAAGTGTTATCAATAAATATCAACATTTATTGTAACTTGTTAGTACTTACAAATATCTACCGCCATGTATCAAGATCTATCGCCGCGTGTCAAGATCACGTAGCCTGCGAGCGTGATCCAACAACTTGCAGCGAACAAGTAGGACTGCGAACGGTATCGCACAAAGAATATTCGGCGATCACGTGACAACGCACGTGATCGTTGTGGATGACAACGCAAACTTCCCAACAAGCACGTAGCAATGCACGCGATCACCCACGAGCTGTCTAGTACTCTTCGCAACTTGCAGCGAACGAAGCAGGACTATGAGCGACATTACATCCAGCACGTGATCGCTATGGATGACAATGCAAACCTAAGACGTCAAATCGCACCAACCCCATCAACATACTACGACAACCTGGTCATGACACTTGTCTAGTCTGAATAGTATAAAAAGGTACATGCAACAAGGGAAACCCTGGGTCTTTTATTCTAAGCTTCACCATCCACGCCAAAAAAGTCACACCCGAATTCAAATCGAGAATAATCAATTCAATCATTATCGGACCACCGTCTCCAACTCCCTTATCACTTTGATAGTCAACATAACTAAAAGAAATATTGTATGTCACTCAACAATGACGTAAAAGTGTACATTATTGTAACTACCGTAAAACTCGTAAAAGTTTGAGAGATATATCTTTAATAATTTTCATAACTTTGTACATAGTTACGACAAATGTTTTAATTTTTTTAGTGATCTCTTCAACACTTCACATTGTATGCCGTATAGCAAATGACGTAAAAGTGTCAACATTAGTTATAGCTACTCGAAAAATTGTACAAGTTTAGTCGATTTCATCTTACAAATGTTGAATTTTTTCAATGCTTTTAGTAATTTTGTTACATTTCTCATAACTGCTAACAAACATTATATATCGTCCAACAAATGACGTAAAAGTGTAAACATTATTTAGAGCTACCAGAAACATAAACAGTCAATAAAACTATTTAACTTTTTTGATGTTAACTGTTTCCATAACTATTTCCCCATTCAATAACTTCGTTTTCACATCAAATGGTATACATGCAACTCTCTTTATAGAACAGAGGAAGACACTGTTTATTTCAACTTTTCTGATATTCTTTTTGTTTTATAAAATTGAGTCCATCCTATTTCCTGTGACTTAACCGAAAGAATCATCAAGTTCATTCTCCAAAAGAAAACCTTTTGTTGAAATAAAATTCAGTAGCCAATTCATGTTGAGGCTCAACCAGTCAACCTGAGTTTCAGCTGCTAATTCATGTTGAGGTTTAGTATGAGGTTCAGCAGTAAATCCATGTTGAGGCTCAGCCTGAGGTTCAGTGGCTAATTCATGTTGAATCTCAGCCTGAGGTTCAGAGGCCAATTCATGTTGAGGCTCAACTGGAGGTTCAATGGCTAATTCACGTTGAGGCTCAACCTGAGGTTCAGTTGCTAATTCATGTTGACTAATTCATGTTGACTTAGCCTGAGGTTCGAGATCAAACTCACCTTCCTCCATCTCACTACTAGTCTCACTCTCCACCAGTGTTTCCTCACTCTTCTTCACCTCTCCTCCACCACCACCATCAACACTCTTAGACTACCCACTGCAAGAATTCCTTGACCTTGTCGGCGACCTGGACTTCGACTTGGAGCTTCTCCTCCTCCTCCTCATTTCTTCCCTCTCCCTTGCCTCGCCAACCACTCTCCCTGCTGCCAAAGAATCCCTGGACCAACTTGGTGACTTCACATCCCTAAACTCCCTTAGGTGCACCTTACTACTATTCCCTCTGTGCTCGTTATTTCCAAACCTTTGCCATGAGCCCCCACTTTCACGTTTGGTTCGATCTCTCTCCAATCGAAACCCCTTGGAAGCTCTCTGATCTGGGAGGCTACCACTACTACTACTACTACCACTCTCTGTAACGATTAAACTCTAATTTTCGCCTATCCAAGCTCTCAAAATCATGCTCAGCTCGCTTCCTGACCATCCTCTCCCTGCCACAGATTGTTCTCAACCACACCGAGATGAATAAGAAGAAATCAAATTGCTTTTGGTGGCGTGCGTTGCTATCGGACACTGAAGATGGCTTGTAGTATAAGCCGCAGCTACTCCGAGATGATCGATTCTGATCCTGACTCCATTCTTTGCTTGCATTTTTCTCATAGGAATCGAGATCGTTGCTCAATCTCAACCGCTTCATGCTTTCTGTATATAAAAGGGAAAAACTTTTTCCCCCAAATCAAAAGAAAAAAAAACAAGCTGGTAACGGCGACATGATACTTGACAGATAGGTAAAAACCCTATTCTAGAATGAGGAAAATATTGAAGCTTTGCATGTGAATACCCGGAGGGCTGCTGAAATTGACGTCGAATTCACCGAATCTCACAATGTTAGCAGGGAGAGAGCCGTTGTAATAAAAATGAAAAGGAAGCCACCAAATCCAAATGCCTCAAAATTTGGGTGAAAGTTCAATTGAAATTAAAGGTAGGATTGTAAGGTTCTGATTAAGAACCCTAAAAACTTAGATGGCTGAACTGGAAAGAGGAGAGGAGGGGGTAAAATGGAAAATATTTTTGTTTGGAGGGGTATAATTGAAACGAAAATTGGATGTCAAAGAAAGAGGAATTTTATCTCAGCAAGTTTAAATATATTAATATTGCATGTATATTTATTATATGAATGTTACTAATATAAGGTGATGTGTGCATGTATAAGCTATGTATACGTATTAGGGGTGTATGTATGTCACGTATGTATCTAGGGTATAAGCGTATATAGATGTTATGTTAATTATATGTATGATTATACGTACGTATACTAGAATATTATATTAATTAATGATCGTATAATATAAGTATATATTTTCGTATGTATATGTATTGCTGTTATAATTATACTATTATTATTATTAATGACAAAATGAAAAAATTAAATATATATTAAACCCAAATAAAAAATTACAGTCCAATTACAAATCCAATTACAAGGCCCGTTTGGCCCAAATCTGAATCCTATCTAATTACAATGTGCAGGTAACTATGGGCCGTTGGATCAAGATCTGATCCAACGGCCACGATGCAGTGGAAGTCAAAAAATATCTGCCAGGCGCGTGCTCCACACGTATGGACCGTTCGAATGCCACGCGCGCGTGTGGTCCACGCGCGGACGCTTTAATATCCCACGCGCGCGTAAGATCCACGCCGTTCGACTCTCGACGATCGCGGAGCTCCACGTGGCGAAATCACAAGCCGTCTCATCAGATCGAGGCTTCATCCAGGCCGATCGTTCTTCAAGCCATCTCGACCGTTAGATCAGATCTGATCTAACGGCCGAAAATGCGTCTGGCCTCTGGCAGAATGACCACACCGCCACCGCGCCGATATTCAGTCCCCGCGTTCAGATTATGCCAAAGACAACAAGCAAATGTCAGATCTGGAAAAGAAGATACAAGTTGCAACAAAAGCAGAGGCAGTAATATATATGAAACGGGGCTGTTGTAACGGGAATAATTTTTTAGCTAGCGAGCAAAAAAAGATTAGCAAAAAAAAAAAGAGAGTAGTAACAAAAAGAAAGAACAGAGATCTTGTAAAACCAAAATTTGTAACCAGTCAAGATAATCAAAAAGGCAGTCCAGTGGTAATTTTTTGTCTCTTTTTTCTTACCTGTTTTCTTTGCATGCATATACGAAAAAGAAATAAAAAAAAAAAACAAAAAAAGAAGAAGTAGTCTTACCGGCGTTGTCTGTGGGTCTTCCTTCTCTCGGTGACAAACCTCTCGGCTTCTACAAGCCAGATCTGGTGAACTAAAGGGAAGAGAAGACCCTTTGTAGTTGTATTTTGGTCTAAAAAATATTTTTTTTGGGTTCGTATTTCTTAGATCTAGAGTAAAAGAAAGGGTATCCTCTGAATCCAACCACGGATTCGTATTGAGGACGACAAGGGGAATGTTTTGGTGTATTCTGGGAGCCTACCGGTGCCGGTTAGTGGCGGCCGGCGGCGGAGAATACGGCGGTCGGCCGCCGGATTCTGGGTTTTGCAAGAACATTTGAGAGAAAAGATGAACACTGGTTATTTGGAAACTGAAGAATGAAACGAAAATGGAGAAAATTTGGTTTCGACCTGAAAATAGCCCTTATATAGATGTTATTATTTTACTAAATGGGTAAATTACACACTTAATCCCACCGCGTTTTCAATATTTTCATTTTTGTCTCGCCGCATGGTATAATCACAGTCCCAGTCCCCCTGAGTTTTCAAAAAGTCACAATTTAGTCCCTAAATTACACCGAATCAGTTTCTGAATGGTAAAATTATGACCTTAACCATCCCGTGTTTTTGAATTTTTCACTTTGGGTCTGCCCCTTGGTCTAATTACAATTCTGGTCCTTTTAGGTTTTGTTTGGTTCGCAATTTCGTCCCCAAATTATATATTATTGTTCTATAATTTCTGCCACTGACTTTTGTTTTTCTTTCATTTCAGTCCTGTTTTCTTTGTAAATATTATTGTTCGTATTATAATCGTATATGTTGATATTATTTTATTTTATGTCTCTCGTATATGACCCGTTTTATGTTTATATGTATATATATGTGTCAAGTATGATATTCGTTTTTATCCGGTTATTCATATTAAGCGTGTTATGTTTTTATTGATTCGTACATGGTATATTTTGTATTTTATATGTGTGTGCTTTCTTATTTTTTTAGGGCTACATGTTAGTATATTTACCTTTTTTATACGATATGTTGACCCGTATATGTTGAAATATGTTTTATTGCTAGTATGCATTTTTTTTAGTATCTGTTCGTCTATATATACTTATTCCTTCCTTTTTTTTGACATATTATAATTGTTTTTATCTATTATTTAGAACAATATGTATATATATACATGTTTTAGTCTAAAATATCATTCATGTTAAATTAGTATTCTGGTATGTCAATTTTTATTATATTTAAATGTTTTGTCATGTTTTACGTTTTTGCCACTAGGATTGCATATCGAGATATAACTTGTTAATGCGGAGTCCTTTTATCCGAGCGTAAACGGGGCCAGTATCAAGCGTAGTGATAGTGGTTGGGCGTTTATTCTCGGATAACGGGACCCTTAAAATATATTCGCAATTATGACCGAAATTTAAAATAATCATCACTCTAATCCGGAAAATCCAATATTAATAAAGCGGTAATTATTAAAGTACCAATTTTGGGCGGTGTGGGGGTGCTAATCCTTCCCCATCCGTAACCGACTCCCGAACCCTGTCTTTTTGAATCTCTGGTTTTGTGGTGTCCGGCCTACCTAAGTGGCCGGTGGCGACTCCATTTTTATGAAGTTTTTCGTATACCCCACGGAATAAATATTTTATATCCCAACACTTTTCAAAAAAAACATTTCAAAAATCATCGTTTTTATTTTAGCGATATGATAAGAAAAAAGACAGTTCGCTACAGATGGCGACTCCGCTGGGGACTTTTTGTTTTTCAAAAAAAAAAAACAAATGAGAGTCAAGCTCTTAAAATAATTACCGCTTTACTAATGTTGGAAGTTCCGAATTAAAGTGACTATTAAATTAACATTCGGTCATAATTGCGCGTTTATTTTAACGCATTTAAAATATGGCATATAAACCCGTCTTTTTAAGTGGGGGGAAAACGCTAATGCTTTCGTGGAGATATCGTTCTCCCGTATGGGCCTAGCAAGTACCTTGGGGCTCGAGTACCTTATGCTTTAAATAAGGATATCGCCTTCAGACGGGCATTAGCGAATGGGTCCCCCAAATTGAACCCGATTGAAAGGAGCCTATAATGGGTGATGATCGGGGCCTTGCTACCCTTAGTAGGGGACAGCAAGGATAATTCGGGTACCTCCTAGCACCAACACTGCATGTAGAGAACATAGAAACCTACCCTGTTAGAGCCATGCGGATAACCTTAGGTTTTAGACGGGATAAATAGGGTTGTTTTGTGTGTTTATTCTGTTTAATTTTGTCATTTTATTTATATATTTATCAATTTTATCTGCAATCGACTTGTTTTCTTTCGCTTTTTGTTCTTTTTCTCATACATCATTGCATTTGCATCGCATAAAGGTACTGGATCAAGTGGTTTGCCTGATCAGAAAGTCTTTCACCATGGAAAAAAGGTGTCTTAGGAAAGAAGAGCTTAATTTGTCAGTCAGGCATTGGTCAGAGGTCAGCCAGAAAATCCAAGGAGACAGTTTGCTAAACGAACGCATAATAGCTGGATACACCTATGTGAGTCTCCAACAGAACGACTTGTGGGATCTTCAAAGCATTTGGGAAAGATGGGACCGAAGACTACAGGACTTATTCTGTAATAGTTACGGCGATATCGCACAACTATTATATGTTCAGATTAACCAGCCCCTACTCCGAGCTATAATCCAGTTCTGGAATCCGGCTTTTTGCTACTTCACCTTTAATGGGCAGGACATGATGCCTACGGTAGAAGAATACACTGCTTTACTTAACCAGAAAAATATTGAGGAAGATTGGATCTACGCGAAGCCTCCGAGGAATCAGAATTACACTGCTAAACTCAAAACCTTTGCAGGAATGAGTGACGAGTGGGTTAGTGGCCTCCTTCAAATCCGAGGAGATAATACAGTCTTTGCATGGGAAAGTATTCGGGACATCATATCGACACATCCAGACGAGGCAAAGAAAATGGACCTATTCGCTTTAGGAATATATGGTTTGGTGATCTTTCCCAAAGTACTCGGGAACATTGACATAGCCATTCTGGATTTGTTTGAGCGGGTGAAACGGAAAGCAAACCCGGTACCAGCAATCTTGGTCGAGACTTTTATTTCCTTAAATGCTAGCCGAAACATGAAGAAGGACGTTTTGGGCTGCGCACAGCTATTACAAGTATGGATCCAGAGTCACATGTGGAAGACGCCGACGCGGGTCCTGCCGGGGATATCCTTCCAACGTTTTTCGCCTTTACGAGAATACTTAGCAAAGGAATGGCGAGAAGATTTGAAAACAAAAATGTGGACCAATTTCTTCAGGAACATTCAAGATGAAGACATAGCATGGAGGGTCCCATGGCTCGGTAAAGTTAATTATTTTCTATACAGTTGTGGTGACTTCAACTGGCTGAAGATGTTAGGATTACATGGAGGGATCGCTTGTGCTCCACTTTTAGTGTCTCGGCAGTTCGGATCACGACAGTTCATTCCCAATACCGCCGGATTAAGCCAAACTGAATTTCTTTTCAAAGGAGAGTTCAAAGGAAAAATTCAGACCATCATGAGGGCTCGGGATCATTGTTATCGGATCGGGGTGGAAGGAGATACCGAGCACATGACTACCCTAGATTACGATCTTTGGAGACGTTTGAAGGTTAATAATGTGATTCCCGAATCGATCAAGGACCAATAGTGTCACTCAAGAGCTTACAAAAAGTGGTACCGTCCGGCCGATATCTTAAGGAGTGAACTCGAAGAAGTTAAAAAAAAATGGACATCCAACAGACCCAACATGCGAAAGGAGCTCTATAAAGCAAGCTTAGAAGTTGACGAGCGGGATGGGATCATTAGGCAACTGAAGAAATTAAATGCAGATTTGAGTGACAAGAATACTCTTTATCAAAAAGATGCCCTCCTATTACAGGCAAAAATACAAAAGGCCGGCCGGAGTCAGTTCATAGCTGTGGAAAGAGAAAGAATGAACGACATCCGTTTGGTGGAAGAAGAACGAGAAATTAACAAAAGAGCGATCGAGAAAGAGATTGAAAGCTGCCATTTGGCTATAGAGGAAGAAAAACGGTCCGCCAAGAAGGCCATTGATCAAGAAAGAGAAAGATTCAGACAAGAAATCAGCAAGGGAAAACAGGCTGTTCACCATGAGAGAGAAAGTGTCACCGTATGGAAAAGAAAATCCATGAGTAGTCGAAATAGACTGTTAGAGATGCAGAAACTGTACGATGACACTATTCAAAGTTTGGGGCAAAGCCAAAGTCAAAATGATGAATTAAAAGGAAAGGTAGCGGAAGTCGAACACTCACTTCGAATGTACTGCCACAGGAATAATTTCGCTGAGCTGCAAGAAAGAGAACGCGAGGTGGGTGTGTTACAAGCACGAATCGGATCCCTCGAAGCAGTTGTGGAGGATTACAAGGAAAGAATTAATGTGTTCGAGGAAGCTGCAGCCGGAGGGGACACCTACTGGCAGAAGAGATTACGCGACGCTGCTCGAATGGTACAAGACAGAGACCAGTACTACGCAAATCTAATGGTGGACATACAAATGAGTCGCCGGACATGTAAATGATTTAGCTGTCGAGGCCGAGACACTCCGACCTTTTATAGCCCCGGAATGGAAGAAGCTCCTAGGTTCCTCAAACCGCTCAAGGCAATTGGAAAGTTAGGAGATAGAGCTAGAATCTATCTATAGGACTCTGTGTTATAATTAGATCTTTTGTACTAGGGATCTTTACTTTGTAACACGAATTTTGTTGTAATCAAGACCCTTTAATTCCCGTAAAAGTAATTCAAAAGGGTGATTACCAGCGGAACCAGTACCTTGTCTGCATGCATTCTTGCATTTGCATCATAACATTTGCATCATTGTACATGCATTTATTTTTTTACAACCATATTAACAATATGAATATTGTGGCATTGTATGTAGCTAACCCGCAATCATTCATTACCTATACTTTACCCGGCTACAAAGAAAGCTCATGGAAGAAAGAATAATCAGTCTAGAAAGAGGGCAGAGAGAGCTTGAGACAAGGCTTGAAGAGGCCCAGAGAAGCCTTAGTGATCAGATTGCACAGTCACAAACATCAATAGTATCTGACATAACGGCACTGCTGTCAAAAAAGTCTTGGGAAACGAGTAGAAGGAGAAAATATCCCAGAGCTAGAAGGTACCCCGACTCACTACAAGGTTCAACCAACTGTACCAAACCAGGCTAGGAAGGTGTATATTGACCCTACAGGAATGTCTTCCAGCTTTCAAGTAGGGGTACCTGAGACTCAACCCCTTGATACCGAAGCACTTTATGAAGAAGAAGTGCCGGACCTAAACATGGTCGAAAGGATCCGGAATGAGGTAGAAAGAAAGTGGGAAGAAATATTTCGCCTCATGGAAGAAAAGTTTAAAGATTTACAATCAAATGAAGAATCAGGAAACGACGCTAGTGATCTAAGTTTGGTGTCTGATCTTGTCTTGCCGCCAAAATTCAAAACACCAGAGTTCGATAAATATGACGGAACCACATGTCCTTCTGCACACATAACGATGTATTGTAGAAAAATGGCGGCTTACCATAAAGATGAAAAGCTACTGATCCACTGTTTCCAGGATAGTCTAACTGGAGCGGCGTTACGCTGGTATACTCAGTTAAGCAAAGCAAATGTCAAGACATGGAAAGATTTGTCTAAAGCATTTTTCGAGCAATACAAACATGTAACAGACATGATCCCTAGCAGAATCATGTTAGTTAATATGGGGCAGAAGTCAAATGAAAGCTTGCGACAATATGCCCAAAGGTGGAGAGAAGTGGCCGCCCAAATCCAGCCACCTATCCCGGAGCATGAAATCACGCCATTATTTGTCAACACTCTGAAAGGGGCACTCTTCGACCGCCTCATCAATAACACAACATAGTGTTTCGCCGACTTAATCAGGACTGGGGAGTCTCTCGAACTGGCAATTAAGAGTGGCAGAATTGATGGTGGGGAAGGGTCTCGAAAGTATAACAAGAGAAATAGAGTAAACACCACCAGCACCTATACCGCCCCGAAGAACTTCACAATCTCACAGCCACAAGCACCTGTGGGAAAAACACAAAATTCGAATCAAAGAGATGAGAGGGTCACCAGAAAGGATAAAGAGAGGAGAACTTTCACTCCCCTACCTGTTTCATACTCAGAGCTTTATTCCCAGTTGTATGAAGCAGACTTGGTCCGACCATACATCGTTAATCCTGTCAATCCACCCTTCCCGCCTTGGTACAATCCAAGCACACATTGCGACTATCACGACGGTACCCCTGGACATCCCACTGAGAACTGCCTTGCCTTCAAAAAGCTTGTGTAGAACTTAATCGATTCCGGGATATTGAAGTTTGAAGAACCTAGCGTAGCTAACAACCCGCTGCCTAATCATGGGAACAGAGGGGTAAATGCCATAGAAGAATGCTTTACCAGGAGGATAAGGGATGACGTGTCAGAAGTCAAGTCTCCTTTACGGTGGGTATTTCAACAATTATGCATGGCTCGTGTGATCAACAAAGGCATGATAATAAGGCAGAAGAAATGTGGAAAGTATTGCGAATTCCATCAGACTGAAGGTCACGATATCCAAGAATGTGAAGAGTTCAAGAAATTAGTGCAGAAGTTGATGAATGAAAAACAAATCGAATTCTTTGAGGAACCCATGGGGAAGGGGTCAGACGTACACATGACGGATAACCCCAAAACTAAATACGGGAAGGATAGACCTTTTATTATCTCTCCCAAGATAGGGAATGCAGGTGTCTCTCAAGGAGAAACCAGCAAGATAAATCCCAAGATCGTCATTTCAGCACCATCTCCATTCCCATTCAAGGACATGCGACAAATTCCCTGGAATTATGCCGCGAATGCGACCATGCCAGAAAAATCAGAACGCGAACAGGTAAAAGAGTCTACGCTGGAAGATCAACAAAGCCAGAACAATGTGAACGTTGATGAAGCAGGCCATTTCACAAGAAGCGGCCGATGTTATTCCTCCGAGGCTTTGAGAGCAGCTGAAAAAGATAGGGGGAGGAATACAGCAGTTAGCCCTACGCAGATATTCAGAGAAGAACCTCCCCAAAAGATAAATGAACCGGTAACTGAGGCCCAGGCCAAAGAATTTCTAAAGTTCTTGAGACATAGCGAGTACAGCGTAGTGGAACAACTACGGAAACAACCGGCCAGGATCACAATGCTGGAATTGCTCTTGAGTTCAGAGAAGCATCGGGAGACGCTATTGAAAGTGCTGAATCAAACTTTTGTGCCCCAGGACATTTCTGTAACAAACTTGGACATGATAGTAGGGCACATTACTGCCTATAATCATATCACATTCAGCGATGATGAGATCCCGGAGGGAGGAATGGGGTCTACTAAAGCCCTTAACATCACTACCCATTGCAAAGGGTATGTTTTACCAGGCGTACTAATCGACAACGGGTCAGCACTGAATGTCTTGCCTATGGTAACCCTGCAAAAATTGCCAATAGATGGTTCGCACCTAAAGCCTTGCTACAACTCGGTAAGAGCTTTTGATGGTACGCAAAAAGGAACAATGGGGAAAATTGAGGTGCCCCTATTGATCGGACCAACTGAATATGTGATCGATTTTGTGGTGATGGACATAAAACCATCTTACAGCTGCTTATTGGGAAGACCGTGGATCCACTCCGCAGGAGTTGTCCCATCATCATTGCATCAGAAATTAAAATTTGTAGTTGAAGGCAAATTGGTCACCGTAGAAGCAGAGCATGAATTTGTTGCTTCCGTGACATTAGACACCCCCTACATTCAAAATGATGAAGATGCCGCAGAATGCTCGTTCCAAGCATTAGAACTAGTAAATGCCACATTCGTTTCAGAAGGAAGCCGGATCCCTTACCCCAGGTTATCTAATTGTACCAAGATGACCGTCGCAGAAACTCTGGGCCGAGGAGCCAAAATAGGAAAAGGGCTGGGAAAGAAATTACAAGGAAACCTGAGACCCAAGAATATCATAACCAAGAAAGATCGTTTCGGGCTGGGTTACCAACCAAGTGTCCAACGAAAGAAAGAAGAATATAAGAGAAAGAAAGAGCAAAGAAAAGCCAGATCTAAAGGAGAAGACATTCCGTGGAGGTCGATGTCCTTTCCTAGTTTGAAAGCCACTTTCATCTCCTGGAGGGTTCTACCAACCAGTCAAGATATTGGAGAGGCAATGAAGAAAAATGATGAACTTAACCAAGAGGAAATATTCAGTAAATCATTTGAAGGGATGTACATCAACATGATAGCTGAAAAGGACCGAGGTAGCAAAATGTTGACCAACATCCGCCCTTGCCATCCCGGGGAGACACTCGATAACTGGAGTTGCATTGATCTACCTGTAGTTTTTAGGAATAGATCAGAGTAATGCTCCGAATCAACCTTTTGTTTTTGCCCATAGACAATGGGGATCTCTTGTATGGGGCACCTATGTTAACTTTTTGATTGAAATGAAAATATCCCACTTTTCTTAAAAATGACCAAAGTCTCATTTATTCCATTCATGCATTTTTCATATTCATTCCCTTCATGTAAAGCCGTCTCTTTCCCAATACAATTCATTCTCATTTAATGCAGGTCGCTCATGATTGACGATATGAATGATACCGGATCCAATCACGAGTAAAATTCAATGCCCCGAGGTCTCGGAGGAAATTGGGGAAGGATATGATGAAATAGAAATTGAGATCCCGGAAGAGTTAAAGAGAATGGTGGACGACGAAGAAAGGCAGATTATGCCCCACCAAGAAGAAACGAAAATTGTCAACTTGGGGACTGAAGAAGCGAGAAAAGAAATAAAAATAGGAACGACTATTTCCTCAAAAACCAAGCATGAACTGATAGCCCTACTTCAGGAATTCAAGGATGTCTTCGCCTGGACTTATCAAGATATGCCAGGATTGAATACCGACATAGTGGTGCACAAATTGCCAACAAAATCGGGGTGCAAACCGGTACAGCAAAAACTTCGGAGAATGAGGCCAGAGATGTTGTTAAAAATCCGAGAATAAGTGAAAAAGCAATTTGATGCTTTGGATTCTTGAGGTAGCCAAATACCCCGAGTGGGTTGCAAACATTGTACCAGTACCAAAGAAAGACGGGAAAGTTCGTATGTGTGTAGATTATAGGGATCTGAATCGAGCTAGCCCTAAAGACAACTTCCCTTTGCCACATATTGACACGCTGGTTGACAACACCGCAGGACATTCATGGTTTTCCTTAATGGACGGCTTCTCAGGGTACAACCAGATAAAGATGGATCCTAGCGACATGGAGAAAACCACATTCATAACCATGTGGGGCACTTTTTGTTATCAAGTGATGCCGTTTGGGCTAAAGAACGCAGGGGCAACATACCAAAGAGCAATGGTGACTCTTTTCCATGACATGATGCACAAAGAAATAGAAGTATACATGGACGATATGATTGCCAAGTCCCGAACAGAGGAAGAGCACCTACAGAACTTGAGGAAACTATTCCAAAGACTATGGAAGTACCAACTGAGGCTCAATCCTGCCAAGTGTACCTTCGCCGTTACTTCTGGAAAACTCATAGGGTTCGTAGTAAGCAGAAGAGGGATTGAAATTGATCCCGATAAAGTGAAAGCCATCCAGGACCTTTCACCACCCCGCACGCAAAAGGAAGTCTGTGGTTTCCTGGGGAGGCTGAATTATATCTCTCGTTTCATTTCCCAATTAACCAATCAATGCGACCCGGTCTTCAGGCTTCTTAGAAAGAATAATCCTGGCGTGTGGGATGAAGAATGTCAAAAAGCCCTAGAAAAAATCAAAAAGTACCTGACAAATGCTCCAATTTTATTCGCACCAGTACCTGGTCGACCACTAATTCTCTACTTAACGGTCTTCGAGAATTCAATGGGATATGTACTGGGGCAACACGATGAGTCAAGAAAAAAGGAGCAAGCCATCTATTACCTAAGTAGGAAATTCAATGATTGCGAAACACGATACCCGCCAGTACAGAAGTTGTGTTGTGCTCTAGTTTGGGCTACCAAGCGGCTCAGACAGTACATGTTATACCATACTACCTGGTTAATATCCAAGCTAGACCCATTAAAGTTCTTAATGGAAGCGCCAGCGCTAACGGGAAGGATGGCCTGATGGCAGATGCTCTTATCCGAATTCGACATCGTATATGTTAATCGTAAAGTCAGTAAAGGGAGTGCCGTGAGCAGATTTCCTGGCTAGTCGTGCTTCGGATGACTATGAGGCAATGAACTTTAGTTTCCCAGACGAAGACTTGATGTGCATCACAACTGAAGAAGAGATTTCAGATGATAAGTCATGGAAACTTTACTTCGATGGAGCCTCCAACGCCCTCGGACATGGGATAGGGGCAGTGCAAATTTCACCTGAGGACGTCTATTATCCTTTCACCAGCAGATTGGAAATCCTCTTGCACAAACAATATAGCTGAATACGAAGCTTGCATCATGGGACTGAACTCAGCCATCGAAAGAAAGGTTAAGGAACTTCGAGTGTTGAGATTCGTCCCTAGTCATTTACCAATTGCGCGGGAGAGGTGGAAACCAGAGACCCAAAGTTGGTCAAATATCACGAATGGATCCAAGAGCTCGTCAAAGAGTTCGAAAAGGTCAGCTTCAATTACCTACCCCGAGAAGAAAATCAGATGGTAGATGCATTGGCAACCTTGGCATCCATGTTTAAAACAAACACCTGGGCAGAAATGAAACCCATTGAGATGCAGACATTTGAAAAACCTGCTCATTGTTGTAGTATACAGGAAGAGAGTGAAGGAAATCCATGGTACTATGATATCCTGCAATATGTCAAGCTTCAAAAGTATCTAGAAGGGGCAAACGACAATGACAGAAAAACGCTCAGAAAAATGGCAACAAAATATGTCCTAGATGGGGAAATCCTATATAGGAAAAGTCTTGATCAAACATTGCTGAGATGTGTGTATGCCCGGGAGGCGAAGGAAATCTTAGCCGAAGTACATGACGGAATCTGTGGAACGCACGCCAACGGGTTGTCTATAGCCCAAAAAATTATGAGATACGGTTATTTCTGGTTGACCATGGAGGGAGATTGCATCGATTACGCCAGGAAATGCCACAAATGCCAAATTTACGCTGACAAAATTCATGCACCCCCATCACCTCTACACACCATGAATTCTCCGTGGCCTTTCGCAGCGTGGGGCATGGACGTTATCGGGCAGATCCATCCGAAAGCTTCCAATGGGCATCGTTTCATTTTGGTCGCCATAGACTACTTCACTAAATGGGTAGAGGTAGCGTCTTACGCCAATATCACCAGGACTACAGTTTTTAAGTTCTTAAAGAAGGAAATTATTTGTCAATACGGATTGCCAGAGAGGATCATCACCGACAATGCTTCCAATCTGAACAACAAAATGATAAAGGACGTGTGCACTCAATTCAAAATAACACACCATAATTCCACAGTCTATCGTCCTAAAATGAATGGAGCAGTGGAAGCGGCAAACAAAAATATAAAGAAAATCATAGCGAAAACTACGGATACCTACAAGGATTGGCATGAGAAGTTGCCTTTTGCCCTTTTCGCCTATAGGACGTCCATTCGTTCATCAACAGGGGCAACACCCTACTCCTTGGTGTATGGTAAGATTCTCCCAATTGAGGTAGAATTCCGTCTCTCCGAGTCTTAAACGGTAAAATTGGAAGAAGCTGAATGGGTGCAGGCCGATCGACCAGCTAAATCTCATTGAAAAAAGACTAAAAGCCATTTGTCATGGTCGGATGTACCAAAAGCGGATGGTGCAAAGCTTACAACAAAAAGGTGCGCCCAGGAGAATTCAAAGAAGGGGATCTGGTACTCAAGAGAATCCTCCCTATCCAGAAAGATTCTCGAGGAAAATGGATGCCCAATTGGGAAGGACCATACGTCGTAAAAAAGGCCTTCTCAGGAGGAGCCCTGATCCTAACAGAAATGGACGGGGATGAGCTTAAAAATCCCGTAAATTCTGATGCCATCAAGAAATACTATCTCTAAAAAAAATGGAGAGCTCAGGGCGAAAACCCAAAATCGGGCGTCTTGAAGCAAAGGAAGGACCCAAGTTGAAAACTCGTAAAGGGCGGCTTGGGTAAATTGAAAATTTGAATATCTGAGGAGAAGGGTATCCCCATGAGCATCATGAAGAGGAAGCTTTAGGCAAAAATTCTACACCAGTTGATAGGATCATGTATCATTCACATCGAAGATAATGAGAGATCTTGTATTTAACTTATACGTGTCATACCTTTCTTTTTAAGATATCTCAAAGCCCTTAATCATAATAAAACCATGTTTTGAGCATCCATTCCTAGCCTTCTTGTCAATTTCAGTCAGATAAGATAACATAGGCTTATAATGAAACAAGAGATTTCGAAGCATTACTATGATTTAACCTTGAAAATGCAGGTAATCAAAGAAAACGATGTTAACTCCGTCCTCTAGTTCCCTAATGGCTATCGATAGGGAATGCGGGAAGCTTCAAACAACCTGGTAGGATAACCAATGGCACATATCCTATCTATTCAAGAAAGGCGTACGAGATAACAAAAAAAATCTTTTGGGTGAAAACCAGAAGGGCACCCCTCTCAAAAAAAAAATCTCTAAAGTGAAAACCCGAAAGGGCACTCTAGAATTCCAAGTCGGAATTGAAAGAAGAGAAAGATCGAGATGGTTGAACTTGGCAGTGAAGCGGGGCATCGATGCCCATAAGAAAGTATAAAGCGAACATCAAGACCAAATAAGGACCAAAACAAGCCCACCAAGATATTGAATCTCATACATCATGAATAGTCAGACATCACTAGGATTAGGAGCATGTCAATTCATTCATTTGTCATAGCATTTTATTTTCATCTCAGACAGGTATCTGCAGATCCAAAGAGACATCGAGGGTCATCACGATGTGAATCCCAAATGAGAAGACAATGTTTTTGCATAAAGGCACATGTTTTCAAGCTCTAGAGAGAGGTTCTATATAGGAAGAATCCTCCTATCCGAGGCTTCAGAAGCTGAAAGTTCTATATAGGAAGGACCGATGTTCAAGGTGAAGACTAGCGATTCTATATAGGAAGGACTCTCGGTCGAAGGAATTCACCCATGACACGCAAGATTATATAGGAAATCCTGCTGTGTCGAAAGCAAAGAGTTCTATATAGGAAGGGCTCCTAGCTTCAATGTCTTAGAGTGAAAGATTCTATATAGGAAGAATACGTAACTCCAAGATTTCAAGACGCCGAAAAGTTCTATATAGGAAGGACCGACGGCTCCAAGGTGAAGACTCATGATTCTATATAGGAAGAACTCCCTGTCAAAGAAATTCACCTATGACACAGGGTTATATAGGAAACCTGTTGTGTCGATAGCAAAGAGTCTTATATAGGAAAGGCTCCGAGCTTCATTGTCTTATGGTGAAAGGTTCTATATAGGAAGAACCTGTAGCTCTAAGATTTCAGATGCCAAAAGTTCTATATAGGAAGGACTGACGGCTCCAGGATTCGAAGACTAGCAGTTCTATATAGGAGGAACTCCCAGTCAGAAGAATCCATCAGTGGCGCGAAAGGTTTTATATAGGAGAAACCAGCGTCGAAAGCAAAGAGTTCTATATAGGAAGAACTCTAAGCTTTATTGTCTCAAAGTGAAAGGAATGACTCATAATTCGGGATGTCAGAGCGAAGGGTTCAATGTCGAAAGAGCCTGTAGCTCCAAGATCGGAAGGTGACGAAGCTCTATATAGGAAGAACTTACGAGCCTGAAGATTCAGCCAAGGAAGAGCGGAGATGTCCAAAAGAATTCATTTTTCCAAAGCTACAAATAGGGAAGTCTGATAAAAATCAGAGCGAAGGGTTCAATGTCGAAAAGAGCCTGTAGCTCCAAGATCGGAAGGTGACGAAAGCTCTATATAGGAAGAACTTACGAGCCTGAAGATTCAACCAAGGAAGAGCGGAGATGTCCAAAAAAATTCGCTTTTCCAAGGCTACAAACCAAACAGGGAAGTTTGATAAAAATGAGAGCGAAAGGTTCTATGTCGAAAAGAGCCTGTAGCTCCAAGATCGGAAGGTGACGAAGCTCTATATAGGAAGAACTTACGAGCCTGAAGATTCAGCCAAGGAAGAGCGGAAATGTCCAAAAGAATTCGTTTTTCCAAGGCTACAAACAGGGAAGTCTGATAAAATGAGTGCTTATGAATCTTTGCTTTGTTTCCCATTTCATGAGAACAAGCAAAGAGAGGCAACTGTAATCACTCATTTTTACTTAAATATATTAATATTGCATGTATATTTATTATATGAATGTTACTAATATAAGGTGATGTGTGCATGTATAAGCTATGTATACGTATTAGGGGTGTATGTATGTCACGTATGTATCTAGGGTATAAGCGTATATAGATGTTATGTTAATTATATGTATGATTATACGTACGTATACTAGAATATTATATTAATTAATGATCGTATAATATAAGTATATATTTTCGTATGTATATGTATTGTTTATTATAATTATACTATTATTATTATTATTGGGCTGACAAAATGAAAAAAATAAATATATATTAAACCCAAATAAAAAATTACAGTCCAATTACAAATCCAATTACAAGGCCCGTTTGGCCCAAATCTGAATCCTATCTAATTACAATGTGCAGGTAACTATGGGCCGTTGGATCAAGATCTGATCCAACGGCCACGATGCAGTGGAAGTCAAAAAATATCTGCCAGGCGCGTGCTCCACACGTATGGACCGTTCGAATGCCACGCGCGTGTGGTCCACGCGGGATGCTTTAATATCCCACGCGCAGAAGATCCACGCGTTACGACTCCTCGATTGCGGAGCTCCACGTGGCGGCAAATCTCAAGCCGTCTCATCGGATCGAGGCTTCATCCAGCCGATCGTTCTTCAAGCCATCTCGACCGTTAGATCGGATCGATCTAACGGCCGGCAAAATGCGTCTGGCCTCGGCGAATGACCACACCGCCACCACGCCCGATATTCAGTCCCGCGTTGATTATGCCAAAGACAACAAGCAAATGTCGATCCGAAAAGAAGATACAAAGTTGCAACAAAAGCGAGGCGATAATATATATGAAACGGGGCTGTTGTAACGGGAATAATTTTTTAGCTAGCGAGCAAAAAAAGATTAGCAAAAAAAAAAACAGAGAGAGTAGTAACAAAAAGAAAGAACAAAGATCTTGTAAAACCAAAATTTGTAACCAGTTAAGATAATCAAAAAGGCAGTCCAGTGGTAATTTTTTGTCTCTTTTTTCTTACTTGTTTTCTTTGCATGCATATACGAAAAAGAAATAAAAAAACAGAAACAAAAAAAAGAAGAAGTAGTCTTAACGACGTTGTCTGTGGGTCTTCCTTCTCTCGGTGACAAACCTCTCGGCTTCTACAAGCCAGATCTGGTGAACTAAAGGGAAGAGAAGACCCTTTGTAGTTGTATTTTGGTCTAAAAAATATTTTTTTTGGGTTCGTATTTCTTAGATCTAGAGTAAAAGAAAGGGTATCCTCTGAATCCAACCACGGATTCGTATTGAGGACGACAAAGGGAATGTTTTGGTGTATTCTGGGAGCCTACCAGCGCCGGTTAGCGGCGGCCGGCGGCGGAGAATACGGCGGTCGGCCGCCGGATTCTGGGTTTTGCAAGAACATTTGAGAGAAAAGATGAACACTGGTTATTTGGAAACTGAAGAATGAAACGAAAATGGAGAAAATTTGGTTTCGGCCTGAAAATAGCCCTTATATAGATGTTATTATTTTACTAAATGGGTAAATTACACACTTAATCCCACCGCGTTTTCAATATTTTCATTTTTGTCTCGCCGCATGGTATAATCACAATCCCAGTCCCCCTGAGTTTTCAAAAAGTCACAATTTAGTCCCTAAATTACACCGAATCAGTTTCTGAATGGTAAAATTATGCCCTTAACCATCCCGCGTTTTTGAATTTTTCACTTTGGGTCCGCCTTGGTCTAATTACAATTACTGGTCCTTTTAGGTTTTGTTTGTTTATAATTTCGTCCCCAAATTATATATTATTGTTCTTTAATTTACTCGCATGACTTTTGTTTTTCTTTCATTTCAGTCCTATTTTCTTTGTAAATATTATTTTTCGTATTATAATCGTATATGTTGATATTATTTTATTTTATGTCTCTCGTATATGACCCGTTTTATGTTTATATGTATATATATGTGTCAAGTATGATATTCGTTTTTATCCGGTTATTCATATTAAGCGTGTTATGTTTTTATTGATTCGTACATGGTATATTTTGTATTTTATATGTGTGTGCTTTCTTATTTTTTAGGGCTACATGTTAGTATATTTACCTTTTTTATACGATATGTTGACCCGTATATGTTGAAATATGTTTTATTGCTAGTATGCATTTTTTTAGTATCTGTTAAATCTATATATACTTATTGCCTGCCTTTTTTTTGACATATTATAATTGTTTTTATCTATTATTTAGAACAATATGTATATATATACATGTTTTAGTCTAAAATATCATTCATGTTAAATTAGTATTCTGGTATGTCAATTTTTATTATATTTAAATGTTTTGTCATGTTTTACGTTTTTGCCACTAGGATTGCATATCGAGATATAACTTGTTAATGCGGAGTCCTTTTATCCGAGCGTAAACGGGGCCAGTATCAAGCATAGTGATAGTGGTTGGGCGTTTATTCTCGGATAACGGGACCCTTAAAATATATTCGCAATTATGACCGAAATTTAAAATAATTGTCACTCTAATCCGGAAAATCCAATATTAATAAAGCGGTGATTATTAAAGTACCAATTTTGGGCGGTGTGGGGGTGCTAATCCTTCCCCATCTGTAACCGACTCCCGAACCCTGTCTTTTTGAATCTCTGGTTTTGTGGTGTCCGACCTACCTAAGTGGCCGGTGGCGACTCCATTTTTTATGAAGTTTTTCGTAAACCCCACGGAATAAATATTTTATATCCCAACACCTTTCAAAAAAAAACATTTCAAAAATCATCGTTTTTATTTTAGCGATATGATAAGAAAAAAGACAGTTCGCTACAAAAATCTAGATCCTTACCTTTATATTTCATTATTTTAAGGTTGATTCAATAAAAAATTATCATAAAAGTCATTGTTTGACATGTGGTTAGTTTTTTAATTTCGTTTTACTTTAAAAAGAACTAATTTAAGAAAAATTCAAAACTCTCATTTTTTTAAAATAACTCTAAATCTTTTATAGTCGTGAATATTACATCGTTGTCGCCATTGTAATAATGAAATCTATTTCTCGCCAAAAGAGTCACAAAGTTTAGTCATCTTTCTTTTGTTTATCGCGTTTTTTATTTGTGAAACTCATTTTACATTCGTTCAACATTCAATTGATAACTTTATTTGTCAATTTGCGACAACTCAAATGTAATTATAATATTAATTGAGTGACCAAAATATAATTTTTAATAATTTAGTGACTCAAATGTAACTTTACTTATAATTGAATCACACTTTATATTAAAATAGATGGATCGTAAATCTTGAGAGAATTGCCCCCATAATAAATTTTTAAGTATTCGATCTAGATTTATCAATCAATAAATTAAATTCTACTGATTAAAAAAATGGATCGCGAGTATTTTTCTAGTTTGCGGACGAATGCGAGCAAAATTCACGTTCACGTTATAATTTAATATATCCTTCTCGAATCACGGTTATAAATAGAGATTAACATAAAATAAACCATTGTCAAAAAAAACATAAAATAAACCAAAATTGTTGTCGTATACGGTATACCCAGAAAATTACAAAATTGATTAAAGGTTAATTACTAGAATAGTCACTTATGTTTTTTTTCAATACAATCTTGATCACTGATTTTCAAATTCGACCGGTATACAATCTTGATCACTGATTTTCAAATTCGACCGGTAAAGTCATTTACGTTTTCGATCTGTAAATTTTTAGTCACTCAAAGTTAAGTGTAGTTAAATAGATGGCGTGGCTGTTAAAGGAAATTTATATAATTACACATTTGGTTCCTATTAGTTACTTATTATATCAATTTGATCTTAATTTTAATTTAATTAAATAAATTAATCACTCAATTAGATGCCGACACGTGTCATTGCCTTATTGAAGGAATTTAATTATTTATTTTTATTTAATAAATTTATTTTTCTCTTTCAATCATGTGTTGACACGTGTCACTTGATTGGACAAGAAAAATAAAACAAAAAGCTATTTTATCTTGGCTAGGAATCAAACCCAAGTTCCTCTAGGTGTAAGTGGCATGAGTTTGCCACTAAACCAAGGGGCCATTTGTGATATAAGATACAAAATACAATATATGTTTTAGTTTATTGTTAATGCAAGGAAAATAAATAAATATGGATTAAGGGGCTCGAATGTGACATACTTGAAACGCATACAAAATATTTAAACTACCGTAGAAATATAATATTTAAGCATAATTAATTCATTATTTAAAATAAAAAAATTGAAATTATATTAAAAATTCATTTAACAAATTCAAACTCACAAATATAACTCTAATCATAAGATAAGTTTGGTTTCATTAAATTAATTTTTAATATAATTTTAATTTTTTATTTAATTAAATTATATTTTATTAAAAATTAAAATTAAAATAAAGTTAATATCATGAAATAGGGAATAAATAAGATTAATAACAAAACTAAAGTTCACTCAAATATAATTATATATATAAATACAAAATGTTGTCAACTTTAATTTAATTATTATATTTCTATAATGATTTAAATATTTTTTATGCATCTCAAGTATGTCATGTTTGAGCCCATTAATCTATATTTATTTCTTTTTCTTTTTGCATTAACAACAAACTAAAACATATATTATATTTTGTACTTTATATTACAAATGGTCACATGGTTTAGTGGAAAATCCACGCCACTTACACCAAGGGAAGATGGATTCAATTCCTAGCCAAGGTAAAATAGCTTTTTGTTTTATTTTTCTCATCCAATCAGGTGACACATGTCACCACCTGATTGGAGAAAAAATAAATTTATTAAATAAAAATAAATAATTAAATTCTTCTAATAAGGTGATGACACATGTCGGCACCTAATTGAGTGATTAGTTTATTTAATTAAATTAAAATTATGGTCAAATTGATATAATAGGTAACTAACAGGGACCAAAACATAATTATATAAATTTTCCTTTAACAGCCATGTCACCCATTTAACGTTATTTAACTTCGAGTGACCATAAGTTTACAGATCAAAAACGTAAATGACCTTATTGATCGAATTTAAAAATCGGTGATCAAAATCGTACTGAAAAAAACAAAACATAAGTGAGCATTCCATAGTTAATTCTTTGATTAAAAAAAAACTAGAAAAATCACAACTTTCAAGTTTAAATAATTCTTTATTATTTTTGTCTCCAGTTTCCAAATCACATTTTAGACACAATTTTTCTGTGTAAAACATCTTTGAGAAACATGGAGAAAAACCGCTCCATTTCATGCTTCTTCAAGGCCAAGCCAACCTCAAGCCCCCCATTCCCATCTCTACTTTCCGCCATAGAAATAGCTTCATTCCTATCAATGGAAACAATGAACACTTTCCACGGCCTCCCCCATCCAAAATCAGCTGCGTAAAGATCAAACCGAGGCGATCCAGAAACTCTAATCACTTGTATGGATCCTGCTGGCTCTTTAGCTATTTCCAGAAAGGATTTGTCCCAATCTTTTGCACCTTCCAAAACTCCTTTCTCTGTTAATCCCTTCACCATATTGCTTATTTTTTCTGCAGCAAAACCAAACCCGGTTTCAAACTCCAGGTATCCTCCTGCCTTGGACACATCTGTTACAGGAACAATACAGTTTCCGAAGTATGTTTCTGGGGCAGGTGGTTCCAAACGTTGTCTGCAACCGGCAATGAATCCGGAAAGATCACGAACAGAAATTTGCTTTTGACTATCACCGAAAACTACAATGCAATTTTAAAAGATAAAAGATTTTTAAGTTCTGTTTAAAACAAGATAATGTTATTCTATTTATAAAGGAGAATTAAGTTATGGAAAAATAAAATATTTCAAAAAAAAATATTGGTCATTACAGTTTTCATCCAAGTCATTCATTGACCGTAAACCAAAAATATTGAGTAAATATATATAAACATTTTTCGTTTTATTTATCCCATCAACGTGGGATAGAAAGTTTCTATTTCCTTATTTAATTCAAAACTACATTATTTTGAACATTAATTTCTCATTCATTACTCAATTGTTTTGAAGCTTATGAGATACAGTTGAAAAGATTTCATAGAATAAAATAAGACCCAAATAAATCTTTATTCGAAACTCCACCTTTACACAATCAAAATATGGCTCAAAGTTACTATTTTCCTCGCATTTTTCAACACTTCCATCACTTGCTCCACCTCTTGCTTCAACGATACAACTCATTACATAACAAAGCGTAAGCACAAATGGGGATAAACGAAGTTGTTTTGAGCCACCAATGATTCAGACAATACCCTTTTCCTCATTTTCTTCAAATCTTCGGGAGTTATGGTAACCGTGGCTCGAACAAGATCAGGAGCTGCTCCTTTGTCCGTTGAAAGCTTCAAGCTTTTATCACCATTAGTTCTTTTTAGCCGCATGTTCAAATAGAACATATCAAGGTTAATCCCTGTAGCATCTTTGATAATTTCCCTGTCGAAAGATGGGATTAGTTCAGGTGGCAACAACAACTGAGAGTACTTTTCTTTACACCCTTGCCTGCATATATAAGCCCAGGATTTCATAAACATGGATGTGGTTTTACCGACAAGAACCATATGGTGAACCGTGAGTCCAATGGAGACTTTGGTCAGGAAAAAAGTTTATTTGAACAGACAAAATCGATGCCGAATCATCCGATGTAACCAGCCGAGGTACCAAAGGGTGTAACTCGACAGCTCTGTAGACTCCATCGCTGGTTAGACGGTCAAAATCTGCATCAGACTCGGCGACTGTGAGTGAAACTCCATTGTCTGTGCAGGAAATGGTGGGTTTGGGTGCATTTGATGGCCACTTGAGGTTTCCAGCGATGGGGAGGTAATGGTGGAGCGTTAGAGAAAGGGATTGCTTGAGTTTTGGTAGGATTTCGGAGCTGAAATTTGCAGGTGTTAAGCCATTGAGCTTGTAAAAGAAGAGTTCCTCAACTGGTTGGAGAGAAAACCAGTAAGTGTCGAAGAAAGTGAGGGGGAGAGAGGATTCAATGGGAAAATTTGGCGATTTAGGGGATGGTTTAATTTGGGTTATTAAAATTAAAAATAAGATGAGATAACTTTTATCTTATTCAAGTTCATAAGATAACTTTTATCTCAACATAGATGGTGCTGTAAATGGAAGCTTTGGTTTTGCGAGTATTGGGGGTTGCCTTAGAAATGACAAATCAAAATCTCTCATTACTTTCTCAAAGTCGATAGGGATGTTAGATGCAACTTCAGCAGAGATTCTTGCTATCTGTGAAGCATGTAAACTCTTTAGGTTTTCTCCTTGGGTTCACAATTATAGGCTAATACTTGAAAGCAATTGCTCTCTTGTGGTGGCTGGATCGGGAACCCTCAGCGTTGTCTTGTCATCTTCAAAGAACTAATATCATCCTACTTAAAAGAATGTGATGGTTGCGTCTGGAACATTCAACGTGTGCCAAGGGAATGCAATACTTTGGCGGACAATTTAGTTAAGAAGAGAATCTCTCAGAAAGACGATTTGTGCGTTATAGCACCAGATTAATGTCTGATGAGTTTCAGTATGCAGAACTATTGTGTGTAGGGTTCTAAAGGAGTTTTGCCCTTGTCAGTGGTCAATGCTGTCGAGCTATGTAAGTGGTGGATTATAGTTTGTTGTTTGTAGTTCCTTAAGCAATAATCGTCGCACTCTTTTTCCCCATTTAAATATGATTACTGCTATCAAATTAATAAAAACCCCTACCTTTAAAAAAAATCAAGTAGAATTGATTATATTTGTTAAAATTTTTATTTAAATTTAAATGTAATTAATTACAATGTATGATACTAGTTGTTTTCAATTTAAATGACTCTTCTTAAGAAAACAATAATGGTCGAGTGGTAAGAGCTTTCTCACCTGCTTCCTCTCATCCCTTAGGTCTTGGGTTCTAAACCCAGCAGGAACACTCCCTTCCCCCTCTCCCTTAGGTATTGGAATTAATTCTCAGGAGTACATAGTAGTTAAGGAATTTATGAGAATATTGAAATTCTATCGTGATCGAGGAACATGTGATTCAAATTTGATCAAACAAACTTAAACGGACGACGAATTGAAGAAACAAAAAAATCATAGAGCAAATTGTAAAACAATCAAATTACTTGACTAAAGATAAAAATAGAATCGTTTTAAATTTAGGTTTTCAAACTATGCAAATTTCATACAAAATTTTCAAATAGACTCAAATAATTAAAGGGTAAACTACCAGTGACCACCGAACTAATTGAGGAATCCTATTTTGACCACCGAACTAACGAACTCGTCAATCAGACCACCAAATTTATTAAATTAAAATATTTTAACCATCAACCCTTAAAAAACTAACGGCACCGCTGAGTTATCTATTAATAACTAACGGCGAAGCATGTGTGGCATTATAATAACATTTGTTTTCATGTCAAAAAAATTATTTATTATTAATTTTAGAAAATTAAAAAATAAAATTAAAAACTGAAAGGACGATTAGAAATTAAAAATACGATTAATTAACCTGACATTTTTTCATCTGCTTGATTTGGGGGGAAATCTTTTCGACATTTTAGAGAGATAAGAGAAGAGGGATAGTGAGGAGGGAAAATCTTGTGTATACGTTGAAGAAACTATGTTGGATACTGAAATGAGCCACGTTCGTCGCGAACGAAGAAACCAAACGCGCGATATGGTAAGTTTATCATATGTTTTTCTTTTTTTTTTGAAAAATTCTAAATCTTGTTTCAGTTTCGGTTTGGGTGTAAGGTTAAACAATGTAGGGTTTATTGGAAATACGATTTAGGGTTAATATATCAATTAAGGTTAATTTAAAATAAGATTTAGGGTTAATATATCGATTATGGTTTCCCTAAATAATTTGATTAGAGTTAATATATCAAGTAGAGGTTAGTTATGATAAGAAGCTCTGTTAATAGTTTAGGTGTTTTTTTTTTTAATGAATTACATAGGATTTTTTGTTTTCTTAAATTGCAGGACCACTAACTAACAGATATTATGAATGACCTTTTTCTTTGAATAAAGTACCACTGAAATGTCATAGGAATTATTTAGAAATTAATGGATTGTTTCAGTAAAGTGACTTTTTAGAGAGAGATAAGAGAAGATGGATGAATAAAGAGTTAATAGACTGTTATAGGGATATCGGGAGAAAATATGTTGCATTTGGACAAGAAGTACGATACGCATGTTGTTTTCTGTTGCACGTCAGGTGTTTGTTCTTTTGCATTACCTAGTTTTTCAATCGTTTGAGATGTGGTCTTTGTGCGTAGTTTGGCCTTGCGTCTTTTCTGGTTTGTTCTGTTGAGGTTATTTTGTGTTGCGCGTCTGGGTAATTAATTTCTGGGTAAGGTTTAACAAAACTAAAAAGTGTATCCCAAACTATGAGGGAAACACAATCGAGAGAACAGGGAAAAGGGTTTGGACGGTGTTTGTATCAAACTTGCCGGAACAATTACATTGGCAAGGAGTGTGGCAAATGTTTGACAGACATGGGGTTGTGGTTGATGTTTATGTGCCGAGAAAGAGAGCGAGGGATGGAAATAGGTTTGGGTTTGTGCGTTTGGGATCGAAAGCTAATGTCGATCGAATTATTGAAAGATTTCATGGGTTTAGGCTTTATGGGTCAAAAATCAGGGTTATGATGGTGCAAAGGGATACTAGGGATGCGTTTTGAAGCAAAAACGTGATGGAAATTTTACTGAGTCGATAAAACCATATTAAAGACAATGTTCAAATCATTATAGTCCGATGCGAAACAACTCTAATATAGTGATTTCACAAGCGGAGCGAAACAAAGAGGATATGACTCTAGACAATCGGAATACATTGAAAGGGCATCCCAATTTAGAGGCAAAACACAAACGGGTGGAAGTTGTTATTGATGTCGAAAAATAGGAAATCTTGCAAAATTGTGCCTTAGGTTTTTGCTGTCAATCATGCCAAATATCGGACCTTGCAAAAGAATTCATGAAGGCGTAATTGATAGGGTTCTTAGTAATTAGAGTTGTGGGATCACTAGTATTACTTACGTTTGAGGATAAAGAATCGAGGCAGGAAACTTTGGGTAATGGAAGTCTAGAAAATTGGTTGGAGAACTTAATGGAATGGTCACCTGCGATGCCATTGCCGAACCGAAGGGTCTGGTTATCTGTAAGTGGAATTCCAATCCATGGTTGGTCCGAAGAAACATTTAAGAACATTGCAGCGCTTGGGGGCGAACTCGTTAGGATTGATATAAAGACATTGTCGTCATCAACATTTAAGTGTTGTCATTTTCAAATTGAAACAGACTAGAATACACACATTGATGAATTGATTGACCTGTATATGAGTGATAATATATTCCAGATTCGTGTTACAGAAATTGAGGAAGCAATTGGTCCAAAGTGTGATTGCAGTTGTGAAATAAAGATTAGTTCTGATGAAACAGTAAGGAAAATAACTCAGAGATGGAGATATCTAGCCCGTTCAAGGAGGTAGGAAATGAGATGTCAACTAAGGGAACAGTGGTGCCTAATTCTTTCACTCTTGAGGTAGTGGAGTCTAGCCATATTGAGCGTATTTGGGATGGAAACAAGAGAGTAGATTGGCGTGTGATGAGTACGGCAAGTTGGATGACGGGTGAGGATGTAAGTGTGGTACATCGAGAAAGGGAGAGCCAGCGGAATATGGATGTACTGTCGAGTGATGGTATTATTGAATTGAGTAAGGTTGACGAGGGCTTCTCGGTGGTGGTGGATTTAGTAGTCGATAGAGCGAACCTGCAATTAGGGGATGAATCGAGGAGTGAAATGCCTAAGGCTGATAAAGCAACAACAATATAGTATAATGGGGAGAATAAACAAGTACGACAATTAAATGAAATTGTGTTGAGTTTTTTATCATTAGGCAAATGTGGTGAGGCTGAAAAGAAACTTGCAAAAAAGAATAGGGGTAAACCAAAGAAAAATCTGCCAACATCGCTGGAAATTGCAAATGGATCTTTGTTGGATTCAGATTTCTATAATCGGAAGCGTGCGATATTGAAGGAGGCACGGGAAACACTGGATTTTGGGGAAAATGATTGGGGCTGTAACAATTGGTAACGAAGAGAAAATTGTGCATGATATCATGCGGATGATCGAAGCGCGTGAGCAAAAATAATCTAGTTACGCGATGATATTGTTGTCGTAGAATGTGAGGAGAATTGGCTCAGTGTCGAAACGTAAACTGGTTTAACGTCTATTGTGACAACAAAAGTGTGAGATGGTTCTTTTACATGAGGCTTAATTGGAGATGCTGAATGATATTTTGGTGAGTCAGTTTTGGTATACATATAGCTTTGATTATGTGTTTGCACTGTCCGTGGGTAGGTCGGGAGAAGTGGTGGCGATTTGGGATACATTGCGCTTCATCGCTTCCTCGAAGTCGATACACGTGATGATTAAGGGGTGTTGCCCCATGTGTAGTGGCAGAGCAAGCAAGTTTTGGGATGTTTTGGGAGGAATGTTGGTTGCGCGTCACATAGACTAGTGCTTAGGAGGTGACTTCAACATGGTCGTTAAGGCCGATGAACATCTTAGATGCTCTAATCTAAACCGAGAGTAAACGCTTCACTTGGTTTGGCCCTGGAAATCGATGTAGCTGTCTTGAGTAGATTACAAGGTTTGAAAATTTGATAGCCAATATTTCATTGCTTGGTTATCAAATCTGAGTAATATACAAACTATAGGACAAGAATGATGTCGATTGAGTACTTTAAAGGGGCCTCCGACAATGGTAAGTAAATCAAAGGGGCTGAAAGGCTTTCTAAAAGCATGGAATAAGAGTAGTTTGGAAACATTAATCAACGATACTTGGATGTTGTTAAGCGGATTAAAGTTTTGGTTGTGTTTTGAGTGTTGGAGTCATGCGTTGGGGTTGGTGTACGAGTCTAAGTGGAAAGGTGTACAATCGGTGGTGATTGAATCGGTTTCGAAGGTAGTAGTGTCTTGGATCTTATGCAGTGCTCGACGCCCTTGGATTCATTGGCAATGGTTCCGACAGATTAATGAGGCATGTGAATCCTTGCAATGTGTGTGCTTTAGTAATATATATCGAGAAGCCAAAAATTCTGGCTGATTCGCTGGTGAAAGTGGTGTTGACCGATACACTTCGATTCGTATGATGACATGAGTTGTTTGTGCTGTGGGGTGATTTATGTATTTTTTGCGTTTTATGGTTTATTGTTTTTGGGCGTTTGTAACCTTTGATCACACTCATTGGTACTATTTTCCTCCATTTAGGATTAGGAAGGTTTTTAATGAGGCCTTTGAGTGTGATGGCTTTGTATGATTCCATTTAATAAAATCATACGATTTTGCCAATAAAAAAAATAGACTATTATAGAACTAGTATATGTGTTTTTATCTGTGACTTTTATGTATGTGCTGTGCATGTTTCAATAAAGTGTTTTCTCTGGCTTTTTTATGCATGTGACAAAACTGGTGCAAGTTTAGTGGAGCCGAATTTAATGCATGATATATGTGAATTCTTTAATTTGAAAATATAGAAGTTGAATGCATGATACATGTGTTAGCAGAATAAGTAAACTAAATGGTTGGTACTTGGTATATGTGTATGCTTTTTAGTGGACCATGATGATTATTTATTTCATTATTATATGTACATTCTGTCTTGTAGTTGTTTCTTAGTTGCTCTGATTATTTATATCATTATTATATGTTTAATTGGTTACTTGATTATGCATGATTTGTTTGTGATTTATTTTCTTGTATTTTTTGCTGATACATATATTTATTTTTTATTAATAGAAATTAATTCATCCAAGTTCACCATTGTAGTTCACCATGATGGTTACTTTCTTAGGACCAAAATTCTGTCATATATTGGCCAGTCTGCAGATTATTTTGATAGATGTGATGTGGATGAAATGAGTATTTTTGAGGTTATTGGCATAGTTGAAAAATTAGGGTTGACTTATAGAATGAAAATATACTGGCAAGTGCCTGAAAATTCATTTGAGGTTAAACCCTAGACAGTGATAGTGATGTTCTAGAGATGGTTAGCCAATTACCTAGGGACCATTATGTTCATGTCTACTTGGAGGAGTTTAGACCCTATCAATCTAATGATGATGATAATGTTGAGGTTAGTGATGAACCTAATGATGATGATAATGTTGAGGAAAATATTGGTAAACCAGAAAAAAAAAATAATTTTGGTTGAGTCTTCTGAGATTAGGGTAGAGTCTGATTTTGACTCAGAAGACATTGATTATGAAACTTCTAAATCAACTAGCCATGAATCTGGTTTTATTGATAGTGAGAATGATTATAAAGATAATGATGTTTGTAGTAGGGTGGATGTTAATGTCAATAGAGAAGGGTCACATAGGGCATATGGGGAGGGCACTGATGAAGTCAGGGCTGACAGTGATCCTGACAGTGTACATTCTGACTCATTACACAGTTTAGATGAGTCAGATTCTGATGGTTCATATAAAAAGCCTAGATATCCATAATTTAATACCATTGTAGACATTTTGAATCCTATTTTTAAGGTGGGATTACTTTTTGCAACAAAGCATGTATTGAGAGAGTCTGTTAAGATGTACAACATCAACAATAGATATAGTGTTAAGCTTAAGAAAAATGACAATAGGAGAATTCAACCAGTTTGTAAGTCAGGATGCCCATGGGTTTTATGGGCTTCTCTAGTTGACTTTAATGCACCTTATGATACTTGGCAAAAAAAGTCACTTAGTGGTGAACATAAATGTCTTAAGGAGTATAAAACTCAAACATGACTGCTAAGTTTATGGCAAACCAGTAACAGACAAGTTTCATATCGATCCCAATTACTCTAATAAGTCCCTTAAACAAGATGTATTTAGGGATTACAACATCTCTGTCCATTTGAGTAAGTGTAGTAGGGCAAAAGACTTGGCACTTGAGAAGCTACATGAAATATAAAAGAGTAGTACACAAAGCTGTATGATTACCTATGTGAGCTTAGGACCTCAAACCCTGGTACTATCACAGTCTTAAAATTGGATGAAAGTGTATTTCAAAGACTGTATATATGTATGCAAGCTATGAAAAATGGCTTCAAAATTGGTTATAGGCCCATTATATGTCTGGATGGGTGTCACTTGAATGGCCATTATGGGGGTCATCTTCTGGCAGCTGTTGGGATGGATGTAGATGATTGTCATTATCCCATTGCATTTGCAATTATGGAGGCTGAGACTGAGTCATTTTGGTGCTGGTTTTGGGGAATATTAAGGAATGATTTGAAGTTGAACAATTCCCATCAAATCACATTTATGACTGATAAACAGAAGGTAATTTTTAACTTTTTTGATAAATAGTTATTGTTTTATTTAATTCATTTTCTTTAATAAGACTTGTTGTTTTGTTGTACAGGGATTGATAAAATCTGATTTTTAATGGTTTGTTTATGGTTTATTTCTAATTTTAAAAGAATTGTTTATGGTTTGCTTCTGATTTTCACTGGTCTGTTCATGATTTTTTATTTCACTGCATTATTCTCTTTGTTTATGGTTTATTTTTTATTTTTTATTTTTTATTCACTGGCACATAGATGTTGGCCTTTACGTGCTGGTGGTGCAATGTACCAAGTTTCATGTGGTCCTCAAGACCAACAATTTGTTAACATGTAAACATCAACTTGCTCATGTAGAAGATGGCAACTAACTGTTAAGTTTTATTTTTTATATAATATTTATTTAATGATTAAAATATGTTTATACACACTAATCATCTTTTTTCTAGGTAGGAATTCTATGTTTCCATGCCATTTATGTCCATGACAATCCAACCCCTTCTATTAGTCCATATTGTTAGATGGATGTCCACCCCTATAACTCAGGAGAGTTTTGTTACTCAATTTGCTAGGCAACATCAAGGCAGCAGTCCAAGGCCAAGCCAACCCCCACCACCAGTCCATACTATTAGATGGATGCCCACCCCTACAACTTAGGAGAGTTTTGTTACTCAATCTTATAGGCAACATCAAGACAGCAGTCCAAGGCCAAGCTAACCCCACCACCATTCTAAACACTCCAAGGCTTATTGTTTTAACTTTTTTGTGTAATGCATGCAATTGACCATTAAGATTTAACTTTTTTGTTGTGATTATAGGTATCACATGAAAGTTTTTTTGTGTAATGCATTCAGTTTAACTTTTGTGTATACATGTTCAAGAAATGGTAAAAACACTTTTGTTTTTATGGATCACTTATGAAATGATCAATTATGGTCATATCTTATTTTTTTTTACACTTTTTATTTTTAAGGCAGTCATTAATAACAAAAAATTCAACATAAACATATCAACTCTATCACAATAAGCATATGCCAGATACGTAACATAAACATCATAACATAAATATTCGTTCCATTTCAATAAGCAACCCAGGCACTTAATAATAGAACCCTAATATAACAACTCCAACAACCCAGATACATAGTTGCAAAATAGCATTGAATTTATCCTAAAATTTAACCACAAATTTAGGACACACATGTTCCTAATCCTAAACCAGTAGAAACACAAAACAGATAAGCAAAACCTAAAAAATCTCTCATTTCTTCTTTCACGTTCCATAGCTGAAATCTTTCTTAGAATACCAAGAATCACAATCTTTGATTGATTATATATTAGTGGATTGTACCAAACAAAAAAAATTACAATTGTGGGTGCTTTTTCTATAATTTCTACAGCCCCAAAACCTTCTACCAGAATTATTCGTTTTCCATCATGTCTTCAATGAAGAAGGCGCTCTACAGAAGCATTTCCGATCTAAGTTCTCACCCTCCATTTTCGATTGGAACCTTCAACTTTTGTTCCTTCTTTGCTTTCCTCTTCTGCAGACTTGTCTTCACCAATGTCGCCGTTGGAAAGAATGGTTGAAAGAGACAAAGAAACAACCTTTGTAATTAGGGTTCCATTAAATAGAACAATAAATTTACCAAAATGTCCTACGCTTATGTGGCAATATACCTCCAACGTGACATCAAAAAAATAAGAGCCACAACCAACTCAGCCGTGCCGTTAGTTTTTTAATTGTTGATGGTCATAATAGGTTAATTTAATGAGTTTAGTGGTTTGGTTGACGAGTTCGTTAGTTCGGTGGTCAAAATAAGAATCTCCAATTAATTCGGTGGTCACTGATGTAGTTTGCCTATAATTAAACTTAAATAACTCAAAATTTAAAAGAAAAACTTCTTCAAATTGAATCGAAATTTGCTCACCTTAACCTTAATGATTCGACCTGCAAATGACACAAAATTGAAAGATCTACGAAAATCAAAATCGAATTTCACCATCTTCTTTGTTATACATCTTTGAGAAAAACGGAGAGAAAGTGCTCCATTTCATCCTTCTTCAACGCCAAGCCAACCTCAACTCCCTTATTCTAGTCTCTACTTTCCGCCATGGAAATAGCTTCATTCTTATCAATGGAAACAACCACCACTTTCCACGGCGTCCCCCACCGGAAATCGGTTTTATAAAGATCGAACCGAGGCGATCCGGCAACTGTAATCACTTGTACAGATCCTGCCGGAAATTGAGTAACTTCGAACAACTTCGTCAGCCTATTTTCTGCTCCTTCGAGCACCCCATTCACTGCCAATCCCTTCTCCATTTCGCTCATTTTTTCCACGGCAAATGAAAACCCGTTTTCAAAATCCATGTAATCTCTGGCCTCGGATAAATATGATATAACAGCATTACAGTTTCCGACATAGTTTTCTGGAACAGGCGGGTTACAACGAGGCCTGCAATCAGCCATGAATGCAAGAAAAACAATTCGATCACCAGCGCCACCTCTTGCTTTAACTATGCCACTAGCTACATAACCAAGCGTGAGCACAAAAGGTGATAAATGAAGTTGTTTCGAGCTATCAGATGATTTGGACAATACCCTTTCCCTCATTTTGTTGAAATCTTTGGGTTTAATGGTGACCGTGGCTCAAACAAGATCAGGAGCTGCTCCTTTGTTCTTTGAAACCTTCAAGCTTTTATTACCATTGATTTGTGTTAGCCACTGGTTCAAAAACAACATATCGAGGTCGAATCCTGTTGGATCCTTAATAATTTCCCGATCAAAAGCTGGCCTTAGTTCTGGCGGCAAAATAGAGTTGTCTGTGTTCTGATTGTTCTCTGTATTCCCTTGCTTGCACGGGTAAGCCCAGGATTTCATGAACATGGTTGTCGTTTTACCGTCGATAACCATATGGTGAGCTGTGATTCCGATGGAGAAGCCTTTACCGGGAAAAAGGTTGTTTGAAGAGCTAAAGCTGATGCTGAATCATCCGATGATATCAACTGGGGAATCAAATGATGTAACTCGAGAGCTTCGTATACTCCATTGTTGGTGAGACGGTCGAAGTCGGCACCGGACTCGGCAACCAAGAGTGAAACTCCGTCGTTAGGAGTGTAGGAAATGAAGGGTTTTGGGACATTTGATGGCCACCTGAGGTTGCCGGCGAGGGGGAGGAAATGGTTGAGCGTCAGAGAAAGTGATTGCTTGAGTTTGGGGAGGATATCGGAGCTGAAATAAGCAGGGGTTAAATCGTTAAGGTTGTAGAAAAAGAGACGTTCGACTGGTGCAAGTGAGAACCAGAAAGTGTCGAAGAAAGTGACCGGAAGGGTGGATTCACCGGCGGAGATTGGTTTGATTTGGACAGTCTCGAGGATTTTCAGAACAGAAGAAGATGCCATGGCACAGATTTTCTGTTTTGTTGGACTTTCTTTGGTTAGCCTGGGAAGAACCATTATGAGGAAGAATGCCCTGCCAACCTTCTGTAAATTTTGTTGGCAATGTTAATCATTACTATATCCCTAACTCCAATACTTATAATGCAGGTTGGAGACAACCCTAACTTAGCTTGGGGAAATCAAGGAGGTAACCAGCACTATATACAACGCCAGAATGCCCAGAGGCAGAATAACAATGCCATGCCAGCATTCAATGGCAAATGCAGGGGGAAATTATATAATTGATCATATTTTCTTTTGGTTGACCTCCGAGTTATCGGTGCTTACTAATTTAGACGTACTCACGTCACATTTTATGTTTTAAATAAAATTTTTAATAAACTTAGACGGGCAACAAGCAGCTTGCATGCCAATAAAAAACAATCCACGTTACTCTGTCGTTCTTAACTTAACGCACAAGTAAACTTTAAAACATATTTTGAAAGTTAAATGCTATAATTTAAATTTTCTATAATTAGATAACCATAATAAAATATACTAAAAATTGAATGACTAAAAAGTTGTTTATCCGAAAGAAAATTATATATAAATTTTTCTCTCAAATAGCTAAGCGGTTACTGCACTTTCTTTACTTTTCTGTATTAAATGGCGATCGATAATCAATTAATTTTTGGTTGTCGATCGTTGTTATTTTTTTATTTTTATATTTTAATAATAATTTCTATCTTTATGGTGTCGGTGCGCGTTTTTTATGTACTTGTGAACGCTTTTCTTTGTTTTTTATGGTTTGTTTTATCTGTTCTTGTGGCATGATTTCAGCATACCTTGGCGATCGGTTAGTACTCGCACAGAGATCTCTATGGCGCTAATATCTAATTATGGTTATGTCGGTGTTCTTGCAAAGATGGATCACCACTCAGTTGATGGTTGGTTGCCGATATAATAAGTCATGGGTAGCGAAACTTTCTGCATGATAGTTTGGGTGCTCACCACTCATTTTTCACCGTTATGCGTCTCGATTGGATAAAAGCAAGGAGATTCAGGAAAGCTTCTGAATTTTGGTGGTATGTTTATCTCTAAGGAAATATTCACTTTTATTTATTTTTGGGTTGTAAGTTTTTGATAGATTAGTCTCATTATTTCTTCCTAGATACGTTGTAATTGTATTATCTTCTGTAATTTTAATAAAAATTCAATGGCTATTATTCAAAAAAAAGTTTGGTGAGGAACGTGACTGAAAATAACCGTCATGGCTCACGTTATAACGAAATCATATTAATAAATTCTGATAATTACGGGTGAACATTAGATCGAGTCATGTCAAAAAATTTCGAGTTATTCAAGTTGACACGTTATATTTTACAACTTAAATTTTATTTGAAATTTTTCGATTCTAGTCAAGTTTATGAAATTCGAGTCTAGTTTTCGAGTTCCTATAAAAACATAATTATAATTAATTATCATGTTATAATACAGTTTGATTCTAATTTAAACTTTCTCTAATCATATATATATATATAGACTCATCTCAAACTTAAAAATTAATCTATTAATTACTAAAAATTTAAGTTATTCGAGTTATTCAAATTTCATTTTACAACTCAAACTTTATTTGAATTTTTTTGAATCTAGTCGAGTTTGTGAAATTTTGAGTCTAATTAAGATGAGTCGAATTTTTTCGTCTAGAATCGAATTTTGCTCACAGGCAGATATTTGTAAACACAAATGTATCATTTATTCTCAGCGTGATTTCGTTTCTTGATCTCATTGAAGGATTTAGATAATTTAAATTACAATATCGACAAAAAAGGTAAACTATACACACGATTGTTGTATTATCGATAAAATTATATTTTAATAAAAAAATTAAATTTTTAACATTTAATTTTAAAAATTATGTTTTGAACGACTGAATCAATAGTTTTCAGTTACATCATTTTAGTCATCGTGTTGTTACTTCCATGAGGAGGGAGATGAGGAGGAAGACTTGGTTTATTTTAAGGCATAAAGTTAAAAAAGTATTTTTAATATTTGATTAAATAGTTATTTTAGTTTTTATTTTTTAAACCAATTTAATTTTTAATATTTTATTTTAGGTTAAAATAATTACTCCGTAGATAATAACTGTTAGTCAATTAATAATAAACAATTTAAAATGACTTGACAGAATGACACATCAACAGAAATAATAATTTTATAATTTATATGATTTTATAAAATTATTTTTTGACTGATGTGATATTTTTTTAAATAACATCTTTGTTTATATAAAATTATTAGTCAGCGTGCATATTCATGTAGATACATTTTTTAACTTTAAGCCTTATTTGAATAATATATGTATATTATTATAAGTATAGCAACAACGTAAGATAGGATGAGACAAGTTTTTGGCCGCTTAATTCCGACCCAAAACAACGCAAAGACATAAACACAACTTAAAGGATGCTTAACATCAAAATAGCTGTCAAATCAGCTCTCAATGAGGACAAGGAATTCTTTAACTAAACCGTGTAATTAGGGATGACAATGATGGCAAGGTAGGGCGGGTTTTTGCCTGCTCTGACCCGACCTACTCTTACCATAACTTTATCTCAACCCAACCCAACCCAACCCAGAATAAAATATTAATTAGTCTGTCTCAACCCCGACTCAATCCAATAATTTTTTTAAGACTTTTGAATTTAAAATCAGAACTACAAATTGAACAAATACTACATTTTAATTACACCAACATATTCAAAAAATCAGAATAACAATAGAGTGCTGGATTTTCAAAAACAAAAGACTTCTTAGATTTAAAAAATAATTTGGACAAAAACAAAATTAATACAGCAAGATGAACAAATAAGTCCCAATGGTAAATTAATTTTATATTAAACCATGAGAAAAGGACAAATATCATTTAGGAGATGAAAATGCTTCTTTAAATTATCAAACCTTCAAAAGATTTTGAATGTTCAAATTAAGTGAAACAATTGCATGTAAGAAAAACTCCTGCAAAAGATCTTATAAATAAACATAAAAATTAGAAAAAATAAATAAATCTGAAATCAAAATAGACATGAATTCAACAAAATATATAAATCTATTTAAGAGAAGACGAATAACTTACATGGAATGAGAAGAAGAATTAGAGAGAAAAATAAAAGAATTAAAGAGAAACAATTGACTGTTGATGTAAATAAAATGAAAAAAATATTTACAATCTAAAAAATTGCTTTGAAATTGGCAACTAATAAGATAAACTAAGAGAGAAAAGGACGGAGAGAGAATTTTAAAAATAAATGAATGATCCTTTTGGGAATCGGCGAAATTATCTGGGAAATTGGTGAATTAGTGCTTTGGAAATATGTAAAATAATTCTTTTTTCATAAAAAATATCTGATATTTTTAACAATTTTAATATGAAATAAAATCTGTTCATATTTTTTTTTAATTTTTAATGTGCAATACACCTTATTAAATAATTAAGATTGAACTCAAATTTTTTAAAACGAATAATATATTTTTTCACTAAACTTACTTATTAGATTAAAAAATATATATAAATTAAATATATATACTCCGAATCAAAATATTAAAATATTTTTACCTTAAATCTAAATCTACCTCGTCCTACCTATATAATTTTTTTCAAACCCAACCTGATTTAACCCTGAATTTTTAAAAAATATATACATGCTTATCGAGTTGGCTTTGGATCGGGACCGTCGGGATCAAATCAAATTACCATCCCTACGTGCAATAGAACTTTTGAAGCGCACCTCAAGAGTCTCCATTGACACTGCCCTATACAAAAGTTCTTTTACAATAAACCGCCTTCCAAATGTCCATTAAACTCTTATTTGAGAATCCAATAACTTCTGAAACCCAACATCAATAAAATAGAGAAACAAATGACATAGAAAGCAAAAAGGCCCCACCCAATTCGAGATTAATATATTTAGGGTAAATTGCACAGTTCATCACTCAACAATCTTCTCACTCCTATTTTAGTCACTCAACTTTTAAAATTTTCTATTTGATAACTGAACTTTATACATTAAATGTTTTTGGTCACTCGTGAATATTTTATCATTATTTTAGCATGACATGATGTTTTTATTATTATTTAATATAAAAATAATTTAAAAGAAAAATCAAATTGTCCGCCGACCACCAGTCGCTGCCACCATTAACGACTGTGGATGGTGGCTGTTCGGTCCCATATTTCACCGGTCACTTTGTCTTACTCCCCTGAGTCTGAATTCGACCTCTATTTTGTCGAAAAGTGCTTTGAAGTTCACGAAAAGGAGATCAATAGTGAGGAAACTAAAACGTTTATATCGAGATTTGCGAGTTTCAGGAAATTTTATGGTGAAACAACTACCGGATTCGGACTCAGCATGTCAAAACGAGTCGTCCGATGCAATTTTGGGGTCAAATGGCCACTGGTTTTGAAGGCTGTCGGTGGTCGACGGTGGGCGACGACGATGACAGGCGACGATAGTTTAGGGTTGTGTGAACTTGTAATTGGGCAAACAAATCACCTTTGAAAGGATATTTTTTCTATTTGCAAACAACTTCTTGTAAAAAAGTGATTTTGATCAAGCTTGGGGTAGAAAACTTTAATCGGTTGTAATAGTTGTCTCCTTAGCCTAAAAAAGGGAAGAATTCTTAGTTGTTTCAAATCCTTAACGGGGAGCTAAGGTAGTGGATGTACAGCTTGTTAGAAGCTTGAACCACTATAATTCCTTGTGTCATCATTTTTAATTCTTCCATTTGCTTCCCTCATTTTTTTAAAAGTGCCAATTCACCCCCTCTTGGCCAAATCAAGTTGATTAATCATCCTAACAATTGGTATCAGAGCGAGACTCAATCGAAGGCTTAACAACCATTGAGAGATCCTTAGAGGTGATTCAATCAACCAACAATCAAAGCCACAACATCTACTTCTGACCACAACTTGTACGAGTCTCAATCGACCACTAAACCTCTATTCTTCAATGGGGACAACTATCTATATTGGAACAATCAAATGAGGCTATTCATCAAATCCAACGATTATCTCCTTTGGGATGTTATCGAAGACGGACCATCTATCCCAATAAAGTAAGAAGGAGAAAGGCATGTTTCAAAGTCTAAGCAAGAAATAACCGATGAAAAAATGAGGAAGCTGTAAATAAGCGACAAGGCTTTGCACATGCTTTTTTGCGCACTTGGACCAGATGAGTACTCGAAGATGTCTTCTTGTACGAGTGCAAAAGAGGTGCAAGATAAGCTCGGGACCACCTATAAAGGCACCAACGATGTAAAGGAGACCAAGATTGGACTCCTCAATTTAAACTACGAGAATTTCAAGATGGAACCAAATGAGAGCGTCATCAAGATGTTCAATCAGTTCTCCATCATTGGTAACGGTCTCAAGGGTTTCGAGAAATTATCCCCGAAGATAAGCTTGTTCGAAAGTTCATCTACTCCATTTCCAAGTTATGGGATGGAAAGAGAACTGCCATTATCGAGTAAATGACTTAAAGACTTTGAAGCTCAATGCTCTCATAGGGTCTCTCTTAAATCATGAGATCATGAAGAAAAAAGAGAAGAAAAAAAGGTCGAGAAGAAGAACATCGAAATTGTTCTTAAAACTTCACAAGAAGATATTGATTCTAATAAGGAGGAAAGTTCCAACCGGGGAAGAAAGTTCCATCAAAGAGGAGACTTCAAGAACAAGAACAAACAGGAGGATAAGAATCAACTCATTTGCTTTAAGTGCAAGAAGATAGGGCACATAAGAAGATCTTAAAGAAGCTCAAGGCAAACATTGCTACTTGAAGTGATGAGGAATCATTCGATGAAGAGGAGCAAGAAGTTGCCAATGTTTGCCTCATGGCTCTTAAAGAAGATCCTAAGGTAACCTCTAACTCATCTTCATTTCATTTATCTTTTGATGAACTTCAAGAAGCATAAAATGAGTTACAAGAGGTTTATAACGAGTTGGTGAAAAAGTTTAAGGAATCAATTTTAAAAAACAAAAAAATGATTTTTGATTTGAAAAACCAAAACAATTCCCTTTCTAAAACCAACTATGAACTTGAAAAGAAGGTTCTCTACTTACAACAAAAACAAAATGATTTTGAAAAGAAAAATCTTGATTTAAACAACATTCTTTCTAAAGTTCATGATGATCACCACAAGGAGGTGAGTGATCTTAAAGCTTCTCTAAGCAAGGTTGGAAAACAGAGTTTTGAAAAAGTAAGATATTCAAAATCCAACTATGTAAAGAGAAAATTTAATGGGTACAAACAAAGAGGCTTCCCAAGGACCTCATATGGTAAGAAGGTTAGAAGTGTGTGGGTTCCTAAGGAACCAATTACTTCTAACAACATTAGTGTTTTGTTTTTTTGGATTCCCAAGGGAACCAAGATTTTGGGAGCTAATACTCATAGACCTAAAAAGATTTGGGTACCAAAAACTAAGGTTTAATTCTTTGTTGGTATGAGGTACATTGCTACAAGGCCAAAGCTACATGTGCAAACTCATGGTACCTTAATAGTGGATGCTCGAGACACTTGACCAGTGACAAGAGTCGGTTATTGGAGCTAAAACCAAAGAGTGGAGGAGTGGTGACTTTTAGTGACAACTCCAAATGCCACATTGAAGAAATTGGTTCCATTGGTAATCACTCTTTTATCCTTATAGACAATGTTTTATATGTCAATGTTCTAAAATATATTATTTTAAGCATAAACCAACTTTGTGATAAAGTTTTCAATGTTTTTTTTTATTTAAATGGTTGCAAATTTTTAAACATTAAAGCTAACAAAATTGTGCTTATTGGTCATCGCATAGGAAACATTTACATGGTGCATTTAGATGATATTCATATTTCAAATACATGTTCTGTTGCAAAAGATGAACATGACTCATGGTTATGGCGTAGAAAACTAGGGCATGCAATCATACGTGTTTTAGAAAAATTGGTTTCAAAAAATCTAGTAAGAGGTTTGTCAAAAATAAAGTTTTCTCTTAATAAAATTTGTAATGCTTGTGCAAAAGGCAAACATAAAAAAGTTTCTTTTAAACCTATTAATGATGTTTCTACTAGTAGAGTTTTACAATTGATCCACATAGATCTTTTTGGCCCTATTAGGACTATGAGCTTGGGTGGAAAATCATATGCATTTGTTTTAGTAGATGATTACTCTAGATACACTTGGGTTCTAGTCTTAAGTACCAAGGATGAGGCTTTAGAAAAATTCATCACATTTTCAAAAATTACTCAAAATGATGTTGGTCAATCTATTTCTCATATTAGAAATGACCATGGTACCGAATTTCAAAATTTAGATTTTGAGGATTTTTGTAATTCAAATGGTATAAGCCATAATTTTTTCGCTCTTCACACTCCTTAACAAAATAAGGTTGTTGAGAGGAAAAATCAAACTTTAGAAAAAAAATGGCTAGAACCATGCTTTGTGAAAATAATTTGCCAAAGTACTTTTGGGGAAAAGCCACTAATACCGCTTGTTACATTGTCAACCAAGTAATGATTAGGCCAATTTTAAAGAAAACTCTTTATGCGATTTTAAAATCCAAAAAGCCTAACATTAGCTATTTTCATCCATTTGGGTGCAAATGTTTTGTTTTGAACAATGGAAAAGAAAATGTGGGCAAATTTGATGCTAAAATTGATGAAACTATTTTCTTAAGTTATTCCTTAAACTCTAAAGCCTGTCGCGTATTTAATAAAAGAACTTTGGTTGTTGAAGAGTCTTTACATGTGGTTTTCGATGATAACCTCCTTCCAAGGAAGAATTCTTGTGATGATGATGATGATGTAGGAATTTTTGATGTCATTGATGGAGGACAAACATCAAAGGTGAATGAAGTTCCAACCAAAGATGAAGAAGCACAAGATCCACCTCTAGAAGCTTTGAAGGATATGACTCTAGAGGAAAAGGAAGTGAGTACCCAAGGGAGTTCAACTATGTCAAAGGTGATGAGATTTTGGGTGATCCATCTAAAGGGGTAACCACTAGACTTTCTCTTAAAAATGCTTATAATGTTGTTTATATCTCATGTATTAAGCCTAAAAATATCAAAGAAGCATTAAAAGATGATTATTGGATATTGGATATGCAAGATGAGTTAAATCAATTTGAGAGAAGTCAAGTTTGGACATTAGTTGATAGGCCTAGTAATAAGTCTACCATAGGAACTAAATGGGTTTCTAGAAACAAACTAGATGAGAGTGGTAACATAGTGAGAAACAAGGCTAGACTTGTTGCTCAAGGTTACACTCAAGAAGAAGGAATCAATTTTGATGAAACCTATGCACCCATAGCTAGAATGGAAGCTATTAGGATGCTTATTGCAGTTGCATGTTATCATGAATTCAAGCTTTTTCAAATGGATGTAAAAAGTGATTTTCTAAATAGTTTTATTAATGAATAAGTGTATGTAGAACAACCACACAGTTTTGAAGATCCAAAATAATCAAACCATGTTTTTAAACTTTTAAAAGCTTTATATGGTTTGAAACAAGCTCCTAGAGCTTGATATGAAAGGTTATCAAACTTTCAAAAGGAAAAGGTGGATACTACACTCTTTATTAAAAGAAAAGGCTAAGATATCTTAATAGTTTAAATTATGTTGATGATATTATTTTTGGTTCTACCAATGAGTTGTTTTGCCAAGAATTTGTTAATTTGATGCAAGGTGAATTTGAGATGAGCATGATGGGGGAGCTCTCATTCTTTTTGGGACTCCAAATCAAACAAAGGAAGGATGACATCTTCATTAATCAAGTTAAGTACATCAAGGATATGCTCAAAAAGTTTGACTTGGAGAATGTGAAACCTCAAGGCACACCAATGAGCTCTTCTACAAAGCTTGATAAATATGAAAGAGGTAAGTGTGTTGATTTAAAGCTTTATCGCTCTATGATTGGATCTATGATTTATTTTACTGCAAGTAGACCGGATATTATGTGTAGTGTTTGCTTGTGTGCTAGATTTCAAGCTAGTCCTAGAGAATCACACCTTATAGTCGTTAAGAGAATCTTTAGATACCTTAGAGACACATCTTGTTCAGGCCTTTGGTATCCTAGAGATTCTTCCTTTGATTTGTATGTTTTCTCGAATGCAGATTATAGAGGTTGTGAGATAGATAGAAAAAGTACCTCTGGTACTTGTTAATTCCTAGGTAGTATGCTCATATCATGGTTTTCAAAGAAACAAAATAGTGTAGCACTATCTACCACCGAAGCAGAATACATATCGGTCAGAAGTTGTTGTGCTCAAGTCATTTGGATGAAGCAACAACTTTTGGACTATGAAATTGATGTAGGTATTATCCCTCTTAAGTGTGACAATACTAGTGTCATATATCTCACTAAGAATCTCATCCAACATTCTAAAACCAAGCACATGGAGATAAGACATCATTTTATTAAAGATTGTGTCTTGAAAAACAATGTTGTTCTAGAATATGTAGACATCTTGAACCAATTAGCGGATATCTTCATCAAACCCTTAGATAAAGAGCGTTTTTGGTCTCTTAGGAGAGAGTTAGGTTTGACTAGCATTTCTTAAGCCTTAGAGCCTTTTGGTGTTAAAATCTTGCTTGAATTTGGTTGATTTCTTTGCTTATGTGTTTTTGCTCCTATATGCATCTATCCTTGTTGCTAGGGGGAATATGCATCTGTTTTATATCATACATGATGTTCACATATCATTTGCATACATTTCGATTTGAGTAAAATCAAATTTTTGAGCACATTGGAGTAAAAAATGACATTTTGGCTTAGGGGGTACTGATACGAGATAAAATGTATCGGTACGGGTATCATGAGACAGTTTTGGTACATGTTGACCTATATCGGTATGGAGTCGTGTATCGAAACGACTAAAAACCGTTTCAATACGTTGTTTCGATACACACACGTGGTGTATCGATACGCATAGCCACTAGAGAGTTAAATGGGCATTAAAAGAGGGTTTCCAACTTTAAATAAAATTCTAATTTTCTCTCAAACCCTAGATACGGAAATCCCCTATATAAATCCATCAAAACCCTTTGATTTTCACACAAATCATCAAAATATTTTGAGGGTTTTTGGTTTTCTCATCAAACTCAAGCAAAATCATCAAGTTTTGTATATCATCATCTCCTCATTCATCCCCAATCCTAATTCAAGGTATAAACCCTACTTACTTTTATTTCCGTTCTAATCTTTATTTGTTTACTGTTTTTCATTAAAAATTGTATATCTAGTATGTATATAACATATTCTTCAAAAAATTTGTGAAAATTCTTTCAAAATTGAAAAGGTATAAACTCTAATTACTTTTATTTTCGTTCTAATCTTTATTTATTTACTGTTTTTCATTAAAAATTGTATATCTAGTATGTATATAACATATTCTTCAAAGGTTTTGTGAAAATTCTTTCAAAATTGAAAATTATTTCAAAGGTTTTGTTTATTATTTTTATATTATTTTAAACTATACAATATAAGTTTTTACAATAGCTTAATCATTGGATAAAATTTAATGATTTATGCATACATTTTTTGTGGTTTGATTTTGATTTCGAGTCTTGTTATGGGTCCTAAGAAAAGAGCAAGAAGAGAATTGAGACAATCCTCAAATTATAATCTCGAAAACGATGGTATCAAACCCAACCTCACTTATATTTTTCAAAATTATTTTAATGAACCTCGTTTTCCAAATGCAATGACTTATTTTAAACAATATCAAGGTTATAAAATTCACCGTGAACGCTTTGTTTCAATCCCGTTTTTGTCTTCCGAAAGATTTCAATTTAAATACCTTGAGCTAATGCATCAATAGAAGTTTATGACTTTTTTAAGCATACCCGGGATTTTATACTGAAACCTTATTCTTATCTTTTATTTCAATGCCCGATGTATTTATAACCAAGATAGATCCGAGGTTGTTGCTACTGAATCTTATCTCATGGGAAAGAAATTCCAAATTGATTCTTCGGTTTTAGCAAATGTTTTTAGTTTTGAGGATGCAGGTATTGATGATGAGAACTCGTTGGGACATGTTCTTGGTGGCTCCGTGATCGTGCTTGATGCTCACGATCGCATCCTTCACCTTATGATCACTTGGTGGTATGGCTCATCCGATGCAAAATTCTCAACGATCCTCCAAGTCGATGACTTTTGGATTCGTTACTTTCATGAGGGTAAGCATCCTAACCTTGCTCAAATTATGTTCGCCAAGATAATCTTCCTTTTGCAAATTTTTCATACAACTATTGTTTCATCCTTCACTTATGGCACCACTTTGAGCTACTTGTTCCACAAGTTGGAGATTGATTGTTCTCATGATCTTGTCAAACCTCTCACCGAAACGGTTGATGAGCGCTCTCTCCACAGCGCAAAGTTTTCATAATATAATGAAGAATAGATCTATGTTGTAGATCTCCCTTAAGGTGCTCAACCCGATCCGGTGGTGGCTCCTCAAGTTCCTCAAGCTCCAATTGTCCAACCTTCCCTTTATGCTCTCATAACTTATCTCGATAGGAAATTTGCATCTTTGGACACTACTATGACCTCTGATTTGTCGCTATTGACAATCGTTTTACATCTTTGGAGGAGAGAGTTACTTCCATTAAAAATCGTCAAGCGTCTATGGACATATCTCTTACGCTTTTCACGGAGATGGAGACAATCTTTTGGAACTAATGCCAATGAAGATGAAGATGATTCTTAGGCATCTTGCATTTCATGTCATATCATACCATATTAGGTTTTAAGTTTTATGCACGTATGTCTTTGTTTATGAACTCTTATGCTTTGGTTTATTTGATTTATGTTTTTAGGATTTAAGTTGGATTTTATTATGTTACTTTGAATTTTAATGTTATCTATATTGTTTCTTTATGCTTGGAGTACCTTTATTGTTTATATCTTGTTTTATTTATATCCTATTAATTTTGATATAACAAAAAGGGGAGAAGTAAACTATATCTTTTAGTCCTAAAGAAAGGGGGAGTATTTTTTTAGAAAGGGGGAATATTTTTTAAACCTACTTAAAAATTTACTTTGGTTTTGTTATATCAAAAAAGGGAGATTATAAAACCTATATTTGATTTTGATATAACAAAGTATTTAGGAACCAATTTGTAAAATTGCATAAACTTTTAAGTATTCAAAATGTCTCACAAAATGACAAGGAATCGAACTTAAAATGTTTCTAAGTCAAAAACTTAAACCCTAAAAGTTTTTCTAAGTATTTTCATACTCAAATAACCAAAAACGCTCAGACATATCGATACGCCTTTTGGCTACTAGAATTTTATTTGCAAAATCGTACTGATACGGTTAAGCTCGTATCGATACAGCCTTCATCTAGTTTATATTCTTGGTTATGAGTATCGATACAGCTTCACCTGTACCGATATAAAGTGTTAAGATTTTCAAATCTTTGCATTTAATATATGTCATTTACCTTGTTAGTTGTTGGAATCACCAAACTTTAAAATTCAGTTAACCCGTATCGATACGCTCCATAGACGTCTCGGTGCAATTTTCCTTGAACTTTTTCCTCAAATTCTAGTGAGCTAAAACCGTACCGATACAACTATACCGTATTGATACGCCTATATTTTTATTCTATATTCGTTTCGATACGCCCTCAAGCGTATCGATACCCCTTTGTACAATGACTATTTCTTCTTATGGCAGGTACTGATACGGCTCCTCGTGTACTGATACAGTAGGTTACCAAATAGCATTTATTGCGGGAAGAAAGCATCCCAACGACTCTATTGATGATCTCAACCACCCAAACAGTTAGAAATCAATGAGGGGATATAAAATCAAGTCTCTAAAGCTTCAACAACAACAAGTCAACAAGTATAAAGCATTCAAGCACAAATCCAACTATCTTTGAGCTTTTAGAGTTAAATTCTTGTACCCAACTTGTGTATTATAAATTGTAATCTTTAGTTTCAAGTTTGAGGTTGTGTGAACTTGTAATTGAGCAAACAAATCACCTTTGAGAGGATATTTTTTTCTGTTTGCAAACCACTTCTTGTGAAAGAGTGATTTTGATCAAGCTTTGGGTAGAAAGCTTTGATATGTTGTAACGGCTGCCTCCTTAGCCTAGAAAAGGGGAAGAATTCTTAGTGAATTGTTTGAAATCCTTAGTGGGGAACTAAGGTAGCGGATGTAGAGCTTGTTAGAAGCTTGAACCACTATAATTCCTTGTGTCATCATTTTTAATTCTTCCATTTGCTTCCCTCGTTTTTTTAAAAGCGTCAATTCACCCCCTCTTGGCCAAATCAAGTTGATTAATCATCCTAAAACCTAAATATAACATTTTCTATTTTACTTTATCACCCTCGTGTATTTACATTGTGATATTTGTAAACTAATAATTTTTATTTTTTATTCTCACACATTTATATTTATATTTAAATTTAATAATTAATTAAATTGTATTAAAAATAGTTATATAAATAATAAATTAATAAATAGGTCTTTCAAATATGCTTAGTAATGTTATATTGAACATTATTTTTCATAATCTAATTAATATTAATATATACAAAATATTAATAACTAATAAACTATGCAAACAATTTTCGAATATAATCATGTCCTTATATGTCATTTTGCTTGTTTAAATAATCAAACAACTATAGGCTATCAATTAATTTTACCAAACACTTTTATACAATTAGCTAATACAATCCGCTAGTCAAATCAGTTAATGCAATCAGCTATCACCTAATGTAACTATCCGCTAATTGCCAAACATAGCCAATGATAATTAGATGAAAAATAAAGTGGCAAAATTTCAAATATGGTTGAAATATAGTTTTCATGCCTTTTTTTAACCACTGATATTTGTTCTATTAGCGGACTAATTCAACTTGAATTTTATAGAAATTTATTATAGTACGATCCTCTCAACTTAATTATTTATATTCACATCGTTAAAATTTAAATTCATAATTTTACTTAAAAGGTCTAGTATTTCATCCCGCTAGATCAACTTATTGTGGATATAGTGTGCCTTTAGTTTAAAAGTGGACGGTTGAAATTTTATAGCCACAAATTACATAACTCACCTAAAGTATAACATTAAATTTACACATTTGTCTTAGTCTTTTTAATTAAGTAGAAATAATTATAATCTCAAGATAAATGTTGTAATTTAAATTTATATAAGATGAGATAATATGAGCATTCTTATCACTCGACCAATTAATAAATCTTTTAATTTTAATCATTTAATAAAACACACACTGCTTAGACATATTATTTGAATCTGAATCATTTAAAATAACAATATTTATAAAATATAATAAAATAAGGAATACATTGGTTGGTGTAGTAGAGTATTAAAATCCTTTACCTTTTTGTGGGCTATGGTCCTATTGAAAATTAGGTTCAGGTTTACCGTTAAGGTTTATGAATGTGGCGAAGAGTATATTTTAAGATAACCAGCATAGGGTTTAAGGTTTAAAATTTAAAGTAAAAGTTTAAAGTTTAATATTTTATTATTTTTTATATTAAGTATAAAAAGGGCGTTGAAAAGGAGTAAATAATTTTTGTCCATAATAGATGAATAGATACGATATATGCCTACCATACAAAAAATTATTAGATGAGTCTAGCTCACCATATCATTTATGGTATCATCTAATAACATTTTTCCGTATTATTTTTTTCTAAAGTGAGCCTCATCTCTTTCCTGCAAAGAAAAAATAAGCAATTATTTAAAAATTAAAATAAAATAGATAAACTTTATTAGTTAAGATTATGAATGACTTAGTAAGCAAGTTCCATGTAATAATTTGTCCAACCCATACATTTGTTATATTTAGGTATATTGTTATCATTGTCAATCTCATTCATTAACGTTATCTGATAACTTCTAAAATTAGCCACAGGAAAGCTTCTGCCATGGCATCTTCAAGGAGAGTGAAAATCCTCGACACCATCCGGATCAAACCATCCCCTGAATCGCCAATCTCTGCATATGAATCCTCCCTTCCACTCACTTTCTGCGACACTTTGTGGTTCAAAATCTCACCAGTTGAGCGACTCTTCTTCTACAATCTCCAAGACTCCACCCCGGCAGATTTCATCTCCGATGTTCTCCCCAAGCTCAAGCAATCACTGTCTCTGACACTCCGCCATTACCTCCCCGTAGCTGGCAACCTCAAGTGGCCAGCAAATTCCCCCAAACCCGTCGTTTCCTACGCTCCGAACGACGGAGTTTCACTCACGGTTGCCGAGTCTGATGCCGACTTCGACCGTCTCACCAGCAATGGAATCTACGACGCTGTCGAGTTACACCCTTTGGTACCCCAGCTGGTATCATCGGATGATTCGGCATCAGTTATGGCTGTTCAGATAACCCTTTTTCCTACTAAAGGCTTCTCCATCGGAATGACAGCTCACCATACAGTTCTCGACGGTAAAACGACGACCATGTTTATGAAATCCTGGGCTTACCTGTGCAAGCAAGGGAATGCAGAGAACCCTGTTTTGCCGCCGGAACTAACCCCAGTTTTCGACAAACGTTGTCTATGACACTACAGGGTTCGACCTTGATTTGGTGTTTTTGAACCAGTGGCTAACAATCACTGCAGGTGATAAAAGCTTGAAGGTTTCACCGAACAAAGCAGCAGCTCCTAGTCTAGTTCGAGCCACGGTTACGATCACTAGAGAAGATTTGAAGAAAATGAGAGAAAGGGTATTGTCTAAATCATCTGAGAACTCAAAACAACTTCATTTATCACCATTTGTGCTTACGCTTGGCTATGTAACGAGTTGCTTAGTTAAAGCAAGAGGTGGAGATGGCGATAGGACTGTTCCTCTTACATTCGCAGTTGATTGCAGGTCACGTTTAGATCCAACTGTTCCAGAAAACTATTTCGGGAACTGTAATACTGCTCTAGGAGATTTTCACCAGGCAAGGGATTTCATGGACTTGGAAAACGGGTTTGCATTTGCTGCAGAAATGATAAGCAATTTGGTGAAGGGATTAACAGAGAAATATGTTTTTGAAGGAGTAGAAGATTTAATGAAAAATCTACTTGACAAGGTCAAGGAGGTACCGTCGATGCAGATTATATCGGTTGCCGGATCGCCTCGGTTTAATCTTTACGAAACCGATTTCGGATGGGGAAGGCCGCTGAAAGTGGTGGTTGTTTCCATTGATGAGAATGGAGCTATTTCCATGGCTGAGAGTAGAGATGGGAGTAGGGGAATTGAGGTTGGCTTGGCCTTAAAGAAGAATGAAATGGAGCGGTTTCTTTCTATGTTTCTCAAAGATGTTTAACAAGATGTAATATGAGGATGATGATTAAATCAATTGCTATTGTATTTGTATGTGATTCAAATAATTATGGTTCTTTGATGTATGATTCAAGAATCAAACAGAAAATGTATTAGTATATTATTATCCGAATTGAAATCTTTCCGAACTTTATGACTCGAATCGAGTTTCGGGGTTTTTTTCTTAGCCATTGCTGCTATAGGCAACACTTCATAATGGAAAAGTTACAGCCTCCGCCATGTAACTTCAACTGTTCAAATTAACTTGCTCTAGAGTTGCAGAAATAATGTTCATATTAATCTTTAGGAGATGAAAAAATTATCAAGCTCGAGAGCTAAATTACATCTTATTGTTTCAGTAAGGCTTGAATAATCTGAACATAATCTTATGCAAGAAAGCAAGAAATATTAAACATTGGTATTAAATGATAAAAACAAAAAGAATACATAAAAATGGCTGAAATCAATGCATCAGATTTATTGACTTAAATCAAGCTGATAACCTGATCTCTTATTCCATGACTTATTTCAATGAGATGTTCAGGTTTCATCTCTGCTGCATCACCAATCCACAAAGCATACAGAGCTGCAGCAACAGTTCCCAATCCTTATTCAAGGTTTTATGTTGCCATTGCCGAGACTGGAATTATCGTCGATGCAGACGCGGACTTGTTTCTCTCAGTTTTGTGTACTATGCCGTTATTCGTTTATTAATATAAGTAGAGATTATTAGCTTGGCTTGAGATCATTGCCTTAACCAAACCTGGTAATCTGATCCTTTATCAATGAACTTTTGCCAACTACCATCCAACTGATTCTCCTTTGAAGGATTCCAATTGAAATGTCCTAGTTTCATCACTAGGGTATCGCGCATGCCAAATTCATACAAGTGGTCATAAAATATTACAGGCTGCAAAAATATTGAAACAAGTGCATTAAAAGTATGCAATCTATAATTCAGCCATGTCCATCCTTCGAGGCTCCATCATTTAACATTCGAAGAATCAGTAGGGAAAACATCATACTGTGAAGTCCAGAGAATAGGGTACCAAAATATATTTCTCGAAATTTCTGTTCGTGTGTTCGTGTCTAGAAACATATAGCAATTTTGATGTCAAGTAACTGACAGTTCCAGGATGGGTCATAATGTAAGCATATCCCTGTGCAAGCTTTTCACGGGGAAAGGGCCAGTGACCCTAAAATAAAACTCAAACAGTTAGTAACTTGAAACTGCCGATAGATTAAACATGACTAAGTGGAATGTGGACATTATTGATGGTTATATTCTAAATAACAAATCGGCAAATCCGATACTTTCATGCATTAGAATTTACAAAGCGCAGAAGTGATTGTCTGCTATAAGCCCTTACTACATAGCCATCACCAAGTGGTTTGAAATTTGCAGAAAAATTATTTTCCGAAAATCATACTCAAGATTTGAAGTTAAGACATATGAAAACATAAGCTTCGTCGTGATCACAAAGCACTAATTCCATTCAATCTTTCGGATGTTCCTTCGAGAAATTGGATATGCACTAAACTGGACTACAAAGGAGACTTTAACCCTCAAAATGATAAACGAAAGCTACTGAACCTTACAAGTTTCTTGTAGCTCTGCTAGAAAAACACCTAGATGGTACTGCTCTGAGTTTGTGTAATGTGTATTTAGTATTTACGAAAGAATGTATGCATGCCCGGGAGAGATATAGGGAGTACCTGGGTAGATCCCGTATCATGGTTCTCGATAAATGTACAAGCACGTGAAGGCCACCATCCCATTACTCCTGTTGGTTTTCCTTGAGGATCTATCAGTCTCCAATATTGGCCATGTAAAGCGGCGTGGAGTATCCCCTGCAATGGCAAATTATTTCAGTCTGCATTTGGAGAAAACATGCACCTACATGACAACAATTTTTCCACAAGGCTTATATGGACACATTATGGCCATCAGAAACATGAGGTTAGCATATAATTCAGAAAAATGAATGCAAGTCTTATAGGATGGTTTGTTTCCCACGTATGGCCATGGACATTAACACTTGAAGAAAAATGCACCAAATATGTGTACAACTAGAGACAATGGTGAAGCAAAGGGTGGCAGACAGAGGCCTTCCCCCGCCTCGGGCTTGTCCAAACACCTAAGGTTTTTTAGTATTTTCTTTCTCAAAAAGGATCAAAAACTATTTAGGAATACCTTTGTTGTGACATCAAAAGCTGAGGAAGTACCACCAGTGGCATTGATCCAGTTGATTATCCTTTGCCGATGCGCATCTAGACATACGTAAACAAAGTCCCATATATCATTGCAGGAACTAGGTTAATTCTATTCTATGACAAAGATATATAAATAAAGAGAAAAAGGTAACACATGGGACTTCTCTCTAGTCACAAGAAAGACCAAGAGGCACAAAACATGAATGAGGGAGGCTTTCAGAATAAAAATGGGGATCTTGTTGCACATTGCACAATGTGTGAAGCCAATTAAACAAATTCGATTAACGAGTTCGGTAAACAAAGGCATGCTCTAAACAACCAAAATATAACTTCTTTCTGCAATGAATTTGACCAGATATTGACATAAATTGAAGGGGAAAAAACTTCAGATATCATCACTTTGCGAGTTGACAATAACTTTTCAAAAGTCCCCATATAATATCTATTTCAATAAAATGCCAGACCAGCCAAAGAATTTTCAATTTTGTAACCAACCATTACCAGAAGATTATACAAGCTTTAGGAAAATGGAGTTTGCTATTGTCTCAAACAAAATCAGACAAAAAAATTTCATATTTCATAGGTAATACTAAATGATTACCTTGATTGTAAGACAAGTTACCATGCTCATAAGCCATAGAGTCCCAATATTCTCCTATAGCAAAAGCAGGATGTGAAGTTTCTATATATTCTTTAACAAATGTACCAGAGAAGCCTCTGCAAACAATAGCAAACAAGTCATCAGTGCTGTTAGCTAATGCATCATTCATGGTATCTTCAAATGTTTTGCCTTCTTTTTCCACCTTTTTCGGAGCCTAGTCAACGGAAAATTTCTATATATTCTTCGCATGCAATTCATGAGTTAAAAATAGTAAATAAATAAATGAACGACATGTAAATGTAAGGATAAACGGAAAACAGAACACCTTCACCTCACAAAGTCAAGCCGCCAACCATCATAACCAATTTCGTTACGGAGCCAGTGCAACCATTCCTTTATATCTCTTCGCACGAAGTCCTGAGAATGATCAACATTTGGTGCGGCATGGAAGATATCACCTAAACATAACACTTAATCAGTTATGTTTATAGGAAATCCTATTTTTAATAACTTAATATTCGGAAATATCATGTCATATGATTCAATCAATAACAATGGCTGATATAGTTAGTTGGCACTCAGCACTTTGTCAAAATGTCATTGCCATGGTTCACATATGTTAGACCAGTTCCTAGTAGCCACTGAAATCTTGATTAGATGAATTAGGGATGGCAGAAAAAACTCTGAATCCACCACCTTATCATATACGTACCACTTGAAGGATTTCCACGCCCCTGGAAATTCGGATCATCACAAACAATAGCTTCAGGCCCCCAAGCAAGCTTGCCGCCGAAAATATTCCAGATACCATTTGGACTCTGAAATGAGCAAAAAAATCATTTAAATACATCCCTGCTATAAACTTGTTTAAAGTTCATGTCATACGTTCAGCATTGCCAATAAGATCGGTAATGCTGTAGAAGTTCATACTTCTGTATTTATGTTATTTGACTGTACAAAGAAAGCAGCAAATTTTTTCTCATTCATGGTAGTTAAGATTGTATACAATGGAAAATTAACCACCACAGAATAAAAATGGATCTGCAGTATTTGAGCAAATAAGCAAAAGGACATGTGCAGCAATATGTAACCAAGCTCGCTTCAAAATTAATAATAATAAATAAATAATCCATAATCACTCATTTCAGACATGAAAATGCAGTCATAAAAGGAAATTTTGAGACTTAAGAAAGTAGTAATTGTTGATGTAAAAAGAAAACCGGGTGAGGGAGAGGGGACAACCTGTTTATGTGCGCATCATGGTTAAGCACGACATCTCCCAATGCCTCCATACGACACAACTTAAGGTTAAGTTCAGCATACAAGTATCATGTATGAAACTTCCAAGAAGAAAGACGAGGTTTCATAGCTTTACAGGACTGTAAGATTAGCTCAAAAGTCGAAATGACACTAGTATCTGTTCCAAACTCTTTCTTATTACCCATAAAGAATTTCTGAATAGTGCACATAAATATATAGATAAATTCCATTCCAAGACTTTAAACCAACAAAGAAAAATAAAATCTCCGAAGCAAGAAGAAACGAGACCCAAACATTAACAACTAAAGCTTATTATTCATAAAAATTGCTCCACGTACCAACAGGTCGTGAGCATGCATTTCCTCTATGCAAGATTTCAGGTCTTCAAAAGATCCATATTTGGAGTTCAAGTTGTAAAGATCAGAAGGCATATAACCTGCATGTTATTCCATATAACTTATAACAGAGTGCATAACACAAAATGAATGTCCACAACGTTTAGCAGCTGCATACATATTAATTTATACATGTACTATCGAAAGAATATTCGGAAGAAAAAAATAACCGCTCATTAGGTTGATTTCTTATCCACGTGCATACACGGTATGTCATCTAGAACGGAAATTTACACTATAAAAAGTGCTATAATGGCTTAAATTTTAGACGAGCCACGATTCGAGTGACAAATAATATAATAGTAGATGAACAATGAAACTATTGAAGGTTTACCTTGGGATGCAACAGATTCTGTTGGGGTGGGAGCCATACTGCAGTGATCCCTAATTGAGATAAATCAGCAGCCTTCTGAGCTAACTCCTGGTACCATTGCCTTCTCCAGCTTTCCCAATTGAAAGCTTGGAACTTGAGAACCAACAAATTAAGATTTGTGAGTGATCTGTTTTCACAAATACTTTTATCTAATTTGTAGTTAGATGATCGATAAACTCACGTGTGCCTCAATGAAATAAGCGTAAGTTCCTTTTGTTAAACAAAATGTTATCTCTAGTCATACCAAGTTTACTACAAAAATCAGACAAGATGGCAATCAGTGTCATGAAATATGAATCAAGAACAAGTATATCCAACCATCAACTCACCACAATTTCTCGTCCTGTTCCAGTTCCCGGCTCTGCATTGAGTTTCAAGTTCTAATGCAAATTAGATATGACATTCCTTCTCAAAATTGACTTAAGAATGATAAAAAGTACATGTAAGAAGAAAAAAGAGGAAAACTAACCTAATTTTGTTTCCTCTCGAGTCCACTGCCATTGAACTGTCTTTCGTTGAAGTTCTCGTTCCAAAGTTTTCCGTTTCTTCTCTATTACTTCTTTTTCCATAACATGTTCAACAAGAATATCACCTTCTCTAAGCTTTTCTTGAGCAATAGACCAAACCTTATCAGGTTTAGGCAATTCCAAAGATTTAAAATTGGACTTTAAGGCTTTAGAAATGTCGGCCTTTCGAGGAGGAAACCTTTGACGGATGCTCCATATCCTTCTTGCCATCCACTGAGGCATCTCCTTACGTGGACCGCAACTCAGAAGTTTCCATTTCTCTGAATCATCATCAGTTAAAAGGTCTATCCTCCCACCACTAACAACATAGATGTCATCGTGGTCGTCTTCCTTTTCTGATCTTTCCTTCGACAATAATGACTGCGCCATCTCTGCTCTCTGCCGCCACATATTTAAAGCACTTTCCGATGATTCCAGTGACCTCTGCAAGGCTTCACACCTTCTCATGTAGGCATTTTCTCTTGAATGAGTTGTTTCCTTGGCAGCATCAACAGCAGCCTTGATGCTTTCCAACTCGTCGTTAAAAGCCTTGGACAAAACCTTCTTTCTTTCCTCTGCTTCTTCCCTTATTTTCTCCAATAAAGACCTAATATCCTCTTCCTGCTCAAGAGCATTTTCCTTTCTCAACTCTTGGAATTCAAGCAATGCCTTCTCGGCACTACTGGCTCGGAGTTCAGCTGCACTTGCTTGTTCTCGGGCCCGTTGCAACTCCAGTTTCAACCTGTCAAACTCACTTTTCGAAGCCAATAACTGAGCTTCTAAATCACTGACAGCACCTTGTAACTTAATATTCTCAGATTGAATAGAAGCAATAGCATCAATGGGATTTATACCATCAGTAAATGCTGCAATAGCTTTCATAGCCTGGTCATGCGCGTTTTCTGCCACATCAAGGGCCTCTTTTATAGCATCTTTAGACTCCTCAATAATTGAGGATATAGTACCTTCGGTTGATTTTCTTATTTGATCTTCGATTTGAAAAGCCGACTCAGCAACCATGGTTTCTGCAGCTGAAACCCTCAGCTTGGCATCTTCTAACACATGAGATGTGGCCTGTTGGAAAGCACTCTCCGCTAACTTTTCAACTTGTACTGCAAGTTCAATGGCATCTTGTTTTGCAAGAACCAACTTAGATTCCAAGGCAGATTTCTCCTCCACCGTCTCCTTCAGCTTCTGATGGAGCTGAGATTTGTCCGACTCCAGTTCCGTAACAGCCAATTTCTTGCCATGCAAAATGGAAACCGCATTTTCCTTCTGTTTAGCCTTGGAAGAAGCAAACTCTTCAAGCAATTGATCTCTTTCTTTTTCAAGGGCTTCTTGCCTGGCCTTAGCCTCAGAAAGAGCTCTTCTCATCTCGATTAACTTATATTTTTTCTCCGATTTTCCATATCTCCTCGACGTAAAACCATCCTCATCATCAGTGAAGTTGTCATTGGAATTACCCTGCCATAGAAATTAAAAAAAATAATCAGGATCCATTCCCCAACTTCTTGGCACAACACTCACTCGGCTTTTACAATAAAGGAAAATTTCACAGACTTCCTATGATCATAACAAGGCACACTTCTATTTGTAAAATTTCTGGGAATTCTTCCATTGTTTAACTACATAATCACATAATCAACTTATCAGAAAAAGAACCAATATGCATTAGTAAACACACCCTATTCGAGGCAGCAAGTATTCTCGGTCCGCGCTGCCAGTTGCCGGTAAGTAAATTCTTCCTGCAACAACAACATCATCTTCCATCAATGATTTGATAGCCACACCTTACCGACTAAGCATACATATAAAAGCCAAACCGTCATATAAATACCAAAGAAAAAAGACAAAGAAGCATTGAGGAAGTTATTCCAAAAAGTATGGAGCTTGAACATAAAATAAATAACCTTTTCCTGTTAGAAGATCCTCCCAAGATTAAATGAAACTGCCCACGTGGTCTGCCTAAAGAAACAACAGGGAACTGGGGAAGAAGCATCCCAAAGGTTGAACTCTGCATTAAAAAGGTACCCATTTTTTACTGACAAGAGAAAATAAAATAAAAAATTAGCAACTTTTAGAACTGCACAAAACCAAAAATAATTAATTAGCAAACAAGTTTCTGTCATAAAAAATAAGTCACCTTCTTAGTTACAAAATCAAATATACATACATATATATATATATTGCCTTTATAATTGCTACATAAACAAATCAATAAAGATCTCAAAACCAGCATATACAAATAACAATATCTTCATAACCGTGTAGTGAGCATTGTCATACATTTATAAACAGAAGTCGATGAATCATGTAAGAAAGAATGAAGATCACAGATAAAATCACCAACTTGCTATATATATATATATAGACACACACACATACATACATACACACAGATACAACAGCCTTTGTCTTGATTATTGGATTCGAAAACAGCATAGACAAATAACAATATCTTTATAACCATATAGTGAGCATTGTCATACATTTAACACAGAAGTCAATGAATCATGTAAGAAAGAATGAAGATCACAGATAAAATCACCAACTTGGCTATACATATATATATATACAGCAGCTTCTGTGTCGATTATTGGATTCGAAAACAAATAAAATAAGAGAGACCCAAAAACCAGCCTAATAAACTAACCAATTCTAGCAGAAACAAAAGTATTGAATACAAAACAAAAAACCCATCAAGAGAATATTTCAATGCATAAAAAAAAAGTCATTGGATCATGTAGAACCAATGGAAATATGTAACAAAAAAGGGTGTAAACCTGATATGTATGGAGGTGAAAAGAGTTGTGGGGATTCACTTCATTGTATTTGATGAAGGGTGGAGTTTTGTGATTGATGGAAGAGAAAATGACAATGGGATTTTGGTCTTGGAGATCAGCAATTGCAGGGAAAACAAGAAAAAGCAAGAGAGAGGTAGAGAAAAGTGAAGTATGACCTTTTTTATATTTGTATTAATTATTATTATGTGTTTCATGTTCATGCAGTTTGTCACAATAAATATGGTTTTCTAATATTATCTCTTAAAAGACAGAAACGGAACGAATCAAAAGCAAAAGCAAAAGAAAGCTTCAAAATATTTGAAAAAACTTTTTTATAATACATTTAATTTATCGGTGAACTAATCTAAATAAGATATTTCAAAGGTTTAAATGAGTTTTTCAATCTAATATATTTCATTTCCAACAATTTATTTTGAATTTCAAACATTATTTATTTGACCTAACACACTTCATCCCATTAAATTAATTAACGATAGGTAAATTTAGTTAAAAGTTGTCTTCTATTATATGTAATATGATAGACTATTTTCATGAATCATTGTATTTTTGTATGATATTTAACATGACCAAAGAGCAAGCTCATTTGGCCGGTTGGCCAAGTTGCTCATCTTTGTTCCCTCATATTCCCAATTTAAGGGTAATGGTTAGAATTTAGGGTTTAGAGTTAAGATTTTGGGTTTAGATGTTAGGGTTTAGGTTTCAAGGTAATACGTTGAGGATTAGGTTTAAGGTAATAGGATATAGGTTTTAACCCGGCGCTTGTGAAAACTAAAAGTTTTTACCGCAAGTGTATCAAATATCCATAATATATTACATCTTCTGCAAATTTGTGCAGATTGGTTCTCACTCAACAACTACCAATTCTAGCAAACTCGGCAATCAATTTTACAACACGGTGAGGCTTCTCAACAGGAGGAAGATGACCTGAATCTGATACTTGTTGCATGCTTGCTTTCGGAAACTCGAAAAAGCAGTCTCTTTCACATAAAGATTTCGAAGTTAATAGGTAAAGTAACATACGTTTTCAGGGTTGTTTCTTGACAAGGAAGGTATCTGCATAACCATGATCATATCAACTTCGTTGCAGCTATTAAGAACAAGCAATGAGAGAATTTGCGTACCATTCCATAAGTAGCTCTTGTCGGTAATTATCCGATTATTCGATCGGTCAACTTGAAGTAGGATCCTGCTAATAATGGCCAAAAATGCGAGAAACTCCCAGTACCTGTTTGTTGCTCGGTATCTTATCATTCTCGCCACATATAATCAACGTTTTCTGCTTCACCTGCATAAAACAAAACTCAGAAGTGTTAAACGTGTCCCGATTTCCTACTTCCGACAACCTAGTACCATGTCTGAGATGTAATGAACAGCTCGTCGTTCAAAATAGACAGACTAATGGAGGAAATTAACCAATTCCATTTGGCCTAACATGCAACAAACATTAGAAGAAACATGATTTCCAGCTAAGCATTCCCCAGCAGTTCATCTTGTGTACTCAATTACCATTACACATACAGAATCCAACTTAGTTCGAACTTTAGTCGGTTCGTGCATTCGGAACACAATCCGACAATAGTTACTGATGTATTTTTGTAGCAGTTTACTACTTAATAGACGGTGAATGAAATTTATATATAAAAGAATATTAAGGATAAAGATAAGATGAGATAACTCTTTGTCAAATCTCATTCAAATCTTATCTTATTCTATCTCTATCTCAATCTTATCTTGTATTTAAATATTTAATTTGTATTTAATATTTGATTTCCCTTATCCGTGTATATTCACTTGTAAGCCTATATATAGGTCAATTGTAAACATTATTAATTATCAAATATACAAATCTTTTACATTGTATTAGAGCTTGACATAGTATTTTGACCAAATGGCAATTTATGACTCTTATTAATAATTCTTAGTAAAATCTCATTCAAATCCAATCTTAATCTATCTTTATCTCAATATTATCTTGTATTTAAATATTTGATTTGTATTTAATATTTGATTTCCTTTATCCGTGTATATTCATTTGTAAGCCTATATATAGGTTAATTATAAACATTATTAATTATCAAATATACAAATCCTTTACATGGTATTAGAGTTTGATATAGTATTTTGACCAAATGACAATTTATGACTCTTATTAATAAGACAGGAAGTACAGTGATAGTTTGTTAAACTAGTTGGGTCATAAGATATATTACAAGTGCGTAATATAGAGGCTAAGACTTTATCGGATGGATGACCAAACTTGTGATGCAGCTGATGCACGGACAAGCAATTGACTGAGTTGACTTGGGGATAAAAGGATCGTGGAGCATAGTAGACACCACCAATTTTATTGTCTCGAAGAAGGGGAATTCCTGTGGGTCGATCCTTAATAAAAAAAAATAAGAATCAAAGAATTCAACAGGCACATGATTAGTCTGACATGATTTAGAAACTGACACTAAATTTGTATTTAACTGAGAAACACATAAGACATTTGTGAGAGAAAGAGGCTTGGGTAGCCGTAGGAACAATGCATCGGCTAATATGAGATATAGGTAAAGAGTTACCATTACCCAGATGAACTGTATCAGGACCATCATAAGAGGAGATATCCTAAAGAGACATAGTGGTCAATGTGGTGTGATGCGAGACACCACTATCAAACATCTAAGGAGCATGATCAGATGAGGAAAGATCAGTAGCAATGTCGACAACCTGTGAATCAGACGGTGATTGTTGATAAAAGTTGTTGTTGTGAATAAACCAAACAAGCTTACGGCAATCCCGAACAACATGCCTTGACAAATTACAGAACTTGCACACAACATCTTGTCGTCTAGAATGACTAGATTGAGGAACATGACTAAGACCGCCACCAGAAAACAAATGGCCAGAGCGATCACCTTTCCCTCGAGAACGGTTGATGGAATAACCATGATTTGAATTAGCTCACTGCGCAGAATATGCCGTGGCAAGAGGTGTAGCGTGGTCAGATTCTTGAAAGAGTCTCTCATGATCAGTTAAGATCTCAAACAACTCAAGCATGGTTGTCGATATGTTACGTACACGAAGGGCAATAGCAATTGGATGATAATCATCACCAATTGATTGACAATAGAAATCAAGAGATTTGCATCAGAGACATGACAATTTGCCAAGGCAAGTTCAGAGGCAATATACTGCATGTCTTTCATGTAGTCAAAGATAGACCTGAAACCACGTGGATTGCGAGCCAATTTGGACTTGAGAACAAGGATACGACCGAGAGATGCTCGACCATAACTCGCAACTAGAGTAACCATACAATTTTGGCGGTGACAACGGATGAAATAAGTGGTTAAACTTAATCATCACAACTATCAAGAAGAGCACTGATAAGAATTTGATCTCGACGATACCATTGTAGATATTCAGGAATAGCAATTGTTATTGCAACATTGGTAAACTTAGATGGGGAAGGTTGTGAACCATCAATATAACTGAGTAGCCCAAAACCAATGAGAGTAGCCTCCACTTGGCGATGCCAAACAGAAAAATTGGCAGACATAAGTTTGATTGGAAAGTTGGTCGGTGCACTAAGATGCACAATATCATTGGAAGTAGAAAACGGAGCCATGAAAGGAGATACGGTTTAAAGAAGAGCGGAAAAGAGAGAAAAAATGAGTTGAGAAATTCTACTTCACTTTACACCTCTCCCAATAGAGTATTGGCCTCATGTTTTCAGGCAGCTGCTTATCTTATTAATCGGATGCCAACACCGATACTGGGTAATGTATCGCCTTACTTTCTACTTCATCAACAAGTACCAAACTATGACAAGCTTCAACCGTTCGGATGCTTGTGCTTTCCTTGGCTGAGACCATACACGACACATAAACTTGAGCCACAGTCTGCTAAATGTATTTTCCTTGGATACTCTGTGACGCAGTCTGCTTATAAATGCCTGGAGCCGATCACTAACAGAATCTATGTCTCTCGCCATGTTCGGTTTGTTCCTCGTATCTTCCCTTTTACTACACGACATGTCCTCCCCGTGCCACGACAATCTGATTGCCTACTATGCCACGGCAACCTGCTACTTCATTGCCTACTATGCCACGGTAACTTGATGCTTCATTACCTACTGTGGCACGACAACCTGATGCTTCATTGCCTACTATGCCACGACAACCTGATGTCATTATCTAGTATGCCATGACAACTTGATGATTCCATTGCCACATCAATTCCCTTGGCTTACTTGCCACGGCAACCTGATGATCTCATTACCACATTAGTTCTCTTGGTTGATTTGACATAGTAAGATGTTGCCCCTAACTTGCTACAACAAGATATCTTCTCTGGCTTGCCACATCATAATCCTCTACAACAGCGAATCCGTTGGCCAAATCCGAAGTACTTTGGTCCTTCATTTGTTAATGCTACTACATGTCATCATTTGCCTTCCACACTAGAGCCAAAGGCTGTTACTGAAGTTCTCAAAGACCCATATGGAGACAAGCCATGGATGATGAGTTCAATGACTTGCTATGCTACCAAACGTGAGATCTTGTTCCACGGTCTATACAATTTGTCGTAGGGTGCAAATGGGTATTCTGTGTGAAACGACGTGCTGATGGCTCTGTTGATCGATACAAAGCTCGACTGGTAGCAAAAGAGTTTCTCAAGAAGCTAGTCATGACTATTTTGAGACTTTTAGCCATGTGATGAAACTTGTTACGGTGCATATTATTTTCACTCTTGCCCTCCATCATGCGTGACCCATCAAGCAACTTGACATTAATAATGTATTCTTAAATGACATCTTACATGAGGAAGTCTATCTAGAACAACCTACAGGATATGTTGACTCTACTCAACCATCTCATATTTGTCGGTTGCATAAAGCCTTGTACGGTCTCAAGCAAGCCCCGAAGGTATGGTATATTGAACTCTTTCAATTTCTCATTCACTTTGGTTTTACGAAATCAAAGGCTGATGCCTCTCTCTTCATCTATAATGCAAATGAGTTATTTTATACTATCTAGTCTACGTGGATGATATTGTGCTTACTAGTAATAACACTGATTTATTGCTCATTTCACCAACATATTATTTACGAAGTTTGATTTGAAGGATATAGGCTTGCTCAGCCATTTCTTGGCATTGAGCCTATCTCTACTCCTACTGGGTTGTTTCTATCTCAGACGCAATATATCTCTGACATCTTGACTCAGTTTTAGATAGAAAATGCTAAGGCAATTTTCACACCTATGTCCTCTTTCAACAAGTTACCTTCACCGGAGCCATCCACGGCACTTGATATTTTTGGGTATCGTTGATTACTTGGTCTCATTCAGTATCTCACACTTACTCGTCTAGATATTTCTTTTTCCATGAATCGACTGTCACAATATATGCATGGTCTTTCACTTGTGCATTGGACAGCAGCTAAGCGCATCCTACGTTATCTCAAAGGAACATTATGCCATGACATTTTTTTCGTTCGACATCTTCCCTTCATCTCACTGCCTTTGCCGATGTAGACTAGGGAAGATCCTCTATGGATGATAGATTCACTACTGGATATGCTATTTATCTTGGATATAATCTTATTTCTTGAAAGTCAGCTCGTCAGAAAATCGTTTCTCGTTCCTCCACTAAAGCTGAATATCGTGTCGTGGCAAATGCAACTGCTGAAGTGTTTTGGGTCCAACATCTTCTTCAAGAAATTATTGTGACATTACTAAAACCACCATATTTTTTATAATCTCAGTGCCACATATGTTTGCCAAAATCTATTTTTTCATTCTCGTGTGAAGCATCTTGCCCTTGATTACTTCTTTGTTCGTGACTTAGTTGTTGCGGGTTCCCTACTTGTTCAACACATTCCCTCGAAAGCTCAGATTGCAGACACGCTCACCAAACTGCTTGGTCGTAATCTCTTCATCCATTTTCGGTCCAAGATTGGAGTCTCCGATGGATTCTCTATCTTGCATGGGCGTATTAAGGATAAAGATAAGAAGATATAACTTTTATCCCATTCAAATCCATGAGATAACTCTTAGTCAAATCTCATTCAATCCTATCTTATCCTATCTCTATCTCAATCTTATCTTGTATTTAAATATTTGATTTCTTTTATCCTTGTATATTCATTTGTAAGCCTATATATAGGTCAATTGTAAACATTATTAATTACCAAATATACAAATCTTTTACAAAGAAGATATCAATAAGAAAGAAGAAAGCTCGTAGCTAATTGGTTACTACAAGCATTTTTCTAATGACGGATTCACATGTATGGTTGGGTGGATCTATGCCGAGCTTGAACTCTTCGAAGCACACTTTAAAAAATTATTTAAAAAATAGCCTACTCTACCTTTATAAAACCTTATTATAATTTTATTATATTTTATATTCAATAAAACTTACTGTTATTTGTAAAAAAAAACTACTTAAGGTTCCACAAATACTTTTTAACTCCAAAAAATAATGCTAAACACTAACACATTGAGGTTAAAAAAACAATTAAATTAAAATATTAACTATTAGTATAAGGACTGAAACAACAATTTGACCGATAAAATTCATGCAGTATACTACAAACTAGGGGTGTGAATCTCGGATACCCGAAATTTTATAATCGACAATTTAGCGATCTGTATCTAATTTGAAAAATTGAATATCCGATTTTTTAGATATCAAATATTTGAATTTATAATTTGATTTAACTATTTTTTTAATTTAGCAGCCCTATCACAAATTTTTTTTGGGTTTTCGAATATAATAATCAATAAATTATTGAATATAATAAGTATCCATAAAATTTTTAAAGTTTTATATATAACAATAAAAAATATCGAATATAACAAGATTCATGTCTATAAAAAAGTTTTGAATTTTTAAATTTTAGATAATCGGATATCCGATCCAAATTTAAAATAACTATTCATATTAAATCCAAATTTTTTAGATATTTAATCCGAATTATTCAAAAGAACAAATTAAATATTTAAAATTTTAGATCAGCGGAAAAACGAATCAAATATCGGATCAGATTTTTGTCAACACCCAAAAAGACGTATAAGATGTTACACGTGACATTATCGCGCCATTAACACCAGCTCTCACGTGTCCTATCAGTTTGGATTCTGCGCGAAAGCTTCAAACTTTCCCCGCATCTGAAAGAAAAGCCGAAAACCCCCCAATCAAACAAGTTCGATTTTTTAATTAGAAATTTGGAAGATAACTACACCGATTTTCTTCGTTTTTGTTTGAAATTCTGATAATTTTGAAAAGAGATGACGGAGGACGGTGGGGATAGGGTTTATTCCGATGACCCGACTGTAAGCAACGATGCTTCACAGACAAGACAAAGGTATCGGATTTCTTTTTGTTTTCTCGTAAATTTCAATTCTTAAACTCTAATTTTCCGATGTACTTGATTTCTTTCTGACCCGACTGTAACAAACAGTTATTCACAGACAAGATAAAGGTATCGAATTTCTTTTTCGTTTTCTCCTAAGTTTCAATTCCTAAACCTTCGTTTTCCCCTCAAAAGTTATTTTTTTGGAATTAGTAAAAAAGAATTGTTGAATTTGATAGTTCATTTGGTTTTTTGGAGGTAAATAAGTCATCTCGAAAGATGGAAGTTGTTAATTCCAGTTGAATGTATTGAAGTATTTAGCATTTATGCATAATCGAGCTATAAATTTAATGATAATTACGGAGGCAAAAGAAAGAATTTAGTCGGAGCGAGCAGGGGCGGAGCTAGGATTTTTGTTTAGTGGGTTCAGAGGAAGGTATGAGATATGATGGATTTTTATGCCACAATAATAAGTATTGTTGACCCGTATCTCAACAAAACAAGTGGGGTCAATTCTAATATTTTCTATGAAAAAATCTGATATAATTCTAATATTTCTATATGGTGGGTATTTTTTAGTGGGGTCAATTGCACCCCAGACGCCCATGAGAGTGAGTTGTTGTCTCCTGACCATCAAGCATAAGATCATCATTTGGTTGTTTCTGTGACATGAAATAGTTTCTGCCTGTGCTTATCATTTTTAGAAAGGAAAAAGTGTTTCTTTTTAATCTGATTTGAAAATGTATTTGGTTTCATTTGTGAGATTATATTTTAGAGGAAGGATTTTGATTCTAAAAATATCATTGTACTTTTAGTAATTTTTAGTACATCCGTCATTATAATTTGCGTCTCTCTCATATTTACTTGTTTCTGAAGTCTGAACAAAGTATGGAAATTCTTTAACTAGTTTGATTTTTTTTATAGCAGATTAATGCCATGCCTCAATTTTTAATGGTTTAGATATGATGCAGGAAGAAGAGAAAGTGGGATCAGCCTGCAGAGGCTTTTGTTTCAGCTGGATTTGCTGTCCCATTTAGCAACACGGGAACTCTTGCTGGCATGCCACTTCCTGGTGTAGCTCCAGTACCTGGAACCTTTCTGCCAAATACACTTGCCGCAAGTGGTACAGCTGTTACACCATTCTTTCAACAGCATGCTGCCCCTGTGGTATCAAAACAAAATCAAGTACGAAAAATAGATACTGGCTTTGCACAGAAAATTCATTGTCACCTGACATGTGCATGAGGCTTAAGGATGATTATGGCAATAGTTTGGTTAGTCAATATATCTGACTTGCTAGAGCATACTTGGTTTCTTAATGAAAATAGCTCTACTTTTGTATTTAGTATTAAAGCATAATATGTTTAGTGGGATATGTACTGATTGTTTCTTCCCTTCTTAATTGCTGCTACTGTATTTTTTATGGATATTTCTGCGTGGATGGTTACATACTTGGACATTTGATCTGATCATTTGATTAAAATGTAGTCCTAGGCTATCCCAAGAAGTCTCATATGCCAGAGAATTTGTATTTTTGATGATATGTTTGTACATAAATATGCTAAACTGTTTTTTACTTGTATATTTACAAATGTGTTAATTGTATAATTTAGTAGTGCATTTTGTTTGTACAATTTTATAGACTAAGATCCAGGATGAATTAGTGATTGCTAGAGAAATTGTAATAAATGATGCGGAATCTTCTGTTCGGTACAAGCTCACAAAGCGCCAGACACAGGAAGAGGTAAATCTCTTTTTCTTTGCTAAGCAATATGGAAAAAGGGTATGTTGTTGTTAAAAAAGGGGAGATAGTTCTTTTGTTAATTTTGATGAGTAAGTATGTTATCTTTCAGATTCAAAGGTGCACTGGTGCTGTGGTGATAACTAGGTAAGTTTGATTAATTGGATGAGCAGAAGCTTTTGAACAATTCTTTTTATTGTTTTCCTTTTAATTCCTTGACACAATTGGTGTGCAGGGGCAAGTATCACCCATCAAATGCTCCGCCTGATGGTGAAAAGCCTCTCTATCTTCATATATCAGCTGCCACTCATGTACGCGTAATCTGTTGATCTTTACAAACTGGTTGCGGGTCATATAGTGGAAAATTCTAAAATTTCTTTGTCTTCATGAAAGTTATAGTATGTATGCTTTCTTCTAATCTCAGCTTGTGGTTGGCATAAAAATAACATAAAAACTAAATATTTGGTTTGTTTAAAGAAAAAAGATTTACAAAGCTTGTTTAATTATCATTGCAGTTAAAAGAGACAGCGGAGCGAGTTTTAGCTGTAGATCGTGCGGCTGCCATGGTTGAAGAACTGTTGAAACATGGTCAGAGCTCGCTGACAGGTACTTCTCCTTTTAAGGAAGCTGTGATGAACAGTGTGAAGGTATGCTTCAACTGCAATCCAAATTATTTGTGAGATTTAGATAATTGATTACAGGACAAGTCTCTAATCAAACCGGGTTTCTCAGGCATTTAGCACATGTGTTTATTTGGACTTTGATGCAGACCCCTCACTAAATGTTGCTGCACGTATTCGTGGACCAAATGTGAGATTTTCATGTACTTCAATTTTGCACTTTTCTCTAATCCTTTAAGGGATTATATGTTGCTCTCGAATGTTAGCTTGATGTTTTGTTATGCCTAGTTAATGGTCCTGTTTTTGTTCTATATTATCTTATAATTATGTCTGACATGTAGCTGCTGTTCTATTCTACTAGATAGCACAATTAGATGGCAATACAATCTTTGTATAATTAAATGAAAATAAGCTATGTTATGTTAAGGACGTGGACTAATTCTCACCTTCCATAAACAAATCCTTCATTGCAAATCCTCTTACTAATGTGCATGCATTTGTTATTCGTGTCTTGTACCGTTTTACTTGTTTGAGTATTCTGTTTAATTAGTTTATTTGAAGTTTTCTTTCATTTGTTAAAGATGAGAGATTCTAATGTTTGAAGCTCTCTCTGACATCTCCATGCAATTGGGAGAGCATGTTTTTGTGTTTCTGGTTGTTCGGTTTTGTACTTGCAGGACCAGTATATGAATCACATTATGAATGAAACGGGGGCAACTGTCACGCTACGAGGATGTGGTTCTGGAAACTCTGAGAGCCTGCAGGGTGAAGGTACTTTTATGCTGTCCAAAATGCAGCAGCCTCTTCTTCTATTTCTTTATATTTTTTGGCAAACCAAAGGATTTATGCTGTTACTCTATGATTTTATTTTCAAGATATTATAGTTTTATCTGGTCTTCTTGTGGTTTCAGAAGCACAACAACCACTGCGCTTATTCTTGTCCAGTAACAATCCTAAAAGTCTTGATGATGCCAAGCGTTTGGCAGAGAATCTCCTGGACACTATTGGTCTAAAGTTTGGTGCTTCCAGGTAATCAGGCTTCTATGAGGGGTGGTGATAGTAATTTTATAGTCTCATTGTTGTCATTTTGAATTGGAGTAACCTGTTTCTTTCCATCCATTTTAGGATTTCATCAAGTAAGGTTTATGGTGCAGTTCCACCTCCACATCAGTTGTTGACTGGAGTTCAAAGTTTTGCAACCGAAAAAAATCTAAATTCTAGTTCAGCTGCTGGTTTGACATCAATGCCAGTTGCTGCTCCAGCTCCACCTGTTGCAGTCCCTGGGGGTCATTGCTGGCTGTTCTTAAGGGATGGCTGTGGGAATGCCTACTTGTGGTCCAACCCAGGCAAATTCAGTTGGTTATGCACAGCCTTTGGTGACTAGAGGAACAAGCTATATTGGATACGGTGGGATATACCCCCAAGCAACACCATTGCAACAGGTAGCATTAACTCTTAGACAATCATCTCCAATCTCCTCTGCTGTTGTACCTGCAACATCTGTAGCAAGTGCGGGTGTTCCTACAATGTCAGCTGTCAGTACGGTAACCAAATCAAGTGTTAGCTCTACTTTACATTCAGAGAGAGAGCAACAGCGTCCACAAAAGCAGATGTTCAAGGAGTTACCGGCTGGTTCAAAGGGCTCTTCAAGAGTCAACCAGGTATTGGTGCATTTTCTGTTGATTTCCCTTCAAGCGAAGCTGAGGTATTCAAATTTATATTATTTGGGTGCCATAATGGACAAAGATAAAGTCTTATTCCATTCTGGCTTTTAGGTTCAAATAGTGTACAAGTTCTGGTTCATGGCAGTCTGGTACATATGCATTTAGAAATCCTAGGCCAAAAAGCGTCACCACTTGCGGTTTTCTCGCTGATTTTTTTATTTTTATTTTTTGGGGGCAGGGCTCCAAAATTTAGGCTTGTCTACCAAGAAAAATGATTTTTGTTTATGTTTACTATAGTTTCTTGAAGAGAATGTTGACTATGTCACTCTGAATAATTTAGGACCATTTGTGATGAAAGTGGTCTGGCTCGTGCCAGATGGCAACACAATTAGAATTGTGATACATAACTTGGAATTGGCTTTGACTCATATTTGAAGTTTGAGCAACTTTAATCTTAGAGAAAATTGTATTTTAATTAACTTTATAGTTCATTATTCATTTAAAGTAATATATTTAGAGTAGAAGTATATTTGTGAATGGAGGCAAAGTATTTCCATGTAATTGATTTACAATGGACATGTAGTCCATGATTCCATGTGGTAGAAGTTGAATCTTGACTACTGCTAGTTCATATGGTGGGGAATATAAAGGGCAGTGGTTCCATCTTGCTAATTCTTAAACTTCACTTTTGTAACTATCCCAATCCCGAGTGGCCTTCGCATGGTTAGTTCCTAAGTCAATCAGGTTTGTCTGCATGTGCGGCCATGATTGATGTCATGGTTGCAATCCTCTTTTCTGTCGACTCATGCTGGTTGTTAGAAAATAGATTCATAAATTAGAAATATTATGCGTAATTAGATAGGATTCTGTGGATATCTTCTAGTAGTTACAATCCCTAACTTTAAGGGATTGTATTTTTCCCTAGAATTAGTTACTTTCCTAACTTGAGAGTTGCCTAAGTTAAGGATATAGCATGTATATAAATATGTAACAAATCTTACAGAAAATAAGTCAATAACAGAGAATTACTCTACTTTTCACATGGTATCAGAGCTTGGTTAGCTCTTTCCTGGGTCCTGTTAATCTCCGTATAGCAACCACCTTTTTTCCTAAAATCCTTCCCTTGAGTGTGTATTGTTAACCCAACAAAAAACATGGTTGAGGAGGTCGATACCAGCAATTCCGAGACTATGCAAGGAGTTACAGTGAATGAAGGGGGTTATTCTAATCCAATAGGTGACTTGCTAAATATATAAGTTGCCTATAGGTTGATGTAGCGATGTCTTTTTCTTTTAATTTTCATCGCTAAAAATAAAAACGATTGTGTTTTCGAAGGATTTTGGATATAAAATATTTATTCCGCAGGGTTTACAAAAAACCTCATAAAAATGGAGTCGCCACCGGCCACTTAGGTAGGCCGGACACCACAAAACCAGAGATTCAAAAGGACAGGGTTCGGGAGTCGGTTACGGATGGGGAAGGATTAGCACCCCCACACCGCCCAAAAAATTGGTACTTTAATAATTACCGCTTTATTAATATTGGATTTTCCGGATTAAAGTGACGATCATTTTAAATTTCGGTCATAATTGCGAATATATTTTAAGGGTCCCGTTATCCGAGAATAAACGCCCAACCACTATCACTACGCTTGATACTGGCCCCGTTTACGTTCGGATAAAAGGACACCGCATTAACAATTTATATCTCGATATGCAATCTTAATGGCAAAAACATAAAACGTGGCAAATCATTTAAACATAGTAAATACTGACATACCAGAACATTAATTTATCATGACTGATATTTTAGACTAAAGCATGTATATATATACATATTACTCTAAATAATAGATAAAAACAACTATCATATGTCAAAATAATAAGGCAGGAATAAATATATATATACGAACAAATATTTCAAAAAGACATGCATACTGGTAATAAAACATATTTCAACATATACGGGTCAACATATCATAAAAAGGGAAAATATACTAACATGTAGCCCTAAAAAAATAAGAAAGCTCACACACATATAAAATACAGAATACGCCATGTACGAACCAATTAAAACATAATATGCTTGATATGAATAACCAGATAAAAAACGAATATCATACTTGACACATATATATACATATAAACATAAAATGAGTCATATACGGGAGACATAAAATGAAATAATATCCACATATACGAGTATAATTCGAACAATAATATTTACAAAGAAAATAGGATCAAAATGAAAGGAAAATGAAAATCAAAAGCGTAAATTAAAGAGCAATAACATGTAATTTAGGGACGAAATCGAAAAACAAATAAAACCTACAAAGACCAGAGTTGTAATTATACCAAGGCGGACTCAAAATGAAAATTTCAAAAACACGGGGTGATTAAGGCGTAATTTTACCATTCGTAAGTCGATCGTGTAATTTAGTGACTAAATTGTGACTTTTTGGAAACTCGGGGGACTGGATCATGATTATACCATGCGGCAAGACAAAAATGAAAATATTGAAAACGCGGTGGGATTAAGTGTGTAATTTACCCATTTAGTAAAATAATAACACCTATATAACGGCTATTTTCAAAGTAAAACCAAATTTTCCCCATTTTTTCGTTTCATTCTTCACTTTCCAAATATCCCACGCTCATCTTTTTCTCTCAAGTGTTCTTGAGAAACCCGAAATCCGGGTGACGCCGTATTCTCATTCTCGCCAACCGTAACCGCGCCGGTGGACTCCCAAAATACACCAAAACCTTCCTTTGTTGTCCTCAACATGAATCCATGGTTGGATTCAGAGGATACCCTTTTATTTACCCTAGATCTAAGAAATACGAACCCAAAAATATATTTTCTTTAGATCAAAACGAGACCACAAGGGGTCTTCCTTCCATTTGTTCACCGGATCGGCTTGTAGAAGCCGAAAGGCTTGTCACAGAGGAAGGGAAGACCCACGGACAAAGCCGTAAAGACTTCTTTACTTGTTTTCTTTTTATTTTCTTTTTGTACTTCGTATATGCATGCAAAGGAAACAGGTAAGAAAAAGAGACAAAAGATTACCACTGGACTGTCTTTTGATTATCTTGACTGGTTACAAGTTTGGTTTTTACAAAGCTTTCTGTTTCTTGTGTTACTACTCTCTCTGCTTTTTTTTTGCTCGCTCCTCCCTAAAAAACCCCCGTTACAACAGCCCCGTTTCATATATATCACTATCTCTGTATTTTGGTTGCAACTTGTATCTTCTTTTCCAGATCTGACATTTGCTTGTTGTCTTTGGCATAATCAACGCGGGGATCAATATCGGCGCGGTGGCGGCGGTGTGGTCGTTCTCGCGAGGCGGATGTATTTCGGGCCGTTAGATCGGATCCGATCTAACGGTCGAGATGGCTTGAAGAACGATCGGCTGGATGAAGCCTCGATCCGATGAAACGGGTTCGATTTTCGCCACGTGGAGCACCGCAATGAGGAGTCGAACGCGTGGATCTTACGCGCGCGTGGGATAATAAAGCGTCGCGTGGTGGACCACACGCCGCGGCGTGGCACTCGAACGGTCCATACGTGTGAGTACGCGCTGCGATATTTTTAACCTTCATTGCATCGTGGCCGTTGGGATCGGATCTTGATCCAACGCCCATAGTTACCCGCACATTGTAATTAGATAGGATTGATTTGGGCCAAACGGGCTTTGTAATTGGATTTTTGTAATTGGACTTTTACTTGGGTTTAATATATATATTTAATTTTATATTTAGTCAGCCCAATAATAATAATACACTTATAACAGCAATAACTATATACTTATATTATACGATCATTAATTAATACACTATTCTAGTATACGTACGTATAATCATATGTATAATTAATATACGCTTATACCCTAGATACATACGTGACATACATACCCCCTTAATATGTATACATAGCTTATATATGCACACACCTTTATATTAGTAACATTCATGCAATATTAATATATTTAAGTAAAAATGAGTGATTACAGTTGAATGGAAAAAAAACTACCTTAAATGGTCTCAACTAGTTCGTACCTTTCTAAAGGGTAGAGGTAAGTTAAGTCATCTTCTTGGAACTGGACCTAAGAAGGGAGATCTTAAGTTTGATTCTTGAAATGAACATGATTCATTAGTAATGTTCTGGTTATGGAATTCTATGGTGCCAGAAATCAGTGATACATGCATGTTTCTCAATACAGCCCAAGAGATATGGGAGGCTGTAAAACATACCTACTCAAAGGTTAAAGATGTTGCCCAAATCTATGAAATCAAGACCAAGATTTCATCCACCAAGCAGGGAAACAGGTCAACCACAGAATCCTATCTAATTGCTGGAGACTTCATGGGAAGCCACAAATAGCAAGCAAAAATTTTTCAGAGAGGGGGATCATCAAGAGGACAAGGAAGAGCATATACAACCAAACAGTTGGTCGAGGACTCTCAAGAACAGCATGTTGAGTTCAACAGAGAAGAAATAGAGAAACTGAAGAGCTTGCTGGGGTCTCTAGAAAAAACCTCCTCTACAGGTACATGTAATATGGTTTTCTCAAGTATATCCTCTTCTCAGGACTCTGAAGCCTCAGATTTACCTACCCAAAGCTCTTGGGTAATCGACTCAGGGGCTACAGATCACATGACCAATTATTTACTCAGATTTATCACTTATACACCGTGTCCTAGTAACAGAAAAATAACAGTTGTAGATGGTACTATGATAACAGTGGCTGGTCAAGGGGATATTGTTATAAGTAAAACCCTTGCACTAAAAACGTCCTTCATGTACCAAAACTATTTACTAATCTTCTATCCATCCAGAAAATTACCAAGGACACTAACTACAGTGTTCTTTTTCATCCTACTCAATGTATTTTTCAGGAACAAAGAACGAGGAGGATGATTGGGCGTGCTAAAGAAGTAAATGGCCTTTATTACCTTGAAGATCCCGATGGACATGTCAGTGCCCTGAATTCCCCACCTTTTTCACTTGTATCAGAATCTAGAACCAATAAAGACCAAATATGGCTTCATCACCTCCGCCTTGGTCACTCATCTTTAAAGTTATAAGGCTTATGTTTCCCTCCTTGTTTAAATCCTTAAATATTGAAGAATTTCATTGCGACATATGTGAACTTGCAAAGCATAAACGCACTTCTTTTCAAGTGAGTACTAAAAAGGCCTCCAACCCTTTTACCCTCATTCACAGTGATGTTTGGGGGCCGTCTACTATTCCAAATATAACTCTTCTTGATGAGGCACGATTTTTTCATTGAATTGAAATAAATTTGGGCAACTTTACTTAAATACGGCAGCAGATTTTTTCCTAAAAATATTTTATTTGTCATATTAATTTTAAATTTATAGCATTTGCTACACTAAAAGTGAAGTCAGTAGGAAAGGGATTCAACTCTACTGTTCATCTTTATTGTTTCAATTAAAAAATGTTAAAAACGGTAAAAAAATTATGACTTCAGTGTAAAACAATGTTCAAAGTCGAACTGTAATTCACCCGACTTCAATTTTTTAATCATTAATAGAGTTTATTGTTTAAAGTCGGATTGTAATTCACCCGATTTTACTTTTTACTATAAAAATCATAATATTTATAAAAATAATCTGACATGTATTGTACTGTGTAATTTTTTTTGGGTAAACTACTTCAATGACCACCATACTTTTGATAAAGTTGCAATTTGACCATATTACTTTTTTTTGAAGCAATTAAACCACCAAACTATTTAAATGGTATCAATGTGACCACCAGCCGTTAAAGGTTAACGGCAGGGTGACGTGACAGTTAAAAAAATAGGGGTATAATTACACATTTGGTCCTTGTTATTTATACATTCTTTTAATTTAGTCTTAATTTTAAATTAATAAAATAAATTAATTATTTAAGTAGGTGGTGACATGTGTCACCACCTTATTAGAGGACTTTTAATTATTTTTATTTAATTATTTTTCCTCTCCAATCAGATTGTGACACGTGTCAGCACCTAATTAAATAATTAATTTATTTTATTAATTTAAAATTAAGACTAAATTGAAAGAATATGTAAATAACAAGGACTAAATGTGTAATTATATCCCTATTTTTTAACTGCCACGTCACCCTGCCGTTAACCTTTAACGGCTGATGGTCACATTGATGCCATTTAAATAGTTTGGTGATTTAATTGCTTCAAAAAAAATAATGTGGTCAAATTGCAACTTTATCAAAAGTATGGTGGTCATTGAGGTAGTTTACCAAAAACATTTCTTGCGTAGCACATAACTACAGCCAACAAAAGCAATATTAACCGTAAGATGTTCAAAAGCACCCATCCAACGGCCAGTAATACACACATGAATCCCTCTATGAAAACTGCGAAAGCAGACGGTAATTTGCGTCCTCTTATTTGTTCTGGTCCGAGGCGGCATCCTCCTCTTCCCTGTGTCCTTAAAAACACAGGTTAGCTTTTCCCCTTTAATTTTGAATTACCCGAAAGTAAAAAAGAAAGTATAAAAAAGCATATAAATAGATATTTTAGTCGGTTTAGCTTTCTGGGGTTTTGTTGTTTTCTATTTTCATCATTTATTTTTAAAGGGTTTCCCATTTCCTAGTATTCAAAGCTTTGTTCTTTAGTAATTGTTCTTGAATGCTGATTTTTATTTGCTATGCTGCTATGGAATTCACTTGATTTTTATTTTTCATTTTTTTGGAAATTAGTAGAGTTTATGAATATTCAACTTGGAAGTTTTAGGCTATATTAGTTGGCTTCAGCTCTGGATTCAGTGTAATAGTGCTCCACTTTTGTTCCCCATTTGTTAAATTTTAAGAGGAAAAGGAGAGCAAATTGTTAATTTGGAATTAGCTGCAATGTTATTCGGATTCGAGTGTGAATGTTGGATATGAGTATGTGTTAGGCTCTTGCATGTTCAAATTTTCTATGTTTTTTCATGTATTTAGAGGGTTCTTAGAGTCATATTCTCATACTTGGTTGCTATGTTATCGATTAATGGGTCGAGTTATTGCACTATTAAGTTAAAAAGCTGGTCTTTAACTTCATTTGTATAAGCATGGGAATTAAAAGATTAGCAAACAACTTGTTTGACAGGATTGAGAAAATATAATGGAAGAAGAGCCTGTTAGTGAAGGTAAAGAAATGGCTGACTCACATGTGGTATCGGAAGACGAAGGTAACTGTTGTTGTGCAGTTGAAGATGATGAGAATCCCATGGTTTTGGATGACCTCGGCAAAGAGGATGAACATTTGAATCTCGAGTTTCCTCAACGCTTGGTTGATGGGGTTGCAGAGCCTACATTAGATATGGACTTTACTTCGGAGGATGATGCTAGGAATTTTTACAATGCTTATGCTAAGCAGACGAGTTTTAGTATTCGTGTGAATTCTTATTATCGGTCGAAGAAAGATAATTCAATTATATCTAGAGAATTTTGTTGTTCTAAAGAAGGGTTTCGTCGTGGGAAACATTCTAAAAAAATGGATTCAGGGGAAGATACAAAGAGGAGGCGTGCTCGGCCTATTACAAGGGAGGGTTGCAAGGCATTAATGACGGTCAGGAGACGGGATAATGGAAAGTGGTATGTAGCTAAGTTAGAGAAAAATCATAATCATGAACTTGTTACTCCGGCAATGAGGCATTTCCTTCGGTCACATAAGGAAGAGAATGATCCAAAGAAAAGTTTGAATGGCTCTCTCGGTTGTGTGGGAGTGAGCTTGAATGCTTCTGTAAATGCCTTGCCTGGAGAATACAACAGTTTTGGCAAATTGGGACTTGCCGCCCAGAACAATGTTAACCTTATTGGAAAAGGAAGATTAGGCTATTTTGGGGTAGATGCACAAAGTTTAATTGGATTCTTTAAGGTTATGCAAACTAGTGATCCTGCATTTTATTATGCTATTCAGGTTGATGACATAGATCGTCTGAGTAGTGTTTTTTGGGTCGACACGAGATCAAGAATTGCTTATAATTGTTTCTCCGATGTTGTATCTTTCGACACCACATACCAAATGAATCAATATAAAATGCCATTTGCGCCTTTCATGGGAGTAAATCATCATAGACAGTCAGTGTTGTTTGGTTGTGCGTTACTAGCAGATGAAACTGAATCTACATTCATCTGGCTTTTCATGACTTGGCTTGAGGCGATGTCTGGGCGTCAGCCAGGCCTAATCATAACTGATTATGATTCTGTCATTAGTAGAGCAGTAGAAAGTGTTTTCCCTCAGTCGAGCCATCGATATTGCAAGAGGCACATCCCGAGCAAAATGCCGAAGGAAATAGGGCATGCATTTAGTTCTCTCCCAAAGACATTTCAAGTGGAGTTTGACAAATGCATTAACAAGAGTGAGACGCCCGAAGAATTTGAATCTGCTTGGCAGTTGCTTCTCGATAAGTACAGTCTTAGGGGCAACGAATGGCTTCAATCCCTTTATATCGATCGCAGGTTATGGGTATCAACATATGTGAGGGACATTTTTCGCTGGCATGTATTCAACCCAGCAAAGCAGCAGTGTTAGCTCACTATTTGATGGCTATGTAAATGCTTGGACTACCTTACAAGATTTCGCAGAGCAGTATGAATGGGCTCTGGACGGTCGATATGAGAAGGAAGTGACTGTGGAATTTGAAACTTTTTACACTAAACCAGTTTTGAAAACACCACTCCCCATGGAAAAACAAGCGGAAGACGTTTACACGAGAAAGTTGTTCTTGGTTTTCCAGGATGAAATCTATGAATCTCTCGTGCTTGCAGTGAAATCAAGTCAAGACGATGGATTAACAAAGACATATGAAGTAGCAAGATTTGATGAAGAACATAAAGTTTATCGGGTAGGGTTAAATATAGCCGACCAGATCGCTAGTTGCAGTCAGAGGTGGCAAATGGGTCATTCGGTTTGGGTCATTTCGGTTCGGTTTATTTCGGGTCTGACTACATTCGCTTTAAATTCGGTTTGGTTCGAGTCTGGTTCGGTTTTAGTTCAGGTCTATGGTAATTTTGGTTCAGGTATCGGGTCAAGACTTTAGTTCGGTTGATTTCGGGTCGGGTCAATATCGGGTTAATAGGAGATCGATCGTTTTAATCGGGTTTTCAGGTCATGTTAGGTTTTTTCACCCTATACATGACTTTATATAGCCTGTATATTTGGCTTTTTAGTATGTTATGCGACAATTCAAATCTCATATTTATTTATTTATTTTAATATATTTTTTATTTCGGGTTGCCTTCGGTTTGGGTTGCTTTCGGTTCGGGTAAAATCGGTTCGTTTCCATTCGGTTCTGTTGAAAATCAGTTTGGGTCATTTTCGGTTCAACTGAATTTCGGTTCGGTTTATTTCGGGTTTCGGATTAAATTTGGGTTATCGTGTTTGGGTCAATTTCGGGTTTCGGTTCGGGTAAATCGGTTCGGCTTTCGGGTCTTGGGTCAAGTTTGTCAGGTTTAGTTGCAGTTGCAAGATGTTCGAGTTTGAAGGGATCCTTTGCAGACATGTGATCGCTGTGTTCAAAGCAACGAATATCTTCCTGCTTCCTCAACATTATATTCTAAAGCGATGGACTAAAGATGCGAAGGAGGAGGCCAAGTTCGATGCATTATCATCCGTTGAGAGGCATGGCGATTCTCGGATGGGGAAGAAACAATACAATCTTTTGTACCAGGAAGCTGTAAAATGTGCAGAAGAGGGGATGGCATCTGATCACAGTTTCAAGGTAGCATTAAACGCCTTAAGGGAGGCTAGAATTAAAATTGTTAGTGCCAAGAAAAACGCCATGAATGTTCAGAAGCTAGACACTGCGTCCAGTATCAACTATGAGGACGACGAAACCACATAGATCTGCTCGCATATATCTATAAAAGAGAAACCTCAACACCCTAATTATCATTTCACAATGACTTTCCCTTTATTTGGCTGAAGTCGGAACGTAGTCCGGGTGATTTCTCCGTGTAGTCTCGGCGGCTTCCTTAGATACTAAAACAACCATCATAAATCATGAAATAAAAAAATACCCAAATTTTGAAATAAAAATAGTACCCAAAAATCTTAACAATTATTTTGTTGTAATTTTTTCAGTTATGAGATCAGTTGATGTTTTGAAGAGTTTAAGGAGTGGGTTTGCCCAACTTTTGCATGCTTATAAAAGAGACTACAAGGGTTTGGTTCCAACTAAGTTTTTATAGTCTTCATTTGATACTTTCTTTTGCACATATGTTTGCTAAACATCCTAGGTTGTCTCGATGGTTTCTTTATCTTGATTTGTTTGAACCGAGAATATAGACATGGGAGGGGAGGTGCATTCTTTTGTTCAATTTAGCAGGAAGACAATGGTAAAAACATATGAAATACAAAGCTTTCATTTTTTATCAATTAAACATTGCCATAGATTATGTGATGATGCAGCAACAGCCGCAGGGGTGAATCTTGATGTGGTGATTTGAGGGGGTTTAATTAAATTTTTTAAGTCTAATTAAAAATTTAAAAACTTTGAAGATCTAATGAGATTATTTTTTAAAAATTAAAGTTTTAATTAAAATTTTCAAAAAAAAAATGTGAGACTTAATGCAAAATTTTAATAATTTTATAGAGTTTAATTGATAATATTAAAAAAAATAAGACTTAATGAACATTTCTAATAAATTTGAGGAGACTAACTAAAATTACTAAAAAAATTGAGGGGTGTATTCTAAATTTCCCTAAACCCTGGGGTGCCGAGGCTCCCACAGGCTTTGCATGGGATCTCCCTTTAAACAAATGATTCATCAAGTCTTTTATTTTCACTAAAACGTATCTCGTCCAGTTTTTTTGTTGATAAAACAATGAGGTTGATGAGAAATATTTTAACAAAAGAAATTTAAAAAATAGACAAAACAAAAGTAATATCAGGTTAAATATTTTTGGATAAGACTTTAATGTGACATACAAGTTTTCATTAACATAAATAATCACAATGATCGTAATAAAAACATATTAGAATAAGATGATCGTAACGTAATTTTTAAAAGTTTAGTGATTATATTATAAGTATATTAAAAGTTTAGAAACTACTAATATAGTTTATCTTTAAAAAAAAGCATTTTTTCTAAAAAAATGCCCCCAATTTTGGCGGGTGTTAAAAATCCAATGCGGTGTGGATCTTTATGAAGAACCAACACCGAAGGATATATTTTGGAGGAAACCCAGATCAAAAATTCAAAGATTGAATCAGTAGAAAAAGGAATTGGATTGGGCGTGATTGTGAAGGAGCAGCAGCTGATTTGTTTATATGCGGTGGGGGTTCATAGAAAAGGATGCAGCTTCACATCTGGCCTAGCCTGAGAAGTATAAAGACAAATGAAGCAAGCATGGGTTTACAGACTTAATGAAGATCAAAGTGGCAGCTCCACATATTTCATACCGGACCCTTTTCCGCACCATTCTCATCCTCGCTTTCTTGTTGCCTTTCCTCTTCATTCTTACTGCTCTTGTTACCCTTGAAGGTGCCAACAACTGCTCCTCATTCGGTACTCTTTCCTTTTATCTCCTATCTTTTTCTGTTTTCTGATCAATCTTGATTTGTTTTTCTTTATGCATTTGATGCGGTAAGAGCTGATTTGATCTGGGTTTCCTTTTGTTTTTACTCTCTGATGTTAGTTCTGTCATCAGTTAGACTTTTCTTGGAATCTTTATTACCCGGTTCTTACTTTGTTCATGTGCTTTTGGTTTTACATTTGATTTTGTTTGATGTTCTGATGATGCCCTCATTTTCTTGATTCGTGCCAATCTGGTTTTGGGTGCGTTTGAAGCTAATTGGACCATGTATTGGTTCTTGGAATGCTAAAGCTTTTGTTTCTTGGAATCTTGATCCCCATTTTCTGATATGTTGGTTGATTATAGATTACATTGATCATGAAATCTCTCTTTTGCAGTGTGTTTTGATGGTAAATTTGTACACTTTAGTGCTGAAAATTAACAGTTGTTTGCATTGTTGTAAGAACCAAATATAGTAAAAATAGATTTGTTAATGAGTTTCTTGGACTTAATTTTACTGGTTGGTTTGCATCTCAGGTTAGTGCAGTCCATTTGTTAATAAAAAATGCTTTGGGTATCAAATCAGATAAATTATGCAGATAGTTCTGAAAGTTCAGATTAGTGATTCGGTTGGAGTTGTATTCGAAGTTAATGGTTTGCATTCATGCTTTTTGTTGACTTCTGAAAGTTCAAATTAGCATTGGTGAAATTCTAGGTTTCTATATTCTTTGGGATAGGTTAACTTTGGACTAGATTTTTCAAATTTTCACAAAGTTCATTAATGTATTTAACTTTTAGATTTGGCCACCTTTTTTCTTGATGGAAAGACTTTGGAGGTTGATTAGAACTGATTAATCCAAACTTATATAATAATGTCCTTATCGATGCTTGAAATTGGTCGCTTGTAATTCAAGTTCTTTTTTTACTTGTGTTATTTGATTTTTCTTGTCAATAGTGTTTACGTCAAGTAAATTTGACTATGTTCATCGAAGAACCTGGTCGACTTTTCATGTTGGTTTCCTAGTTAACTAACTAGATTAGTATAGTCTTTTGCTGTCTATAATGTTGTCTTTGAGTTCACGTCTTGTCGTGTTCCACTATGCCCAGATTGTTTAGGCGGGCGGTTAGGACCGAGGTTTCTTGGGAGAGTTGATGATTCAGGAGTAAGCATCCCATTCTCTCCATACAAGAACTGCTTTTTTGGATTTGTCTTATGACAACCATTTATATATGTTTTTAACTTGTTGTTTTTTATGCTTATACAGAAACTAGTTAAAGACTTGTATAAGGTCCTCAATCAAGTAATCACCGAGGAAATCCATGTGTAATACTCATTTTTGTCCGGACCCCAAATTATATTCGAACCGTCTACCCTATTTAAACCAAATTTCCAAAAAAATAAAAAATAATATAAAAGCAAGGCATGGTCTCCACGCAGAGAACCATGCCCTGCCATGCTTTCATCACCCACATGCCCTGCCAAAAATCAGCAGCCCCATACCCGACATTTTCACACAAATTGAAGGGGTGGACGGCAGAATGAAAAATAAAAGGGGGAGCTCTCGGCATTGAAGGAAAAAACAATGGAGCTCTCGGCTATTGAAGAAAAATAGGGGGGAAGAGCCGGCATTCACCCCTCATTTTATTTTGGGTATCCTTTTTATGTATGTTTATGGTGTAATCCTTTTTTAATCTAATGATGTTTTATTAGTAATCTCTTATTTATTTTTAGTTATTACGTTTTTATATGTTTTTATGTTCATATCTTTCTATATGTTGTTAGGATGTTTAGATTAATTCTTGATAGTCGTTTAATATTTGTTTTTTAATTCTCATATGTAAATATGTGTGTTTACTTTTATCATGATGTGTAGTTGTCTATTGCTTTTATTTATGTATATATACGTATAGTATTCTAATATGTATTTATTACGTATATGCTTTTTGGTATGTGAAATATGTTTTATATTATTATGTATATATAAGTTTTTTCTACAACCCATATTTTACGTATAACTTTTTATATTTTCTATATTTTTATATCAGATATATATATATATATAAGATTTCATGTATATATTGTTGTTTGTACATATTGTTATGTTATTACGTTAATTAATATTTGTGAATAAGTTAGATTAATATTTATGTATGTATGTTTTGAATATGTTGCATTGTGGTTTTTGTTTAGGTTTTATTATATGTATATATGTGGTTAATTATTTCTTGAAGTATGTTTTTTCTCCTTTTTCACATGTTCTTTTATGCTGTGTTATTGTGATATATCGTGTTTATGTTTTTTTATTTGTGTTTAATGTCGTGATAGTGTTATATGTATATCATGCATTTGTTGCATTTATATATTTTTCTTATATGTTTGAGCATGTTAGAATTAATTAGTTTAGTTTTGGAAGCATGTCTTTTTGCACATTTATATTTATATTTTGTCTTATTATTGTAATATGTCATATTATTTTCGTTCATGCATTTCATTTAATATTATTTATGTATTTATGTTAGATTAGTAGGTTATGATGTTAGTATTTATTTTTTATCGCATTGTATTTATTTATGTTTATGTTTGCTATGATCTAAGACTGCATTTCGGAAATATATAATTGTTAATGCGGTGCTCTTTTATCCGAGCGTAAACGGGGCAAGTATCAGGCGTAGTGATGGTGGTTGGGCGTTTACTCTCGAATAATGGGGCCTTTAAAATTTACTCGCACATATAACCAGATTTTAATTTAATTGTCACTTTAATCCGGAAAGTCTAATATTAATAAAGCTATAGTTATTAAAGTACCAATTTTGGGCGGTGTGGGGGTGTTAATCCTTCTCCATTCGTAACTGACTCCCGAACCCATCAATTTTAAATCTCTAGTTTTTCGGTGTCCGGTCCACCTTGAGTGGCCGGTGGCGACTCCATTTTTAAATAAAACACGAGTTTTATAAAACTCTATGCGAAAGACATCATTTTCAAATTAAAGTAATAAAAAATAAAAAAACCACATTTTGTTTAGCGTAAAAGGATATCGCTACAGATGGCGACTCCGCTGGGGATATTTTTTGGTTTTCAAAAATAAGAGAGTCGAGCTTTTTTTTCAAATAATTATTGCTTTATTAATATCGGAAATTTTGGATTAAAGTGACTATTAAATTAACATTTGGTTATAATTGCGCGTTTATTTTAACGTATTTAAAATATGGCATATAAACATGTTTTTTAAGTGGGGGAAAACACTAATGCTTTCGTGGAGATATTGTTCTCCCGTGTAGGCCTAGCAAGTACCTTTGGGGCTCGAGTACCTTATGATTTCGTAAGGATATCGTTCCTTCGTGCAGGCATAAGCGAATAGGTCCCCATGAATTAAACCCGGTTGAAAGGAGCTTATAATGAGTGATGACCAAGGGCCTTGCTACTCTTAGTATAGGACAACAAGGACAATTCGGGTACCTCTTAGCAGCAAAACTGCATATATTGAGCCGTAGGAGTCAACCCTTTAGAGCCGTGTGAAACTCTGCCCGATTAGTGGTAACCATATTTAGGCTCTGGTGCCTTATTTCTTGTTTATGTACATTTTTATTACTATATTTTTGTTATATTTATCATTTTTATTTAATCATTTTTTTGGCACTAACTCATTTCATTTTATTCTCATCGCATTGATTTCACCTGCATCATTGCACAACATCATTACAATCTTAATTTTGCATTGCATCGATTTAGGATACATTTTGCATGCATTCATTTTCAGAATAATAAAACTGGTCCTCGGGTTGCCCCATTAAATACAACGAAGTTAGTCGATCTAGCACCTTACAGAACCTCTACAAGAGCCTGATCTTGGGGCATGTCTAAAAGCACCCTCCACATCTTTTACAAACATTATGCCTCTAACAAGGTCCCAGCCCAAGGGCATTCTTTGCCAAGGTTCATCCTTCATTACCGAATCAAACTCTCACATCCTTTACCACAGTCTGCAAAACTGCACCTAATCCAAAATAATAATAGTAATGAGCTGCCATGAAGCAACAAACAATTTATGAACCCAATCTAGGGGGCAACAGAATCCGCACTCAAAGTGTCAAATTCAAGAGTAGCGTCAGACGATGTCATGAACAAAATTTTGGGGCATCAACTCAGATAAAAGCTTATCGAACCCAGGACAAAGTCGGGGCACCACCGCGTGAAAAAACCAAGATCCTGACGGGACCAGTAAGGAGTCAGGGGCATCCCATTGAGGGAAAAAAAATCATATCACATTCATGTATTTGGATTGCATTCATCTTGCATTAAACCATTTTTGCATACGTCATATATTTAGATTAAGTGCATACACCAAAATCACCATGCATTTAGGGTAGTCACGTGCATTTAGACATAAAATTAGATACATTCATGCAATCTTGCTTGTACATAACAGGTCCAGGAAAAAAACCGAGTACCCTCAACATGAGGGCCATGACAAGATGGCTAACCCTAATCTTGAAAAAAGCCAAACACGAAGAAGATGCTGAAACACCCAAAATAAAATGTATCAGCGACAAAATCTTTGACAATTACTGACCAATGTTTTTTATTTTGTAGGATTTGATTCCTCCGACGATGGTGTGACGGATGCCAACAAAAATTCTTTCTAGATCATGCACTCTGTCGATAGAAAAGTCGGGCAAAATTTTTAAAAAAATTATCTCGTTGTCAGTGGCGCAGTCACCCAACATCTTGTAAATCATGCCTCCGTCAGTGGTGGTACGCCAACTTAATGAAGATCTTGCCTCCATCGGTGGTGTTGCAGATCAAATTTTCCATTCAAATCCTATCTCTCCGTCGGTGGTGTAATGGATCCCATATTCTGCTGATCTAGTCTCTCCGTCAGTGGTGAAGCAGATCAAATCCAAACTAGATCTTGCCTCCGTCGGTGGTGTTGTAGATCAGATTTTCCATTCGGTCCTATCTCTCCATCAGTGGTGTAGCGGGTCTCACTTTTTGCTGATCTAGTCTCTCTGGCAGTGGTGTAGCAGATCAAATCCTATCCAGGTCTTGCCTTTTCGACTGTGTTGCAGCTAGACCTAAATTTTACTCGGAGTTTACCTTTTTATTATAATTGTAGCTAAAAAATCAATCCAAAAAGAAAAAAAGAAAAAAGAAAAAAAAGAAAAAAAAGTAAAGGAAAAAAACAAAAAGGAAAAAAGAAGAAAAAAATCAAAAAGAAAAAGAAGAAAAATGAAAAAATTGGAAAAATTGAAAAAAAGAAGAAGAAAAGAAAAGAAATGAAAAAAAGCAAAAATGAAGGAAAAATCAAAAAATAAAGAAAAAGAAGAAGAAGAAAACTATCCGATCCTGCCTCTTCGTCGGTGTCGTAGCTGGATCAAATCTTCAGACCTTGCCTCTTCTTCAGTGTTGTAGCTTGGTCAAAAAACACCCCGATCCTGCCTCTTCGTCGGTGCCGTAGCTGGATCAAATCTTCAGACCTTTCCTCTTCGTCGGTGTTGTAGCTTGGTCAAATTTAACTGCCAGTTCTGCTTCCTCGTCGGTGTTGTAGCTGAACCAAATTCACTAACTTCTGGTCTTGCCTCTTCGTCGGTGTTGTAGCTAGACCAAATTCACTAACTCTTGATCCTGCCTCTTCGTCAGTGTTGTAGCTTGATCAATATTACTAACTTTAGACCATGCCTCATCGTCAGTGTTGTAGCTTGGTCAAAATTTACTAACTTTATAGTTGTATCAATATTGTATCAAAAAAAGAGAGAAAAAAAGAAAGAGAAAAGAAAAAATCTAAAAAAAGAGAAGAGAAAAAATAAAAGAAAATAAGAAAGAAAAAGAGAAAAAAAAGAAGGAAAAAATAAAAAAAATAAAAACAAAAAAACAAAAAAAAAAAAAAAAAAAAAAATGAGCTTTCAACCAAATTCTGATCATGCCTCTTCGTCAGAGTCATAGCTTGATCACAAAAAAGAACAACTATTTGATCCTGCCTCTTCGTCAGAGTTGTAGCTGGATCAAATCCCCGGACCTTGCCTCTTCGTCGGTGTTGTAGCTTGGTCAAATCTAACTTTCGGTTTTGCCTCTTCATCGGTGTTGCAGCTGAACCTAATTCACTAACTTCCGGTCTTGCCTCTTCGTCGGTGTTGTAGCTAGACCAAATTCACTAACTCTTGATCCCGCCTCTTCGTCGGTGTTGTAGCTGGATCAACATTACTAACTTTAGACCATGCCTCTTCGTCGGTGTTGTAGCTTGGTCAAAATTCACAAACTTTTAAGTTTTATCAATGTTGTAAGAAAAAATCAAAAAAAGAAAAAAAGAAAAAAGAAGAAAAAATATGAAAAAAAAAAGCATAATAAAAAAGAAACAAAAAAGCAAAAAAAAAAAGAAGAGAAAAGTTGTCAGTTTTCTGATCTTGCCTCTTCGTCAGAGTTGTAGCTGGATCAGACACCAGAACTTTCACCCATCGGTCTTGCCTCCTCGTCAGTGTTGCAATGGATCGACTTCGTAGACCCCGCGCCTCTTCACCGGTGTTGCAGCTGGGTCGAACTCTCTTTAGGTATTAGCTTATTATCAATAATGTAGCAAGTGGGACTCGGTTTGGCTTCCCTAACAAACAACCCCCCATTTTGAATATTTTACTTCCTCTAAGAGTGACAAAGTAGATCCGTCAAGTATGTAAAGAAGACTTGCGCTGAAGAGAAATAAGATCTACAGAAGAACGAAGACGTACGTCAAGAGGAGAAGGCTAGCCGGACCGGACCAAAACGGGTCATTCTTAGTCTTTACTCTATTGTTGTTACACAACAATGAGCAAAAAGGGGCAGCTGTAATACCCATTTTTGCCCGGACCCCAAATTATATTCGAACCGTCAACCCTATTTAAACCAAATTTCCAAAAATAATAATAATATAAAAGCAAGGCATGGTCTCCACGCAGAGAACCATGCCCTGCCATGCTTTCATCACCCACATGCCCTGCCAAAAATCAGCAGCCCCATGCCCGACATTTTCACACAAATTGAAGGGGGTGGACGGCGGAATGAAAAATAAAAGGGAGAGCTCTCGGCATTGAAGGAAAAACAATGGAGCTCTCGGCTATTGAAGAAAAATAGGGGGGAGAGCCGGCATTCACCCCTCATTTTATTTTGGGTATCCTTTTTATGTATGTTTATGGTGTAATCCTTTTTTAATCTAATGATGTTTTATTAGTAATCTCTTATTTATTTTTAGTTATTACGTTTTTATATGTTTTTATGTTCATATCTTTCTATATGTTGTTAGGATGTTTAGATTAATTCTTGATAGTCGTTTAATATTTGTTTTTTAATTCTCATATGTAAATATGTGTGTTTACTTTTATCATGATGTGTAGTTGTTTATGGCTTTTATTTATGTATATATACGTATAGTATTCTAATATGTATTTATTACGTATATGTTTTTTGGTATGTGAAACATGTTTTATATTATTATGTATATATAAGTTTTTTCTACAACCCATATTTTACGTATAACTTTTTATATTTTCTATATTTTTATATCAGATATATATAAGATTTCATGTATATATTGTTGTTTGTACATATTGTCATGTTATTACATTAATTAATATTTGTGAATAAGTTAGATTAATATTTATGTATGTATGTTTTGAATATGTTGCATTGTGGTTTTTGTTTAAGTTTTATTATATGTATATATGTGGTTAATTATTTCTTGAAGTATGTTTTTTCTCCTTTTTCACATTTTCTTTTATGCTTTGTTATTGTGATATATCGTGTTTATGTTTTTTATTTGTGTTTAATGTCGTGATAGTGTTATATGTATATCATGCATTTGTTGCATTTATATATTTTTCTTATGTGTTTGAGCATGTTAGAGTTAATTAGTTTAGTTTTGGAAGCATGCCTTTTTGCACATTTATATTTATATTTTGTCTTATTATTGTAACATGTCATGTTATTTTCGTTCATGCATTTCATTTAATATTATTTATGTATTTATGTTAGATTAGTAGGTTATGATGTTAGCATTTATTTTTTATCGCATTGTATTTATTTATGTTTATGTTTGCTATGATCTAAGACTGCATTTCGGAAATATATAATTGTTAATGCGGTGCTCTTTTATCCAAACGTAAACGAGGCCAGTATCCGACGTAGTGATGGTGGTTGGGCGTTTACTCTCGAATAACGGTGCCTTTAAAATTTACTCGCACATATAACCATATTTTAATTTAATTGTCACTTTAATCCGGAAAGTCTAATATTAATAAAGCGGTAGTTATTAAAGTACCAATTTTGGGCGGTGTGGGGGTGTTAATCATTCCTCATCCGTAACCGACTCCCGAACCCATCAATTTTAAATCTCTAGTTTTTCGGTGTCCGGTCCACCTTGAGTGGCCGGTAGCGACTATATTTTTAAATAAAACACGGGTTTTATAAAACTCCACACGGAAGACATCATTTTCAAAATAAAGTAATAAAAAAACCACATTTTGTTTAGAGTAAAGGATATCGCTACACCCTGATGGTCTAAAGCTTCCAGATTCGTTTGGCCAACTTGTTTCTGAACTGAAGAACATCCAGTATGATGCAAAGACCTTTGCATTCTTGTTAAGAGCAATGGTACTGTCATGCTACATAAAGATAGTTACTTTGAAATATCTTTTATTCTTCTTTGAAATATATTATATTCTTCTTTGAAATATATTATCTTTTATATATTTAAAAAGTTGAAAAATGTAAATGTTAAGAAATTAAATATTTGTATATAGATTCATTATGGATTCTAATTTTCTCATAATATGTAAGCTTGGTGAACTTCTACTTAGTTTTTTGTCTTTTTTACACAGATGGAGAAACTTGAAAGAGAAATTAGGGAATCTAAATTTGCAGAGCTGATGAATAGGCACTTTGCTGCAAGTTCTATACCGAAAGGCCTCTATTGTCTTTCTTTGCGTTTAACTGATGAATACTCTTCCAATGCCTATGCACGCAGACAACTACCTCCACCTGAGCTCCTCCCTGTGCTCTCTAACAACTCTTACCACCACTTTGTCTTGTCAACGGACAACATATTGGCTGCATCGGTAGTTGTTACTTCTGTTGGTCAGTCATCACTAGAACCTGAAAAGGTTGTCTTCCATGTCATCACCGACAAGAAAACTCATGCGGGTATGCATTATTGGTTTGCGTTAAATCCAGCAGAACCTATCATAGTTGAAGTGAAAGGTGTTCACCAGTTTGATTGGTTAACTCGAGAGAATGTTCCAGTGCTTGAAGCTATAGAGAGCCATCATGGTATCAGGAATTGCTATCATGGCAATCATATTACAGGGGCAAATCTCTCTGGTACTACACCTCGAGCATTTGCTTCAAAATTGCAGGCAAGAAGTCCAAAGTACATAGCCTTACTCAACCATCTTAGGATATATTTACTTGAGGTAATTAGATGTGGTTATAACAATTTCTTTCTTACATTACATGGACAAATATCATTTATTGCAGATTGTCTTTCCCCACTAAAATGTCTGTTCTGATTGTATGTTTTGAACAGCTCTTTCCAGACCTTGACAAAGTAGTTTTTCTGGATGACGATGTTGTGATCCAACGCGACTTGTCTCCACTTTGGGAGATTGATCTACAAGGAAAGGTTAATGGAGCTGTAGAAACTTGTAAAGGTGAAGATGAGTGGGTGATGTCAAAACATTTCAAGAACTACTTCAATTTTTCTCATCCCTTTATAGCTAAGCATTTGGATCCTGATGAATGTGCATGGGCTAATGGAATGAATATACTTGATCTCCGCGTATGGAGAAAAACAAATATAAGAAAAACATATCATTTCTGGCTGAAAGAGGTAACTTATCAGATACCAAATATCTTGATATTTCCGGGATTTGACCTGTCCCTATTCCTTTTGGACTTAACTTGTGATGACTATCAAAGTATTATTTTGAGTATTTGCAATGAAGTATAATCTACTTTGTTGCAAGAGGGTTCAGACCAATGATTTTGCCCTTTTCTTGTGTTTGAAATTAAATATCGCCGTTGCCATCATTCCTTAATATCTAATGATCTATATGGGGATGGGTTCTGACCTTGGCACGTTTCATTACGGGCATTGTTTCTATAGTTAATTTGGATTACGGTACATTGACTCGTATTTGGTGTTTATAGTTGATTCTTGGAAAATAAAAGTTTACTTCACCATTTTACTCTGATTGATGGTTTGTTTGTGGCAGAACCTGAAGTCGAACTTGACCATGTGGAAGCTTGGAACTCTACCACCTGCTTTGATTGCATTTAGAGGTCATGTTCATCCGATTGACCCGTCATGGCATATGCTTGGCTTGGGCTATCAGAATAAGACCAACATCGAGAATGTGAAGAAAGCTGCAGTCATTCATTACAATGGCCAGTCAAAACCATGGCTGGAGATTGGCTTCGAACATCTTCGGCCATTTTGGACCAAGTATGTTAACTACTCCAATGATTTTGTTGGGAGTTGCCACATTTTTGGATGGCAGTTAAGCAACTAGAGGGGGCTTAGAAGGAACGGTATACGTAAGAGATACTACCAGCAAGTTGAGGGCAGTAAGTTTTATCACAGCCTGAGTTTTCTTGAGGTTTATTTAAGAAAGCAACAATTTTGACCACAGGATTTATCGTCGTCACTCTTTAACATTTTTTTAGCAAGGACCTGCATTATTAGCTTGGATACGAAATACGTTCTATCAGTTTGTAACATAGCAAGCAATGTTTTTCCGGGTCGGAAAAGGATTCTCACATTGTTCTTCATACATAGTTCTTGGTTTGATGCATATGTTAGAATAAGGAGCCAAATACACAGATTAGAATGGTTCAACCGATGTCATTGGATTCATTGGTGTGGAAAGAGTGGCTTAGGGAAAGTACATCAACTTTGACTATTTTTTTCCTTTCCCATTAAAGAAAATATTCTTTTATTGGTTTCATTTGTTAGTTAGTTTCATTACCTTTTGATTTTAAATATCTTGTTGAATGCTAGAATTAGATCCATAGAAATTGCTTTTATTACACCTCCCGTGAATTGGGGATTGTTCTTAGATTATTTATACACCACTAATTAAAAAGAAATTAAAGCAAAATTATCTTTCATTTGTAGACCACTAAATACTTAGTGAAATAGTGCATGATCATCTTTTGGAATATGAGAGATCAAGATTTTTAAATAAAAATAGTACATGAATTTAGTTTCAAAAATTGCATATAAGAGCTAAAATTTAAATCTTTAAAATAGTACAGGGACCCATAGGCGGAGCCACATGTGAATAACACCTAAAATTTTATGAAAATTGTAATTTTCTATATAATCTATATAAAAAATATATAGAATTGACACTCATTTATAAATAATTAACTTCTTTTAATTATCGTTTAAAAAAATAACACTGTTTAGATAAATTTCTGGCTCTGCCCCTGCAGAGACCTATGGTATATTTAAACCTCAGGAATTATGTGGATAAAAAAATTCAAGGATCAAGTTTTAAAAAAATACTAAATTTAAGGATTAAAAAGTTCAAAAAAAAATATAAGAGCTAAAGTTTAAATCTTTAAAATAGTACAAGGACATATGGCATATTTAAACCTTAAGATTAATATGGACACAAAGTTCAAGGATAAAGGTGTAAAAGATGTGAAGTTTAAGGATTAAAAAGTGGCTTATTTTCACGTGGAAATAACAAAAAGGTAATAATAATCAAGATGATCGAATATCAAAATCCAACGGCTGTGATGTTGCATGCAAAATCATAGAGTTGACTCTTCTCTTCTTCTATTTGAGAAAAAGAAACGAAAGAGTGGAATTTAGACAAATTCCACAGTTCTACCTCTACAAGAACAAGGCATAAAATGGAAGCATTGACCATAGATTTGGAAAACTCCGAGACACCCTCGGTTGTAGAGATTTCTTCTTTGATCTCTTTACCTATTGATTTGATCTAATAATATAATAATTACAAAGCCGCCCATTTGGTTTTTCTTGTTTTTGTTTTCCTTCAAAGCTTGGATTTTTCAGCCAACAAAAACTAACCCAGATCAGTTTTGGATTCAAGTAAGATAACCCATTAAACTTTTCCGCTGCTTTTAAGTATTTGTTCGATTCTAGAGTGATCAAGTTTTGGAATTTGGCCGGTTTGGTTCTCTTAATTCTGAGATTTGCTCTTCTTTAATTATTGGTGGATGCTTTACTTATTTTGATGTGTGTTTATGTTTTGAACTGTTTTTTGTATGCTTTAAATATTTTGTAGTGAATTATATTCTATTTTTGGATTTACCCATTTTGGGTTACTTTGAAACAGTTATTCAAATTTCGATATTGCTACCTTTTGTAGTTTCCTTTCATATCTGTTTCTAAGTTGTCTCTGAGTCAAGTAATTCAATTTTTCTTTTTTATGGTATTCGCAGTTTGGGAATTGAAAGGAGAAGCAGATGCTGTGATTCGAATTCTGAACAGGTTGAATGCCACCTTTTGGTGTCTTTACAGCTTTCCAGATTGTGGTTTCTGTTTACAGTAAAGTAGAAGGGGGTAAGTAAAGATCTTGGGGTTTTGGGATTTTCAAGTTTCAAGGTTTCTGGAGATGGCTGGTGTTCAAAATCAGTTGGAGATCAAGTTTAGATTGACTGATGGATCAGATATTGGTCCTAAAACCTTTCCTGCTGCTACCAGTATTGCAACCTTGAAAGAAAGTGTTCTTGCACAATGGCCTAAAGGTTAGTTTCAAGTTTGGCTTTACATGTAGACATAACAGATTTATTGTATTTACATGTAGCTGTCCATCTAATTGTGTCTTTTGGTTACCGTTTCATTCTTCCACATGGCTCTTGAACTAGAAGGATGGGATCATGCTATTGGTTTTTGCAATTTGTTTTGATTGCTGGTTGAATAATAGAAACTATGTGAGAAAATATTAGAAATGGTGATTACTTACTGCTGTATTAAATGCCTAACAATGGAAATATTTCCTCGGCAACCGAAATAATGTGTTACCAAATATGAAAAAGGAATGGTTCGAGCCTTTCCCGGGTATACAGTGAACATCGTTTTTTATGAGTGTCAGTTAGTTTGCTTCATTGCATCATTGGTGTTTCTATTGGAAATGTTTGTCCATTTTGGATGCCGGGTTTCAAACTTTTTCAAGTGATGAACATTTGGTTTGAGGCATTTTTTTTTTCTGACAGTTCATAGTTGAATTGCAAGCCGAGATGATCTAGGCTGAAGTTCGAAGATTTATGCTAGTCTATTGTTGCTGTCTGTTTGTTTTTGCCGATTTTATGTACGTTGTCGGCATATAGGAGCATTTTAGTTGTTTCCAACTTAATTGTGAATTACGATTACTGTCTGTCTAGCTGGAATCATAGTCTATCGTTACAATTACCACGTGCCGGATGGTAAGGCACATGGGAAGTCTTAAAATTCTGTTTTTGATTGAATGCCATTGAAACTCTATTCATGCTTTTTTATGATTATGGTATATGACTTTTCTGCTCTTTTGTTTCCCTTCAGTCATGTTAGAGTTGTTCCGAGCATGTAATTGCACTTGTTTAATTTTGTGCAGAGAAGGAGAACGGTCCAAGGACAGTGAAAGATGTCAAGTTAATTAGTGCCGGAAAAATATTGGAGAACAACAGAACACTGGGAGAATGCCAAAGCCCTCTTTATGATATTCCTGGTGGGTTGACTACGATGCATGTTGTTGTTCAACCTCCTTCAGAGAAAGGTACAACTATTATCTCTGGGGCTCCAAAAGTTATAATCTGAACTTTTTTCTTTAGGAAGTTTTAAGCCATGCATTTCCAGCTACCAACTCGTGTTGCCCTTTTCCGGACTTAAATTCTTTTCCGGTGATGCTTTTATGCTCCCCACATGTAACTTTGTATCTTTCTTTACCATGCAGAAAAGAAGGCAACAAATCAAGCACAGAAAAACAAATGTGTTTGTGTCATATTATAATCCACAGCTCGCCGAGGGGATGACATCATTTTCAGGTGGTTTACCTTGAGGTCCTTGACTGTTTCTTTCACAGCTAACGTACCCCTCGGTTTTTAAACCAAGTTCCATCCGAAATTTTTCTGCAGATGAAGAGTGGTTGTACTGGTATAGAAAATCAACTTGGGGACTTTCCTTTGATGAAGGCAGTCTGCATCTTGCAGATTTATCATATAGGTCGTGTTTTCTGCTTCCGGTTTATGCCTCATCTGTTTAGATAATCATCATCCATCCTTTCCGTTCACTTCTTTCGTTTCAAGTTATTGAATCGCAGATTTTGTGTCCATTTTTCGTCATACCAAATGCATTTTCTGTGTTTCCAATTCGTCTTCCCTTGTACAATATCGTCTTTTATCGTGTAATTGAACTCATGTTGGCTGTCATACTTTTACAATGATAAAGATTCATGTCTCATAGTCTACCTTACAGTTTCGTAGATTTTTTTCGAATTATCTTGATAATTTTAAACTCGGTACATGGCATGAAACAAAATATTTTATAAACATGAAATAAAACGACAAATTTATCATCTATTTTTTGCAAATGCAGCCAATATTTAATCATCTCAATTTTGCATATCATTTCAATCAAACAGTAAATCTCAAAGAAATGTAATCAAAACTCTTGCTTTTGTTGTCCGTAAGATTATAAACATATTGCATAATTGTGAAATGGTATACATTGATGTATAAGCTTAGATATCTAAGTTCATGCTGATTAAGGAGCTTATGTCATCGTTTCCGACCAGAGACCGTCTTCTTAACGGCTCCGACAGACACTAAAAACTCATCGAGGGATGATAAGGTCCTCATATCATCTGGTGGGAAGTAACTGGCTGCCTTCCCCATGAGTGACGTGAAGAGAAGAGAAAGTGAAGGCCGGGTCACATAACGCTCACCCAAAAGATCATCAAGAAATGCAAATGCAGCTAACAGTTCGGCCCGGCCTGCTTTGATCGGTCCTGCAAAATGTGCAGGGATTATCCTCTTGAATTTCCAGTCCCTTGCAATGCCATCAATCCAATCCCGGACCTGAATTTTTGAGAAGGATGAAAGTTAAACAATTACACCCTGAATGATGAGTCGGAATAACATAGATCAAAAGGGTTCTTATTTCTTACCTTTTCCGGAACTTTGCTGAAGACTAGTGTCTTTACAATTGGAGAAACAATTAACTTCTCAGACATCTGAGCAAAACTAGAATTTGGTTCCAAAAGATTCGACGGACCGAGGAACAATATCTGTAGCACCATTCTTTCCCATCCTGTGTCATGCATTACTCTCGTTCATTTTCTCGTGTACACGAACATACTCGAGTAATGTCAAATCTAATTTGAAAACATTTGATCTCATCAAAATAATTCGACACAAAAAATCTAACCTTTTTGACGGTTTATTTCGTTGTCAACAACTGGTTCATCAACAACTTTCTTCCCTTTGCTTAGAATTTTTACCGCCAATCCATTTTTGGCTGATGCTAATAGGTACTCTTTGTTGATACACTCCGGTGGCTTTTCCGGAACATATATGACAGCGTCCGTAACCAGAAGCGTTCTCGAACGTTTATGATAGAAAGCGACTTCTACATATGGTCCAATCCCTGAAATAGTTCAAGGAAATCATGTTTGAACTTTGTACATCTTTAGATATATAGTTGAAATCAGCTCATATTCCACTTACCAACTTCCGGTGAACTCAGAACTTTTTGTTCAATCTCATCCGCCCATGGAGCCGAAGGATCCTCGTTTTTCAAGATTTTGGCACGAAAAATCCCGAAAAACTCGAGGGGTAAATTCAAGGGCCAACTCCACTGCCTCGGTGCCACCCAGACTTGAGCCTTTGGAAATTTTCTAGAAAATGGACCCACAAAAATCTTATGCTCATAAGCAAATGTAGGCAGGACAATGAATTCTACTGGAGCTCCTAATTCATTCAGAAGCTGAAACATAACAAGCAAATCCGTTGTTAGATAATGCTTTCCAAGTTCATTAAAGAGCAAAACCAAAGTAGAGGTCAAACCAGTGATGCCTTCGAGTCACCGGTTCAACCATCTGATTGGTTGAACCGGATGATTCAATTATAGAACTTGCAGTTCTATAACAAATACCAGACAAGATTAGGCACTTGTTGTACCGGTTAGTCCAGTCCGGTTTTTTCCAACAATGCTTTCAGAAGGCACAACGGTGAAAACATAATTCATTAAGGTCTGTAATCTAGTAGGTCTCGAATTTCAAATTCCAACATCCTCAACCCTTCTCCTATTCCCAAACAAATTTGCAGACTGATAAGGAAAAATGAGGAAGCAAACAGTCATAGATTCTCCTAAACTAATGATTGTTCTTGTTTTCATTTTCTTAGTGTCCTTTCCTTCTCAAAGCAGCTGCAAGCAAAGTCTAACAAAATCGATACACATAATCGAAAACCGAGAATTAGAGAGGAAAACCGAACCTTGATGCACTCTTTGGTCGGAGCAATTGGAGCATGAACCCATAGTCCACCAGATTTGAGCTTGATAACTGTCATTCGAATGTTTGTGGAGACACTGCTGAAGCCTAAAGCTTGCTCTTGTTCGAATAACCATATAGATCCTTTCACAGCCTAACAAAATCAGTATAAGAAATTCAATCCCTAATCACAAAAACCCAGAATTTTTCAATCGATTAAACTTCAAAAATTCAAACTTTGGTATAAACATTTGATTAATGGAGAGAAACCTGACCTCAGTCCTAGTAGTTCGCCTGTTAAGAAAAGGGCCAAGGGGGAAAGGAAAGCCGGTGATGTTAAAGTAAAACCTGTTGGCGGAGCTACCACTATCGCTTCCGGCTGCGGTGGTCGTGGCACCAGAACCAGCTGAGGCAACCACCATGCTAAAGTTACAATCTTTTTGTTTGCTTCTTCTTGGTTTCAACTGTAAAGAAAAACCCTTCAAGGAATTACCATAAAAACTGGAATTGAAATCTCTTAAGGAGATTGGAATCTGGGAAACAGTTGATTGTGGAGAAGAAACAGCAATGACTGCCACCATTTTTCTTTTCTTTTCTTTTCCTGGAATCTTTGTTGAGTTAAGTAGCAGTTTTTAACTTGAAACAACAGCCAGAAAGTTCTTGCAAGGAGAAGAAGACAAGATTCAGTGGCTGTAATTACAGGACATGGTTTCGACACGTGGAGGTTCAATGTCCAACTTAGATTATGTGAGATCAGAATTTGGATGAAACTTTTTTTAATAATCTTATGTAGATTACAAGGTAATTTGTTTATAATTTTTTTTAACATTTTGATATGTTATACACCTCGCAGATAATATAGATTAAATTATTAGTTTAATATTTGAATTCTGTTTAACTTTTATATGATCATTTATTTGTGACGTTATTTTTTTATTTTTTAAAATATAATATTATCCGATCATATAATAATTTAAAATTTTAAAAGTACATGTTAAAAGTTAAAATGATAATAAAAATAGTATTTTATTATCATTTTTAAAATTTCCAAAAAATAAATTATGAAACTTTGATTTTTTTTTAAAATTTAGTGATAATTTTATAATTTTAAATATTTTAATGGTTGTATCTGAATTTTATTGTTTTTTATATTTATTATGTATCGCAATATATAGTTGAGTCACATAATAAGAGTACAATATTATTAAAAATTTGATTGAAAATTTTTTGAAGCACTAAACTGATAATTTAGTACAAAAGCTAAAATAGGTATAAGTTGATTAGATATAAATATTTTATCATTTGAATAGTACAATTTGTATTTTTTTTCATTTATATAATGTGGCTCAAATTATTATATGTGACATCAAAATTATATTTATTTCAAATTAATTATACAATATTATTAAATTAAAATGATAATCTTGATTAAAAATTTAAATCTAATCTTGTGTAAGTTGAAGTTTCTCAATGCTAATTAAAAACAAAAATGTTGAATTAAACCGGCCAGCTACATAAGTGAATATTCAAATTCAACATAGTAGTAGCATTCAAAGTATATTCGAACATGAATATAAAGATATGATCTTCTAAAGAGTAAGTACTCTACAAATAAATAAATAAAAAAGCTGAACAAATCCATTTCGACATACTTGTATCAACATTCATACTCGAATCTAGAATCTAAGTAACATAGTATATAATCCAAACCAAAGAGGAGAAGAACAAGCATACGCATCCCGGAACTTCGGTTGCCATCTGATGAGGCGAATTCCGAAATACAACTAAAAAACATCCACACACCAGCTAAAAGTAGATATTGAGAAGCTTTGAGGAAGAAACTACCATAAAACTCGGGCACTGGAAAGTCGTCGAATTGGAGAAGCATCATGCTATACGTGCAAACTTATATGCACAATGCTTGTCAAACACGAAATCGATACTCTCTCAAGTTATGATCTCTTTGACAAGCCACTCTAAACTCGGGTATGCGAAGTACAAAATGAAAAACGAAGGGAGAGCAAACAGAACAGTAATAAGTATGTACAGGGCCAAGAAGGCGGCACTGGCGGGAATCACGTACAGGATGATTAAGAGAAATATGATGACTAATGGGAACTTGGCTGCCAGATGCATGAAGATCACCAGAGACATCCGAAGGAAAGAACATTTTCTTTCCAAATTGAAGTAATCGGCAAGATTATTATGATTTTGGTTTGATCTTGATGACTCGCAATGATGCAGATATTGTCCCCTTCTGTGGTTACTCTGAGTCACTTGGTTCCCCGGTGCTGAATTATCGTTCAATGAACAGTTGGGCTGATGATCTTCACAGAAAGAAGAATGAGACTTCAGTCTATCACCATTCATGCTCTCAACCATCCAAAGTAGAAAATAGTTCTTCCGAGGAACTTGAGATTTCCCCGATAAACCAGACGAAACGAATTGCACCATGGGCAGGAAACGAAAAGCGGAAGTTGAAATGGTAGAGTCTGGAATTTCACAACAGCTGATCGAAGTCCTAGAATGCAGTTTTTACAAAGGGTATGACCATACCATAAAACGTAGGGCACATTTTCTACTATGTTGAAGGATTCACAGCATATAGGGCATTCTAAACACTCATCTCTATAGGGCTTTCATCGTCTGAACATTCTGATGCAGCGTGACGTTGCTTTAGAAAAAACATTTTTTCGTCCAACGGTTCCAGCAACACAGTTGGATGCAAAACTCCACATGTTGAAAAGAGGAACACAAGCGATTACACAGCCAGCATGATTTTCTAGTAGCAGAAATTGAGCCTTGATAATTATAACATAATCACAAAATCGATAAGGTCCATCTGCGAGTATAAATACCAAGAGTGCTGAAAACCAAGAAGAATAATAAGCACTTTAGGCAGCAAAGACTTCAGCAAGCATTTCTATTTCAACTGCTCGCAACAATTAATAATGCATCAGTCTAACAGACCTTTTCGAATTAACCCACCATTAACATACATGCATATTATAGATAGTACAAAATCAAAAGGAGAAACACTAAGATTTGTTCATCCATAGATCTTCAACAAACAAACAAGAAACTAAACATCACAGTGGTTAGTGAGCACCAAAGTGAAAGTTCGACCCAAGACACAGGATGATCATTTGCCTTCTAAGTCAGATGCAAGCCGAATTTGAGTTTGACAAAGCATGTCTCAGTTCTTATCTAAAAGAAAAGAAGACTACTTGATGTAAACCAATGTCCTTCAAACTGAAAATTGCACACGATGCAGGATGATCGCTAGCCTTCTAACTCGGAAACAAACCTAATTCGACAAAGTATACCTTAGCTCTTCTCTACAAAAAGAGAAGACTACTTCACCAAACAAACTATTTTTCAAGCTTTGGGCACTGGTTTTGCAGATGCAGCCTTGCAAATTTTCCTTGACTCAATCAAGTTCAAATTTCAGCTTATCAAAGCTACAACATGGTAAACCAAGCTATCATACAACTCCATTATCAAATCATTAGTTACGAAAAAGCCGAAGTTTGGGGGGTTCGAATAACACCCAATTCTTAAGAATATCATCTTAAATCAGGGGGAAAGTAAATGAATATACCTACTCCAAAATCATATCATTTCATTTTAAAGCTACTATTGAAAATTGAATCAGTAATTGGCATATGCAACAAAAAATGAAAGAAAGGGAAACACTTCAGATGATCATATAACATAAAACCCAGAAAGAAACAACAGATTTTTTTCTCTTTTAAAAGTGCTACGACTTTGCAAACAACCCAGTATTAACTCATACAATACTTGGCCAGAAATAGATATGATCTTTACATTTAAACGCATCTTTTAATGAAAAAAGAAAGTAGTGATCTTACAGAGTATTTGGTGTCTTGATTTGGTGATGGCAAAGAAAGAAGAAAGAGCTTCGAAGCTCTCGTTTTCTCTCTGCTTTCCACTTTCTTTTCTTCTCCCGGACTCTAGGATTTGTCAACCAGAAGTTTAGAGGGGGGAAGTATTTTTTTTTTTGTTAAAATAACCACTTAATTTTTTTTTCAAAATAGGTTTATTTGAAGTTTTCTTTTACTCAAAATAAGTGATTTAATTTTTTTGTCAAAATAAGTACATAAAGTATATATTTATTTTGGTTAAAATAGATTTTTAAAAAACTGACATAAAATATTGTTTAAAAAAATACTTTAAATATTTATTACGATGAAAAATATATTTTAGGTACTTATTTTAATCAAAAAATACTTCAAGCAACCGTGTTAAGGAAACCGAGAAGCGAATGCAATTTGGTAGAAGGAAAACGTTTTGAATTATGTGTTAAACAAATTAAAAGGAAAATTCAGAAAAAAATATTCCGAGTAAAGGTCTCACGGATGAAAATAAGATCCAATCGAATCCTTATTTCACCTTTACCCATTTGAAATTGTGGCTCAAAGTTACCATTTTCTCACGTTTTTCCAACAATGTCTTATATAACCGATCGTTTGTTGGCGATGTCCTTCCCTGCCGAACGTATGCAGGCAGTGTATAGGAATCCTCTATGGCAGGTCAAGTCTGTGCTGGAAACGAGACATCAGGGACATTACAAGGTAAACTATGTTATTTCGACTCCGGTGTAGTTGATATCTCCGAATATGTGTACGAAACGAGTACTAGTGTGCTGGAAATGAAAACTCATGCTTGTATGTATCTCTAGTCTGTCTGTCTTAGGTCACTCTACTAGTAGGAAATTACAGAGTAGTCGATCGATGTTCGGCTACAAAGTTTTAATGTATCTTACCTATGAATCGGAGAAACATAGATCTTCATGTACCTTCCGTTTTACAAGTTTTCTCTCAAGAGATGACTGAACTATCTAAGATTTCTTTTTTCAATTTTTCAGGTCTATAATTTGTGCATAGAAGAAGACTACGATCCGTCACACTTTCATGGTTGAGTCGAGAGGTTCCCTTTCCGTGACAATCATGTTCCCCACTTCGAAATGACGAAGTTCTGTGAGAGTGTTCACTCATGGCTAGCAAAGGACCCTAGAAAAATTGCAGTCGTAAATTGCATGGTATTACTTGCAAACTCCTTATTACGGGGATATTACCCTGAAAATACATAAAGAAGACTTAAAAAATCGAATATATTCGTGTCAGACATATATACTTATCCAACGTTTATACCTAAATCCAAGTTTTTATATAATGTTGTCGTTTTTAAAGCTTGATGGTCTTCACCGAATTTGCAGGCAGGCAAAGGTCGAACGGGCTTAATGGTATGTGCCTACCTTGTTTACACTGGAATGTCAGCTGAGGAAGCACTTCAGTTATACGCCCAAAAGCGGACCACTAACAATCAAGGAGTAAGTAGCTATGTTGCTCCGACTCTTTATTTTCTCCAAGTACTTTGTCCGAATAATAAAGTTTTTATATATATATTTCATTGCATTAACATGCTTTCGAGAATGGTTTTTATATCCATTCACTTTTGTTGATAGGTCTCTCTATTCCAAGCCAACGCCGTTATGTGGGGTATTGGGAAAAGATGCTTTCTTTCCCTAGGGGAATTGGCAACGGAACTCCAGATGTGAACTTGCCTCAACCATGTAGCCGAGAATTGCGGCGAACTCGGCTTTATGACATGGTTCATACCAACGCTGTCTTCTTTGTTGTCTCGGAGCTCCAAGAGGTAAACTCACAAATCCAAATAAAATGCCATGATATAAACCGAGCTCGGTTTCACAAACCTAAGATCCCGGATCAGATGTACCAGCCACCAGTGGAAATCGCCAAGAGTTGCTGCCGAGAAATCAAAAAAGGATCTGAAGGGAGCTGCAGCCCTCGGTACTTTCTGTCATATGTCGAAGGGGACAAAGAAGGGGCTGCACTGAAATCGGAAGAACCTCGTGTCGTAGTCCAAATGGACACGGAGAGTCCAGTATTGTATCAGAAGAACTGTCTCGACTATTGTTTCAAGAAACCCGTTGAAGTAAGTCACTTGCAATGCTTGCATCTATATACTAATGTGTCTGCTTTGCTATGATGTATCATGTCGAACTCAAATTCGAAAAACGCCAAATATTTAACCTACATACCTACATGCATATGCTTAATGTATGAGTACGATCATATGCTTGGATTCAACAGGTTAAGGGAGACGTACGTGTCATATTCTATCAAAAGATGATTGGCGGCCACCTTTTTTACGCCTGTTTCAACAAGAACGGCTTGTTACAGGTATGTTCCAATAAATTTTCGGCAATTCATAAACCGATCTGCGCCGAGAAACTTACTGCATTGTTTAACTTTGCCAGTTTAAGATCAGGGATCTGGACAAAGTTGGGAGTGCAGGCAGATCGATATGTGGCCCTGCATTCTGTGTTGAACTGCTTTTCGGTCCAGCAAATCGGAGTCGCTCCGGGTCTTTGTCATCTGATTATGAGTATAAAGTAATGAATTTGTTCTGAAACCTGAAGTCAAAAGATTTGTTTAAAAAGGAAACAATAAGTGATTGTACATGTTGAATTTATGATTTCAATTGTTTTTCCTGCATAAACACACAAATTGTTAAAAGTTTTGTACTCGAATGTCAATCGGATTTTTTAAGGTCAAGATTAGAGTCAGAGACTAAAGTATTAAATAAAAGGAAAAATTACATCAGATACCATTGAACATTGTATAGTTCATATCATTGAACTTTAATTGCTTTAATTATAACAAAAACAACGTAATTTTATGTCTTTTTACTTATAGACCTAAGTTCAAGCCTTTTAGAGCGCATTTACGTTTTCTTTCTCAAGTTTTTTCCAACAAAATAATGTAGTTTTGGGACTTTATGGACATCAAAACACATGCAGCAAAACCGCGTTGGCGTACATGTCGGTAATCGTCACCCGTTTTATCGTTTTTTATCGAGTTAATAGTTTAGTAGTATAATTGAAGTAAAAAGAAAATTTAATGTTAAAATTAAAAGTTCGATATGAACAATACACAGTTTAAAGTTTAGTGATATGTGATATAATTTACCCAAAAATAAAAATCTTGATTAAAGGAATTTGAGTACATATAAGTAGATATTGAATAAGATTGACTATCTCCTCCCCTTTTCTCTTTCCCGTTTTCTTATTTTTTCCCTCCCTTTTTTATATGTTATTATTTTTCTTCGGCTTTAATTTTTTTGACTATCCGATGGTTATTTTGTTGCGGAACGCCTCCCATGGTGGCCAGAGCTCTGGCCGAGTTGTCTCCCGTGAGAAAAAGTTTGAGCTCACGAATGAGCGGTTGGAGTTGGCCCTTGCCTCGATGTCTGCTAGGCGTTCTCGTCGGAGGTCCTGGTCTAGGCCTGCTTGCTCGGTGGCCGACTCTTCCCTGGGCCGTAGTTCTCGCCCTCCTCCTGTTAACTCTTCCTCTGATCTTTGAGCGATTGACTCTAGTGGAGATTCTTGCTGCATCGCCTACACCCCGTCCCCATCCCTCTGCGCAATCAGAGATGAACATGCAGGTCCAAGATCAACAGTCGGCTTGGTGTCCTCCTCTCTCGTTCGTCGGTTCTCTCCTCCCTCTCTCGCTGGGTTCGGAACTTTGCTCCCTTTCCGCGGTTGTGTTTTGTTCATGTTTGGTTGTTGTTGATTTGTGTTGTGGTGTGATTTGTGTTTGTCTTGTTTTCGTTTCTGTAAGTTTATTTTCTAGCTTTTCCTCTGCTGTGTTGCTGTGTTACGTAGCTCTGTTTGTGAAGCTTGTTTTTCTGGGTTCGATTAGAGCCCTGTTATGTTTCTTTGTTTTTTGTTTAATGAAGCCGGCTTTTGTTGTTCAAAAAAAATATCTATATAAATTTTTTCTTTTCTAATAAACAGTCTACCAAATCTATGACGAGGTATGAAGCGGAAATTTTTTCTCTTACCAAACACAATTTAAGTGAATCTTTTTCTCTCATTTTGCACTACCAATGAGCCTCTCTCTAGAAGGTTCCTGTGTCGTCGGAGGCCAGTAATGCTCGAATAACCTTGCTCCCTCAGCCCTCTTACCTTAGGAAGTGTTTTTCATCCTTCCCAGTCATGACTCTTGCATGTGGCTCCCGTCTTTCATTCGTTGGTGATCACCCATCCTGGCATCTCACGGTTCTTCCACCGGGGTCACGATGGTTCGGCAGGTAAGTATTCTCTTTTGATGTTTGGGGTTACTGAGGGTGAGAGAACAATGCGGTGCTCCCCATTAGGAACTATCCCCATTATGTTTCTTTCTTTCCACGAGACTTTTTTGCCTTTCAATCGCCTCCTAAACCTCTTTTCTTACCGTTTTGTCATTCATGTTGCAATATCCAAAACCCTCCTGATGTAACCAAAATATATATTCGATACGAATATAAACCCAAGATCTATATGTATGTCAAATCATTAAGAATAAATACTAGATTTGCAGAAGCGTACCTGAATCCATTGATGGAGATTTTTCAGAGGGTTTGATCTTCCAAGATGTTTTTTCAGAGGGTTTGATCTTCCAAGATGATAGATTACCTCTTAGCACACAACTCTCAGACGGGAAAAAGAGATATGCAAGTTAACCTATATCTCGGGGACCACTACCCTTTATATAAACTGAATTAAAACAGTTTATTAATATTTACAACTTTGCCCCTCATTGAATTATAAATCTAACTTATAGTATCTACACTTTTAATTCCATGACAATTTAGTACCTATAACACGTGTAACATAATTGGTCACTTAATTACGTGTTAAACTTTATAATAGCAACGTACATTATACATATATGCCCACTATTATTGAATTTTAATCCAACACCTCCGTCTTTTATGTTGCTCTTGAAGATATGTTCTGTTGTGGGACCTTTTCTCGGTGTCGGTCGTTGTTTGAAAAAAAAATTGTTTCGGTGATGATATCTTTTGTCGCGGCCCAACTTCTCTTTTGATGGTTGGTTTCGGTTGTTGTCCCCCTCCTTTAGTTTGATGGCTTTGTAAGGTGTTTCAACGAGACTCGTTGCATCGGTTTGTGGTTATCTCAGTGACTTTCGCTGGTGGTTCTTTGGTGATGCAAACTGTAAATCTTTGGGCTCCCGAATTCATCTCCGACCAAGGAGCTCCTCTAGATTAAACTTCCATGCTCTCGGAGCTGCTTACGTCAACTGTTTGACCTGTGGCGGTTGTCTGGATTATTTGATGGTTTTGGCTACTCTCTTAGTTTAGGGTTCATTGTTTGGGCTTTGAATGTTCTTGTTTGTTTTGGTCACTTAATCATTAAATAATTAATAACATGACTGGGTATTTGTGCTTTAAAAATTATGAAATGATAATAAAATTTCATTTTTTTGTGAAAAGACTTTTAATTTAAGATTCTCTTTTATTTCGACGTGGATTATAATTTTTTTAAATTCTAATGGTAAAAATGTGAGAGGGAGAAGAGCTATATATCTTAAATTTACGTTGATAGGACAATGAAATTAGATTTTAAAATTATTTTGAGTTTTGCGAATTTTAATTTTTTAGGTTAAATTTTATGATTTTTAAATTAATTTTGAGAAGAAAAAATTAAAATGATAGTGCAAGGGTACGGCGAGACAAGTTTTGTTGATGTTTTAAGTAGCCGAAAAATACTTTAGAAAACGAAAGTTCTGACACTCAACGTGACACAAAGATAAAATTGTAGAAATAAAAAATAATGTGAACGACATATGGTTGCCACATATGTTTCATCGTCTCTGCAAACAAAATATGAGAATTAGCCTTCTAATCTAAGGACTTGCACCGATGTTGTTCCTTGGACGTCGAAAGATCCAGATCCGAAACTGCTGAAAAAACTGCAAAATTTCCAGAAAATCCCGAGTTATTAAGTATAAACCCAAGAAAAATAAATGAACCCCAGATTTGTGTTTGAAAACATACCAGAAATTGCAGGTGTGAGAACCCCATCTCCAATGACCATGCATGTTCCAATCAAAGCCAGTACAAGCAACAGCCTCTGCAATATTTTGTGTTTCTCTAAAGTGGATTCAAGCTTGAACCCAAAAGACTCCCATTATTTGATGCCACCCCATCTTTTTTGTACTCTGATAATTCCTTATCTGCAAGCTTACAATTGGGCAAAGAACACACCCTGGCATGCCTGCAGAGCAATGAATATAGAGCAAAAGTTCCTCCTTCACCATTATCATCTGCTCTGAGCACAATAAATACATATTTCAGTAATGGCATCAACGTCAGTGCTCTGAGCACAAATCTCTTCAATGGCATCAACTTTAGGCCATGTTGACTCTTTCTTTTTACCATAGCCATGTGGCTCCTCTGATCCTCAAACAACCGCAAGGGATGAGGAGAGCAGCAGTTCCAGTCAGTCCCACAACAACAGTCGGTCTTGTTCTAGTGACTATGGAAAGACCGGTGGAGTTTCTGTAACGGAGGATTCGAGAAGTTCTGCAGCTGGTTCTGGATATTGAAAATGGTGTTTTAAATGAATAAACAGTGTTCTAAAGTTGGAGAAGAAGATGCACAGTTTTTGTTTGAAATTTTAAGGGGTAGATTGAATAAATATAAAATTTGAGAGATTCAACATACTATTTACCTATTTTTATTAAATTTGGTCAATTTTTTTTGTCAAAAAAATCATATGACGTGATTTAATTGGGTAAAAAAAATGGATGTTAGATAAGAGGAGCTAACGGAAGTCACGATTTTTAGTTTAAGCGGCAAAACGTCCTAAAATACTTTAGGGGGCAGTTTGATATTTTGTGTATACTTCAGGGGCCAAACGAGCCATTAAGCCTAAAATCTTATAAAAAATAAAATATATAATTAAACATATAAAAGTATTTATAAAATAGAACATATATGTTATAAATTCTAATAAAAATGCCATCAACGTTTGACTGAATAGTCACTTTAGTTCTTATTTTTTTAGAATAATTCAACTCTCAACATTTTAACTCGGGTCAAAATGACCCATTTACAGATAAAAATGTCAGTCAACTGACAGTAAATAACTTGAAATGACGCAACAAACCTATATAGTAGTGCACACTGACATGGCAGTATTATATAGATGAATGTATTGACTTGAAAAAACATTACATCAGCCAAAAATGATAATATAAAATATTTTTCTACTAACTTATCATTGTCATTTCAAATTATTTATTATTATTTTCTAACAATATTCATCCGCAAAAAAATCATTTTAACTTCATGCCTTAAAAAAAGAGCATTTCAGTACGAATATTGATATAATGCTAGACAGATTTGACCTAATTCCACTTCAATCTCGAAAATTTTTAAATGTATAACCCGAGTCGATTCATTCTAAAACCTTATCTTCAAAACAAATAAAAATCATTAGAATAAAAGTAACTAGATCGAAACTTATTAGATTCGATTTTTTACCATCTATATTTGTATATTTATCAAACAAACAGCGCAAGAATCATAAAAATCATGAAAGAATTTAAATACAGGGCATGTTTTTTATTTATTTATAATATTTGGGTCTAAATTTGTATAACTACTTAAAAATTTAAAATTTGAAATTCATATGTTACTAATTAAATCCGATATTACTGTTCGAATATGAATTTAATAATATTGTGAACTGAATATTTAAATATGCATTATAATTTTCTAGACTGTTACACTACATCAGCTACAATGAAAAATCACAATCCTTCATATTCTAGGGCTTGACATGAAAACAAATGGTCTTCTTTTAACTCAGTGCACTGCTTCTGACAAGTCCAGCTTAACTGAGTCAACTCAATCACTCACCCATTTTTCTCTACGATGGTTTTATTATGAATTCATCAAACTACTGTTCTTCATTTCTTGGCTGCATGATACTAGTGAAATTGAATAACCAACAAGAGTTCATAAATAATCAAAAACAATAACGAGATTCAATGAAAAAGAAAACTCGAGAAGATAGGGTTCATTCCAAAGGAAGAAAAGAGAAAATTCTCAAATTACAACACACGAAACGAAAGCGTTTAAGAAAAAAACATAAAATAAAGAAATAACGGATATAATAACCAAAGAATGGCCACGTTTCATCCCAGCTGGCAACGGCTTGCATCAATACTCCCTTCTTCAAGAAAATCCTTGTCCTCAAGGATTGAAATGAGGAAATTCCAGTTTCAGTTTATGGAAGAGTTTTCAAGTGGCATCTTCAGGAAATGAGTTGCTCCACTCCACCAAAACCTCTGTAACAGCTCGATTTTCCTTCTTCACCATTCGTCTATCTAATATCTTCACAAGTTCTTTGATGATGGTCCCATCAGGTCCCAAAACAGGCAAATCAAACTGAACCACAACAGATCCAATATGCTTTTTATGTTGGGAAACATGAAATGTTGGATGGACTTTCGAACCTACTGGTATATGCAGTTTATAGGCCACCTTTCCCACCCTTTTCAATATGATAAATGGCCCAAACCATTTCGGGGCAAGCTTCTGGTATATTCTTAAACTCACTGATTGTTGCCTATACGGCTGGAGCTTTAAGTAAACCCAGTCTCCCACAATAAATTCTCTATTAGATCTTCTCTTATCGGCTTGTTTCTTCATTCGATCTTTGGCACGTTGCAAATAAAACTTAAGCATTTTCACTATTGCCTCCCTTGCTTGTAAACTGCGATCTACTAAAGCAACCAAAGATTCACCAGCAAGATATGGTAAATGAACAACAGGTTCCTCATCATAAAGAGCCTGGAAATGAGTCATATTGATAGCAAAATGGTGATAAGTGTTGTACCACCATTCTGCTAGGGACAACTAACAACTCCATTCTTTTGGTTTCTCCCCAGTCATACACCGCAAGTAGGTCTTCAAGCATCTATGCACCACCTCAGTTTGTCCATCGGTCTCTGGATGGTAAGCAGTCGAAGGTGTCAAACTTACTCCCATCTTCCCAAAGAGCCCCTTCCAAAAAGTGATCATGAAAACTTTATCTCGATCACAAACTATGGTCACCGGCAGTCCATGCAGTTATAGATATTATCTAGGAAAACTTGAGCAACACTTAAAGCAGTAAAAGGATATGAAAGGGCCAGCAAATGTGCATACTTTGTTAGTCGATGGACCACCACAAATATGGTGCCTTTTCCTTTGGAAATGGGTAAGCCTTCGATGAATTTCTTGCTGATAGAGGACCAAGCTCTCTTAGGAGTAGGTAAAGGCTAAAGTAAGCTTGGCTTGAGTTGGTTCTCATACTTGTTTCTTTAACAAACCGAGCATTCTCTCACCATCCTTATCACTGATTTTCTCAACCCATTCCAGTACAAGCAAGCTGACATTCTCTTGCTGGTGACATCAGCCCCTGAATGCCCACCAAAAGAGCTATTATAGAAGTAATCAATCAGTTTCTCCTTCAATCCAAGGTCATCACACACCACCAATTTTCTCTTCCTCTTTAAATGCTTCCCATCCCATGAATATTTCGAGTGAGATGCAGATCTTTAATCAAATCAGCAATGATCTGTTGAAGCTTAACATCACTGGCCCAAGTATGCACTACTTGGGCCGCCAGATCAGTGTTGAAACCACTAATTGCCATCAATTGACCAGCTGAAAATTTTGGATTTCGAGAAAAATTATCTGTTGTTGTGTTGGTAACTCCTCTCTTATAACATATCTCGAAGTCATAACCCATCATCTTCGCCACCCAAGTTTGTTGAGCAGGAGTAGTAGCTAGATTGCCAAATAAAATCTTAAACTTTGGTGATCTGTCCTTATCTTAAAATGTCTTCCCACTAGATAAGAAGACCACTTCTTGACTGTAAGTAACACTGCCAACATTTTTTTCTCATATATAGATAGTGCATGATGCTTGCTGTTAGAGTATGCCCAAAGACCAATAATAAGATAATTATAAATAACATTGTTTTACTTTTTTATTTATAAAGAGGCGTTTCCATTACTATTTTCAGTTACAATTCTTCGTGCATAAATAAATTGAATTATAATAAATTCCTTAGAATAATATGGTTATTCTTAAATGTCCTTAGTCGAGTATTATTATGGGAATGGACAACAATAATGCATTAAGACTAATATGTAGTTGATTGATGACAAAGTGTTGTCATTGACATGCAGATGTCAAAATCAATACATAAGTATGTGTTAGAGAACGACATACTAGACTGACCCGCTATGAGCATGTTTCTTGGATTATTATGTGACAGCCACAACATTTCTCATAGTGATAACCACATGTATGATCCTCAGACTTGAGATTATCATTATTTCAACATCGTGAGTGATATATTTTGATACAGTCAAACGTGTGTCGTAACTGACTACACTATAAAGACTGATATTGGCTATGTTACAATCTATGTAGTGGGATATGATTGATCAAGATAAGATTTGTTCTTCCTACATAATAGAGTAATATCGTAGGCCACTTGATTGAGTGAGACTAGAAGCTTGAATAAGTTGATATGAGATATCATAGTTATTCGTTTATAATAGTTTACTCAAGATATCAAGATATATTAGATGGACTATACAAGTGTGACTGTTCCATGACTTGTGTCCAATCTAGATATAAAGGACAAAAGGATGTAATACATGAAAAAGAGTTAATCACGAAAAATGTTATGTCGAATCATAATTTCTTGTAACTTAGGTGACAATGACATATTGCTAGATGTCACTCATTGTTTGTAATATTAGAAATGTTCTAATATTTACTACTAACGTTACATGAACCTACGGGGTCACACCCACGGTTGAAATGAGCATATATTAAACGAATTATATATGTACAAATTTGTTGTACACGAATTTAGTTAAATTAATATATATTTGATATATATATATAATTTAACTATTAGATAAACATTAAAAGAAAATAATTATTGTAATTATGACTCTTTTAATATATATAAATAATATAATTCAATTTAAATTAATATATATATATATATATATTGAAATCCTAATTAAAGTTGAATTGAGATTATATATATTAATATATATTGAAATCCTAATTAAGTTAAATTGGAATTATATATATTTAATATATATATTAAAATCCTAATTAAAGTTAAATTGGGATTATATATATTTAATATATATATTGAAATCTTAATTAAGTTAAATTGAGATTATATATATTTAATATATATATATATATATTAAAATCCCAATTAAATTTAAATTAGGATTATATATATATATATTGAAATCCTAATATGAGTTGAATTAGGGTTTCAAAAGTTATATAAAGGTATGAGAGATCTAGCAATAATTAATGCTTTTGGAAAAACCCTCTAAATAGTTTAGAGAGTTTTATATGCTCGTTTCAATTGGGTGAACTACGTAGAGGTTGGAGCGTTATCGTTGCAGCTTAAGAATCGACATTGTGGAATCGTGATTGGATATCTATCTCATCCAAATTCAGAATTTCAGATTTTAAACAGGTAATTCTTCACCCTTATTCACCCTGATTCGTTCCTCGTACATGGATCTCTAGTGGTAATCGCCGGATAATTTTTTCGCTGTGCCATAGGGTGTACCAGCGTGACCCAGCAGTGGTATTAGAGCCACTTGTATGATACAGAGTCGGGTTTTAATTAATTGAGGTGATGTAATTGTATGAGATACATGTTATTTTTGATTTATTTAGCGAATATATGATATTTGTACGAGCAAATCTATACAATCACAATTAATCTGTTAATCCAGTTAAAAAATGTTCCTAAGATCGATGATTAAGAGTTAACCATTAGGATCTTTGTCGATAAAGGTTTGAAATATTATAGGTTAATTGTTAATATATTTAATATTGAGTTTTAGGGTTTTAGATGTTAAGTGTTAACATACGTGGATTAAAGTTATATATTAGACTAATGGTTAGTATATAAATTTCATACAGGAAAGTAACAAGAGTTGTTTCAGTAAAAAAAAACCTCGTGGATTTTAAAATCTTGAAAAACACGATAATGCTGATAAAAGTTATCAAATCGTGAAATTTTTACATAACAATTAAGATGCTAATATTTAAAACTTTCTTCGCCGCTAACTAGGTAGCGACAAACCCACCGGCAGCTACGGGCCGCAGAAGCCCCGCAAGAGGCTCCGTCTCTTGACTCGTAAAGGGGCTCCGCCCAACGGGCTTGACAACTGCGTAGGAACAATCTGGTAAGACTTTAATAACAAACCACATCTTTATTATATTTGATATGTACGGTGTTTGGAATGCATGGTTATAGCCCAATAGCCCATTTAGTTTTATTTATAAGGTTTTTTAAATACGGCCTGCGTGTTGTGCCTTTATATAATTTTATTGTAATTCTCTTCTTATCTTACTCCATCGTATGATGAAATTGTAATCTATATTAAGAATCATGGACCAGAGGAACAAAAGTGTGGGCCGACAGAAAAATGCTTGAGAATTTTTTTTATCCTTAAAATAATTTAGTTCTCCCATTGGCTTAGGACGAACCACCTTAGGACATGAGCTATAACTATTGCATTCATATTTACTGTTTTTCATGTATGTGATAAAATGAATGTATGAGATGCATGCTAGTTAATTGATAAGATCAAATGTTAAATGGTAAGATAATATTCACAAAACCCCTCAATAAAATATTAAGTCTTTTATTGCTTCCCAATGTTAACCCTCGTCTAAGTCTAGATCGATACAATATAGGTTCTGCTAAAGCGAGATACTTGTATCTATCTTGGCCAAACGTGAAGAATAAGCAAGTGACATTCGTTGGTTGTAACATTGGTTAAAAACTTAAATAAGTTACTCTAATAGGATTAGAAACCTAAAGGCTAGTTATTTAGATAATCATAAGATGATTATAAACAAGAGTTGTTCACAAAATGAAAGAGTTACATGAGATGTAATTAGCAAATGTTGCTCACCTAGATAGACCATAATCTTAAGAGAAAAGCCAAAGCTGACTTAAGAGAATGTGAAATTTGGATTCTTACCCGCTAGAAAAACTTTACAAAAAGTATTTTCAATATTAATATTTGAGGGTTATTAATTTTAATAAAAATAGTGTGAGTATCAAGTCCTTTTATAAACAAACATGGTAAACATACTCAAAATTCATATTTTATTGTTGTAGACTTATTGTACAAATTTGTTATCATTGCGAGCGGTCCTTGAGAAGGACAAGCTGAACAGCGTAAACTACCTTGACTAGTCACTAGAAGGAAAATGTTTTCATTTGTAATAAGACATGTCATTGTAAAAGGAACTGCCCATTTATCTTGAAAAGTCAAGAAGGCAAATGAAAGCGGAACGTCCGCCTTGAGTATTTATGTTATTGATATTAATTTATCAACACCTACTTCTTGGGTATTGGATACCGATTATGGTTCTCATATTTGTACATTTGTATAAGGACTACAAAAGAGTAGAAATATGAGAAACGAAGAGGTGGACCTACGGGTTGGTAATGGAGCAAGAGTTGATGCATTAGCTAAAGGAACATATACTTTATCGTTGCCTAGTGAACTTAATTTATGTTTAGAGGATTGCTATTTTGTTTCTAGTTTGACTAAAACATCATTTCGATTTCTTGTTTAGACAAGAATAGTTTTGAGATAATTATTAAGAATAATTGTTGTTATTTTATCTTGATAATGTTTTCTATGGTGTGACACAATTAATAAATGACCTCTATATTTTGGATCAAGAGAATTCCATTTACAACATAAATACGAAAAGATCAAAACAAATGACTCTAATAAAACTCATCTTTAGCATTGTCACTTGGGTCATATAAGTGAAAAACGCATTGTCACTTGATGTATGCGAGCCTTGCTTATTGGGAAAGATGAACAAAGCTCCTTTTAATGGTAAAAGTAAGCGAGCAAGTGATTTATTGGGATTAATACATAGTGATACATGTGGACCAATGAATACACAAGCCAGAAGAAGGTTTTCAATACTTCATTACTTTCACAGATGACTTCGGTAGATATGAGTACATTTACCTAATGCATCATAAATCTGAAGCCCTTGAAAAGTTCAAGGAATTTAAAAATAAAGTACAAAACCAACTAGAAAAAGCATTAAGGCTCTCCGATCAGATCGATGAGGAGAATACTTAAGCTTAGAGTTTGGTGACCTTCTTAAGGAATGTGGGATTGTCTCACACCTTTTTGTACTCCACAATGGAATGGAGTTTTTGAAAAGAAGAAATCGAACATTGTTAGACATGGTTCAATCAATGATGAGTCACGTTGATCTTCAAGTTTCTTTTTGGGGACATGTACTAAAAATAGTTGCTTTCACACTAAATCGTGTTCAAAAGACACCATATGAGATATGGACTGGGAAACGTCCTAGTATGTCATTTATGAAAATTTGGGGAGACGAAACTTATGTTAAACACAAGATGTCTACAAAACTCAAACCTAAATCTCATAAATATAATTTTGTGGGTTATCCTAAAGAAACTAAAGGATGTTATTTCTTCAATCGTACCGAGAAAAAATGTTTATTGCTCAAACACGAATCTTCCTAGAAAGATAATTTGTTTTTTGAAAAGGAAGTGAGAGAAATATTGAACTCAATAAAATAAGAGATCAACCACATATCATTGAACAAGATATTGAACAACAAGTTTCTACAAGTTGTTAAGAAACGTTCAATAGTTTGGTAACAAAACTATTACGAAGATCTTTGAGAGAATGCAATACGCTTGAGAAATATGAATTTCTTGTCACATTTCATGGTGATGTTCTCTTCATGGATCAAGATGAGCCTAGGACTTATCAAGAAGTAGTGACAGACCTAGACTCTGAGAAATGGCTAGAGGCCGTAAAATTCGAGATAGATTCCATGTCAAAAAACCAGGTTTGAACCTTGGTTGACCCACCTCTAGGGGTTACCCATAGGGTACAAATGGGTTTTCAAAAGGAAAACCGACATAGATGGTAATGTACAAACATGCAAAGTACGATTAGTCGCTAAGGGTTTTGGTCAAATTCATGGTATAGACTATAATGAAACCTTTTCACCTGTTGCTATGTTTAAATCCATCCAGATTTTACTTGCGATTGCTACATTTTATGATTATGAGATATGGCAAATGGATGTTAAAACCACTTTCCTTAATGGAAAACTAGATGAAGATGTGTTCATGACACAACCTGAAGGTTTTGTCCAATCCAAAAGATGCCAAAAAATATACAAGCTACCAAGTTCCATTTATGGATTGAAGCAAGCTTCACGAAGTTGGAATCTTCATTTTAATGATGCAATCAAAGAGTTTTGATTTTATCAAAAATGAATATGAGTCACGCGTTTTCAAGAAAATTAGTGGGAGCACTGTCATATTCTTGGTACTATATGTGGATGACTTATTGATAATAGAAAATGACATATCTAGCTTATAGTCTGTGAAAACTTGGTTAGGAAAATGTTTTTTCCATGAAAGACTTGGGTGAGGCAACATACATATTAGGAGTCAAGATCTATAGAGATAGATCAAGCTGACTCTTAGGACTGATTCAAAATACATACATAGAAGAAGTACTGAAAAGATTCAGTATGGAAGAATCCAAAAGAGATTCTTATCTGTGAGACATGGAATTTCACTCTCGAAGGAAATGTGTCATTCAACACCACAGGAAAGAGAGCGAATGAGTAAGATTCCATATGCTTCAACAATTGGATCCATCATGTATGTCATGTTATGTACTCATCTAAATATATCATACGCTTTAAGTATGACAAGTCGATACCAGGTAGATCCTGGTGAAGGTCACTGGGTCGCAGTTAAAAATATCCTTAAGTACTTAAGAAGAACTAAGTATACATTCCTTATATATGGAGATGATGAAGAGCTAAGTATAAAAGGTTATAGTGATGTCAACTTTCAGATCGATAAGGATGATTCACGATCGTAATTGGGTTTTGTGTTCTGCCTTACTAGAAGTGTTGTGAGTTGGAAAGGTTCAAAGCAAGATATAGTAGTTGATTCTACAACACAAGCCGAGTATATTGTAGCATACGATGCTGTAAAAGAGGATGTTAGGATCAAGAAGTTCATATATGAACTAGGGGTTGTGCCGAGCATTTTGAATGCTATAGATCTACGTTGTGATAACAATGGAGCAATCGCACAAGCAAAAGAACCCAGATCTCACCAACGATACAAACACATACTTAGGCGTTACCATATCATTCGAGAAATCATAGATCGAGGAGATGTGAAAATATGTAGAGTACCAACAGATGATAACATTGTCGATTCACTGGAATCATGATTGGATATCTATCTCCTCCAAATTTAAAATTTTGGATTTTAAACAAGTAATTCTTCACCCTTATTCACCCCGATTCGTTCCTCGTACATGGATCTTTGGTGGTAATCGCCAGATAATTTTTCCGCTGCACCATGGGGTGTACTGGCGTGACCCAACACTTGCTTCCTAATCATTTACTAAAATAAGCTAAAGGCCTGCCACCTTGATCAAAACTGCTCTAACACCATAAGCTGAGGTATCTGTCTCGATAATGAATTCTTGTTGAAAATTAAGAAGGGCAAGGACAAGAGCGGACATCATTGCAGCCTTTAACTTCTCCATAGAAGTGGTTGCTACCTCGTCCCATCCCCAATGGTTTTTCTTTAACAAATCAGTTAAAGGCTTCGCTATACCACCATAACCCTTGATATATCTACGATAATAACCAGAGAGCCCTAAAAAACTCTCAATTCTTTGATGTTAGCAGGAGTAGGCCACTCAGCAATGCATTGCACCTTCTTGTTGTCCATGAAAATGAATTCATTTGAAATGGTATAGTCCAAGTAAACCATTTCAGTTGCTCCAAATGTGCACTTGCTTCTCTTAGCAAAAAGTTGATGATGCTTGAGAAGTTCCAACACCTCTCAAATATGTTTCAAGTGCTCTTCCCAACTCTCAGAATAAATTAAAATATCGTCAAAGAACACCAAAACAGATTGTCTCAACAATGACTTGAAGACAGAATTAATCAGTCCTTGAAAAGTTACGGGGGCATTGGTCAATCCAAATGGCATGAACAAGAATTCTTAGTGCCCTTTGTGTGTCCTAAAAGCTATTTTAGGAATGTCCGGCTCCCACATCCTAATTTGGTGATATCCTGACCTGAGATCAAGCTTGGAGAAAAATCATGCTGCCCCTAGTTCATCAAGTAGCTCCTCAATTATAAGGATTGGGAATTTATCTTTGAGTGTTAATTGGTTTAGCTACCTATAATCAACATATAGGTGCCGGGATCCATCATTCTTCTTTACCATGACAATAAGAGAAGAAAAAGGGCTCACACTGTCTCGAATAATTCCATTCTGCAACATCTCATGAATTAATTTCTCAATCTCATTTTTCCGCACCATAGGATATCTGTAAAGTCTAATTTTTACTACAACAGAATCATCTTGCAGCACAATGCGATGTTCATGGCCTCGAATTGATGACAAACCTTGAGGTTCTCAGAAAACTTCAACAAATTCTTCAAGAAATTATTGTAAGTCATTAGATTTCTCATGTTTCTTCAAAAGTATTTCCACTTGAGTGTTCATAGTAAGTAGGGACATTCCAGGAGTAACTCTAGCCTCTTTCAACATCTCTAAGCCCTTAGTATCTTGCAACAAATGAACAGAACCTGGATGTAACCCATTCCAAAAAATATCATCACCATTATGAGTAAACTGCATTATTAAGATAGAGAAGTCCCACTAGATTGACCCCAAGGAAGCCAACCACTGAACTCTTAACACCATGTCACACCTCTTCAAGGGCAACACCAAAAAATCTGCAGAAAATTGATGTCCCTGAGTTTCTCACTCCACTACTCGACAAAGACCCTGGGTTTGTATGAAGCCTCCATCAATAATAGTTACCCTCATTTGATGCCTTTGTTCCACTATCAACCCACAAGCCTTGGTTACTCCCAAACTCAGAAAGTTATGGGTACTACCTGAATCAACCAGTGCCACCATTTTCTACTTCTTTAACACGATTGTGACCTTCATTGTACCCAACTGCTCTTCACATAGCTTGGATAGATAACACAGGGACTTCTGGGTATAGTTTCTCAGGTCCAACAATATCACTTGCCTCCGGATCCAATCTGTCCTCACAGTTAACAAATTTTTCATTTTCCCCATCCCCATTATCTCTTTCCATCAACAGCTGATATAGTTGAGAACAGGTAGGTACACTTATGACCAGAGGTATATTTTGCAGGACATCAAAAACATAACCCTTTACGCCTCTTGTCTTCCATGTCTGCAAGAGGGTGTCGACCAGGACCATTCCCAATAGGTGGTAGTCCTCTCTTTGGTGATGGAGCATGACTGCCACTAACACTCACATTCTTACCACTGGGCATTGGAGTCACCGTCCCACTGGTGTTCTTGAGAGTGGAAGAAAAGGAACCAACCTTACTAAAAGTGGAAGGCAAATATGAAGTAAAAGGCAAATTCGTAGTGGCTGCATGAATTCTTGAAGAATAACCCTTCCTTGTAGTGTGAAACACAATCTGCTCAAAGTGTAAAGCTAAACGAAAAGCATCCAACATATCCTTAGGTTCAAAGACCCTAATGTATTGATCAATCTCCCATTCGAGGTTTTTAATGAAAACATTAATATCATACTCATCACTAAGGTGCATTTGATTCAGAACACTTACAAAATCATAGTAGTACTGATCCACACAGGATGTTTGCTTGAGTGAAACTAACTCCTGCATTAGGTCCTCTAAGCCTTCTGGAGTAAAGCGATCCTGCATCAATCTCAAATATTTTTCCCAACTAAGATTATTAATTCCCCCATTGCTTCGAACCACAAAATGATGCCACTAGAGAGCAATACCTTCTAGATAGAGCATAACAAGCTTGACCTTTGTGTGCTCAAATACTGCTTCAGCTGTGAAAAACTGCTCCAGCTTCGACCACTAGTCTCGAAACTGAGAACCATCAAAATTAGGGCATTTGAGTTTGTAAGGATTTGTATTTGTCTCACCGAAAATGACATAATCCTCGTCATTGGGTTCAACAGCAACTTCTGAGGCAGCTAATTCCAAACCAGTGCTCTCAATCGGTGTAGATCCCAAAAGGCCCTGAGAAGATCCAGATTTTAACAAGCAAACTCTCGAGTAACGCTTTCATCTCCCTGATTTCCTTCTAAACACCACTCACTTCGAGCCGAATATCATGTACTTTCTCAAAAATCGTCTTTTCGATCTTGTCCTCCAATTTCTTTTCCAACTCTTGAAAATCAGATCCTCGTCTGAACACTGTCCACCATTCCCAGGTCGAAAGCTCCGATACCTTTGATACTGGTGAAATTGAATAACCAACAAAAGTTCACAAATAATCAAGAACAATAACGAGATTCAATATAAAAAAAAAACCCGAGAAGATAGGGTTCATTCCAAAGGAAGAAAATGGATAAGACAGATAGAGACAACTCCCAAATGACAAGAATACCTAACTCAGGAATATTTTCCCTACTTATCCAACACACACTCGAAACGACAACGTTTAAGAAAAAAGCATAAAATAAAGAAATAACAGATATAATAACCAAAGAATGGCCACGTTTCATCCTAGTTAGCAATGTCCTGCATCACTGCAACATCTACTGAGTATTGAGACTTTGGAGTTGAAATGTGCCATAATCTTACATAAATCATACACTCTTGTAGCGACTTTTTTCTTATAAAGTTCGAATGTACGGTTTTCCCCACATTTTTCTGAAATTTTGGTTCTTAAGGGGATTTCCTTGAAAAATTCTTATTGAAATTTCCTTGAAATTTCGGTACCAAAATATTTGTTGCTTTTGAATGGATGTAAATTATTGAAATTTAAATTGAATTTAATTAAGTGTACTTAATTAGAAATTGACCTTAATGAAACGAGCTTTATCAAATTGGTAGGTTTGAATTAATTGGACATTTAATTAATAAAGATGACGATACATCGGACCATAGATTAAACCGACATCAAATAAGTCTGACTTCAAAATTGACCACCCAATTTCACTCTTTATTCAATTTTAACCTTCACATTTTGCTTTCTTTCGATTTAAACCCTATTTCTAATTTTTCTAAACAAATAAAAACTAATTCCCCCTTTTCTTTATTTAAAATTTAGTAATTATTTAAGTAATTATATAATTTAATTTAAGCAATTTAATTACTTCTCTATGTTTTTTATGTGTACATGTGTGTTTGTTAAAACTCTAGGAATAGGTTCTGAGTAAGCTTAGAATAGAGACATCTATGTTGTGAAATTTCCTTCATAATTTAATAAAATACACTTAATTTCACTTAAATCTTAATAGTTAAAATGAATGTAAACCTCTTTAGGATTTAATCATTTATTGGTTTTAAGTTTAAAAACTTTAACACATCAAATTGATTCTACTGCTTGGTTAAAAAGTGAAAACTAATTAATGTGGTGTCTTACCAAACGGAAATGACGGGTTAGCACCAGGAGTGTTAGCAGTGATTGGAGTTCATTTTTTGTGCGGTAAGGCCATTAAAATAGATTTATATTCATTAAATGGATGAATAAGTTGAAATTCTTGTGAACATGCAAATTCCAATTTTCAAAATGCTTTTTGAAATCAATTAGGTACCAATTTTGGGCATTGTGCTAACCCTTCCCCATACATAACCGACCCTCGAACCTGTTTTCTCTTGTTTTCGTGGACCAATAATATTATTTTGATAAATAAAACGTTTTATTAAAATAACCATTGTTTTAAAAGTGATCCAATCACACTTTTTTTCCAAAAAAGATTGGTGGCAACTCCGTGTTTTTCTTAAGTCTTCCAAAATAATGTCGAAGCTCCCGTAAAAAAGGTTGGCGACTCCACTGGAGAAAATTTTTATTTTTACAAAACAAAAGAGGGTAATGCCACAAATTGGTTTCAAAATGTTTTTTAAAAAGATGGAATTTGCAAGTTCACAAAATTTTCAATTTATTCGTTCATTTAATGAATATAATTCTATTTTACGCATTCCAAAATTTGTTCAAAGGCTCTATTCCCGAGCTTGTCCCGTTCGTTTAAGTGAGGGGAAAACGCTTTGCTCATGTAAGAATATTGATTCTCCGTATGAGCCTAGCAAGTACCTTCGGGACTCATATGCCTCATGTCTTTGTAAGGATGCTGACCATTCGAGAAGATATAGGAAGTGAGTCATCATGAGTTGAACTTGGTTCGTTTGAAGCCTATAATGGGTGAGAACCAGGGGCCTTGCTACCCTTAGTAGGGGACAACAAAGACAGCTCGGGTACCTTTTAGAACCTAACCAAGTTTGAGAATTTAGAGCCTACCCTAATAGAGCCACGTGGAAGACCTTAGGCTTTTAGTTCAGGTCAAAGTCATTTCGCAAAGATAATTCGTAGAGACATGTCCTGGAATGTTGGAATCCCTGCTAGAGTCATTTATGCAATAAAATTATTTTGGACCCTGTTTGTTTTCTTATATATAATCTTATCCTTTTCGTTTTTTTGTTTTGCATGTATAATCTTGCATCATCATTTCATCTCAAAGAAGATTTTTGGTTCTTTAAAATATATGCTCAGTTACAAAAGTTGTTGCCATGGATAGAAGGGTCCTGAAACTAGAAGAAGAAAATGCAAAAGTTAGAAACTGGTCTGAAGTTAATCAGCGGACATTTGTGATCAGTCTGGCAGCTGGTCATCAAACAGAAACTTCAGAATATGCTCATATTAGCATTAAACAGAATAATGTGCAGGAGTTACAGAAAATCTGGGAGCACTTTGATTATGAGACCAAACAGCTGTTCTATGAAACCTACGGAGATATAGCATATTTGTTGTATGTAAAGGTCGATGAACAATTCTTAAAGGCTTTGGTCCAGTTTTAAAATCTAGGCTATTGATGTTTTACCTTCAATGGAGAAGATATGATGCCTACGTTTGAAGAATACTTGGCTCTGTTCAACTTACGCAAAGTGAAGAGGAGTTGGGTCTATGTTAAGCCTCCTAAGAACAAAAATCCGCACTCAAAACTTCAAGCATTGGCTGGAATGAGTGATGGATTGGTTAAGGGACTGATACGGAAAATAGGTGGCAGTTTTTCCTTTCCCTGGTCAAGCATCAAAAACATAATTCTAGTTCACCCAGACAAAAAAAAGAGAGCGGATCTCCCGGCAATTGCAATCTACGGTTTGGTCATCTTCCCAAGGGTTTTGGGGAAAATTGATGTAGCATTGCTTGACTTCTTTGAGTAGCAAAAAAAGGGGAGTTAATCCAGTACTTGTTGTGCTAGCTGAAACTTCTATCTCGTTGAATGCATGCAGAAAGGTGGAAGGTATGCGCTTCAAAGGGTGTGCTCCATTACTTCAGGTTTGGGCCTGATAAGTGTTCAAAAGTACTATTTTTCTTACCCTTTTTACTCATATTATTGTTAGACTTAGGCTCATATTAGTTGCATAATTAGCCATTCATTCATTAATCCATGTTTCCTTCCATCGTTGAGCTTGATTACATAACTTGGTAGTTTTTGTGGGAAAATATGCTGCTTTGGTGTGTTTTGTGTGTATGTACAGGATCACTTGCCAAAGAAAGGCTAGAGCTAGTTGCCAGGGCAATACATGAAGGAGATGCCGAGCTAGTTGCCAGGGCAATGCATGAAGGAGACACCGAGCCAGTTGCCAGGCAATTGTCGACAAAGAACAAGGTGATATGGTAGTCGAAATTGATGACTAGACAAGCCCAAGATGACATGGAGCAAAGCTAAATCCCAAAGGAATTTGATTTCCATGAAGAGATTAAAGAAGAATTAAATTCCAAGAAGATAGAAGAAGTTCTAGAAGGAATATAATTATAATAAAGAATTATATTCTTTAAAGATAATTTAATTCCAGCTTAACTCCCTCCTCAAAAAAGGACTTTGACCTAGCCCTATAAATTAGAGGCCATATCGTCAACTTGAGGAAGATGAGAGAATTTTGGACAAGCATCTAGGGCAAGGAGATTTCGACAAGCTTCAATTCTTCATCTTTTTCTTTCTTGTTCAATTAGGTTCATGCTAGGGATTATTTATCTTGTGTTTCTTTGGAACCTAGCCATGAACTAAATCTATTTGGCTATGGTTATTGTGTTTTGTGGTTGTGAGAAACTATTGGATTTTGTTTAGGTAATAAGAGTTTGCACTTTTCTATTCAAGGTTTATTCATTCTTGGTTCTTATTCTTGTTTGCGAGTGAATTGGGAGAGGATCTCGTGACTTCATCTATTTATCTAATATCGGGAGAGTTAGATTCAAGAAACGAATGAATATGATCTTTATTCAATCTATTGATGGTGAAGATTAATCCGGCTTAGGAATAAGTCAAGGATTTCAACGGCTAAGAGGAGCGCAAGATTGGTTGTTGTTCACCCTTGATTCACGCAGGGATGTATTATCAAGGCATGCACAAGTAGCTAGAGTTTCGACTTAGGGATAAGAAGAAACCATTGAAGAACGCTCTGCCAAACCTTGAAGGTTGCTGCCCAGATGCCCAAGTAGTTGCCCAACTAGTCGCCCATGCAACCATTGATTAGTTGCCAAGGCAACCCCGTTGTGCAAGTTGCCACGGCAACTGAGTTGCCCGTGCACTCTTTTACCAAGACGATCCAATCGGCTATCACACCTCAACTCATGATAACCTGGCCTATCTCTCTCATCTAATTACATCGCCTTTTACTTATTTGCTTTCTAGATTAGTTATTAGTTAAAACTCCTATAATCCTTTATTTGTGTTTTTACTTTTTACAGTGCAAGAGACTAGATTCTTGAAGTGGCACCAATCCCTGTGGAGACGATATCTTTTATACTATAACTTGCAACGTGTATACTTGCACAATTGCGTAGCACTTATTACGCGCAACAGGGCCCTCAGTCATTTTTGGAAATGCCCAACTTTGACTCTATCGAATGTATTCTCCCCAAACTTCTCTCCTCTCCTTGAATTCTTGGCCAAAGATTGGCCAGTTATCAAGAAAAGTAAATGGGTAGACATTTTCAAATACCGTCGTGATGAAGACATCAAATGAAGGGTTCCTTGGATGGGCCATGCTAAGATCCTGTACAAGTGTGGAGATTTCAATTTCCTAATGTTGTTAGGTTTGTGGGGAGGGATTGGATGTGCTCCTTTGCTAGTATCTCGACAGTATGGTTCTCGACAGTTCATCTTATTCGCTGCTGGACTCAGTTCGTCAGAATTTGAATTCCAAGGAGAGTTCATGTAGAAGGTACAAATGATTGGTGACTCGTACAACAACTGTTATCATATGGAGGTAGAATATAATAGTAACTGCATGTAGACTCCTGACTATGATGTTTGGAGACACATAAGAATGAATGACAAGGTCATGTTACCTTCACCTGGCCAGGCCAAGTCTTTAGAAGAACACTTGAAAGTTGTCCCTTCTGAAGCTGATATCTTGAGAGAAGAATTAAGGAGAGCCTAGCTGGAGATAGAGGCTCTACGGGAACAAAACCAACGAGAAAAGTTTGAGTCGCAACTTGATGTAGAAAAGTTTAAAGGAGAGACAGATCGGGTAACGAAGCTGTACTTGGATTTGAAAGAGAAGTGTGAAATCCAGAGAGTTTACTTCCTTAATTTTTTAGACCAAGGTTCGCAATGCTGACTTACGGAAAAGCCCTGATTAGTGGAGGCAGGAAATTGAACAAGCTGTGGGCAAAGAAAGAGAACAAGGAAAATAGAAGGTTAAAAAGTATAGATGGGCACTCGTAGAGGAATGAAAGAAGAATAAACAAGCAGCAGAAAACGAAAGGAGCAAGCGAACCCTAGAGAAAGAAAAAATAAATGTGGCAGCCTAGAAAATGAAGGCTCAAGATAACAAGAACCATTCGCTTCAATTGCAAGCAACATATAATGAGACTTGTGAGAAGTTGAAGCAAAGCCAAGAATTTGTTGCTAAGTAGCAGGACAAGCTGAAGTTCCTGAACCAATCTCTCCTAAAGATACATAATGACCATATTTATTTCGAACTCCAAGCTAGCTTGAATGAGAATGATGCCCTGAGAGAGCAAGTGGAAGAAATGGAGAACATTATTCAAGAATACAGAATGAAGATTTTGGTCCTAGAAGATATAGCTGATGGAGGCATTGATTACTGGTTTACGCATCTTAGAGACAATGCACGAAGGTTCCAAGAACGGGATAAGTTTGACAAGACTGTCATGACCCTAATTCAAGATGTGGCTCAACATGTGATGATGCTAGCTACAACCCTTCGTCAGTACGTCAAACCAGTAGGAGAAGTGGGACCAAGGCTCATATGGCTAATTGAAGAAGTCAAGGAATTAGGAGTTCGTGCTAAAAAAATATTTGTAACAAGATATGAAAAGTTGATGTAATAAGGACCTTTTGACATTCGATAAGACTGTTTCTAAAAGCAGATATTTCATTGAACCAATGTTCTTTTGTTTGCGTTCATGCATTTGCATCATTCTTCTGTTTGTTTGCTTCGCATTGCATTCCATGCATTCATAATAGAGCAAGACACTAATGTAAATATAAAAATGACAGAAAGTGCCAAAATAGCCCACAAGTACGGTACACGGTCACAAACGAAAGCAATGGAAGACAGAGTATGAGCTTTGGAAGTTAACCACAAGGGTAATCAGGACCGATTAGATAAGTTGGAAACTGACTTAAAGCAAGAAATTGAGCTAGTACACCGAAAGACAGTCAGCTCGATTGTGGCAATGCTGGGATTCAAGGACCCAGATACATCATAAATTGGAGGGGAAGCCAATGCTCTGCCCCGGTTCCAGGGAATGACTTTCACTCATCCTGGAATGCAAAAGGAAGCTTCAACACCAAAGGCTAAGCTGTCTCCCCACTTTGCTGAGTCCTCTGTCCAGAACGAGTTTAAGGCCAATATAGATGGAGCTCACAACTATAAAGTGCCCGACCTCGATAAAATTACTGACAAGGCTAAAACCGAAAGGAAATGCGAAGATCGCTATGAGAAGTTGGAAGGAATGATCAAATCATTCCAAGAAGGAAGCACTCATGGAGGAGTAGATGCTAGGGATTTAAGTTTGGTGACAGATTTGGTGATACCCAAAAATTCAAGGTTCCTGATTTCGAGAAGTACAACGGAACCATATACTCATCAGCACATCCAACCATGTACTGTAGGAAGATGGCGATGTACCTAGACAACAAAAAGCTACTTATTCATTGCTTCTAGGATAACTTAGTGGGATCAGTTGTACGTTGGTATACGCAGCTGAGCCAGATAAATATTTGATCATAGAAGGACCTATCAAGGGCCTTTAGTGAGCAGTACAAGTACATCACTGACATGGTTCCAACCAGACTGGTCTTGATAGGGATGGAACAAAAATATCACAAGAGTTTTCGTCAATACGCGCAAAGGTGGAATGATGTAGCTACCCAGGTTCAGTCGCCGTTGCTTGAGAATGAAATCACCCCAATGTTTGTATAAATATTGAAAGGTTCCTTTTATGATCGCATGATAAATCATGCAACCAAAAGCTTCGCAGACATGTTAATGAATAGTGAGTTGATCTTGGCAGCTGTCAAGAGTGGAAAGTTAGATGGAGGAGAAACCAAGAAACCCTACAAGAAGAGGGAGAGTGAGGTGAATGCAACCAATGTCCACAACCCCAATTATTCAAAGGGGGTAGTTTTCAATAAGCCCAATGCTTCAATTTCAGCCCCTATTGCAACAAACTCACCAAAAATGATCGAAGATATCAGGGAAGCTCAAAGCCATATTTCCCTCCCATTCCAATGACATATACAGAGCTGTTTGCTGAATTGATCAAATTTTAAAATGGTACTTTCGCGCCATGTCCCTCCTTTCACACCTCTATATCCCTCATAGTACGATGAGAAGACACAATGTGAATACCATGCAGGTATTGAGGGGCACACTATTGAGAACTGCACTGCTTTTAAAAGAGTGGTAGATAATTAAAGGAAATCAGGCATCCTATAATTCGACACGTCTAAAGAGAAAGGAAACCCCTTACCAAATCACCAGAAGGCATGAGTAAATGCCATCATGGAAGGAGAAGACAAGAAAGTTAAGAGGTGTATTGCTAAAGTTAGGTTATCAATAAAATGGGTATGGGCCCAAATGGCTGCAGCTGGGATGATAGAAGGAGAGGCCCATAAGATGACAGTCGAAGATGGGTTGTATTGCGAGTATCATAGAGAAGGAGGACACGAAATTGAATGTTGCTTGGTGTTGCGCGTAATAAGTGCTACGCAAATGTGCAAGTATACACGTCGCAAGTTATAGTATAAAAGATATCGTCTCCACAAGGATTGGTGCCACTTCAAGAATCTAGTCTCTTGCACTGTAAAAAGTAAAAAACACAAGTGAAGGATTATAGAAGTTTTAACTAATATAGAAAGCAAATAAGTAAAAGAAAAGATGAATTCAATTGAGAGAGAATAGGCCAGGTTATCGTGAGTTGAGATGTGATAGCTGATTGGATTGTCTTGGTAAAAGAGTGCACGGGCAACTCAGTTGCCGTGGCAACTTGCAAGACGGGGTTGCCGTAGCGACTAATTGATGGTTGCTTGGGCGACTAGTTGGGCAACTACTTGGGCGACTGGGCAGCAACTTCAAGGTTCGGCGGAGCGTTCTTCAATGGTTTCTTCTTATCCCTAAGTCGAAACTCTAGCTATTTGTGCATGCCTTGATAATACATCCCTGCGTGAATCAAGGGTGAACAACAACCAATCTTGCGCTCCTCTTAGCCGTTGAAATCCTTAACTTATTCCTAAGCTGGATTAATCTTCACCATCATTGGATTGAATAAAGATCATATTCATTCGTTTCTTGAATCTAACTCTCCCGATATTAGATAAATGGATGAAATCACGAGATCCTCTCCCAATTCACTGCAAAACAATAATAAGAATCAAGAATGAATAAACCTTGAAATAGAAAAGTGCAAACTCTTATTACCTAAACAAAAACCAATAGTTTCTCACAATCTCAAAACACAATAACCATAGCCAAGTAAGTTTAGTTCATGGCTAGGTTCCAAAGAAACACAAGATAAACAATCCCTAGCATGAACCCAATCGAACAAGGAAGAAAAGATGAAGCTTGTCGAAAATTTCTTGCCCTAGATGCTTGCCGAAAATTCCCCTTGCTTCCTCTCTTGGAGTTGTCGAAATTCCCTCTTGCTCTCTCTCTTGATCTTGTCGAAATCTCTTTGGTATTTATAGGGCTAGGCCAAAGTCCTTCTTTGAGGAGGAGTTTGAGTTGGAATTAAATTATCTTTAAAGAATATAATTCTTTATTATAATTTTATTCCTATTAGAACTTCTCCTATCCTCTTGGAATTTAATTCTTCTTTAATCTCTGCATGGCAATCAAATTCCTTTGGGCTTGGACCTTGCTCCATATCATCTTGGGCTTGTAAAATCATGAATTTCGACATCCATATTGCTTTTGGTCTTTGTCGACAAATGCCATGGCAACTGGCTCGGCGTCTCCTTCATGCACCGCCTCGCAACTAGCTCGGCATATATCCTTCATGCATTGCCCTCAACAACTAGCTCGGCATTGCTTTGGCAAGTGATCCTGCACATACATACACAAAAACACACCAAAGCAGCATCTATTTCCACAAAAATCACCAAGTTATGTAATCAAGCTCAACAATTGAAGGAATCATGGAGTAATGCATGAATGGCTAACTATGCAACTATTATGAGCCTAAGTCTAACAATAATATGAGTAAAAAGGGTAAGAAAAATAGTACTTTTGAACACTTATCACACCCCCAAACTCGAACTATTGCTTGTCCTCAAGCAATGCAAACTCATAATTACCGCCCAAGACTTCAAATTTTCACAAACTTAGCTTTGAACTTGATTTCAATTCTCTCAACCGGGCACAAAGTATGATTGGCTTTTTATTTTTCAGAAAAACTGATGAATTACTCGGAATCAAACTATAATGCTTGTGAGTGTGTGCGGAGTTGTGTGCAAGTTGATTTTTCGGATTCTATGCAAACAATAGGTTTTCAAATTACTTCATTGGGTTCTTTTTAACATGTTTTAACTAGAGCCAATTTCGGGCACCTCTAGTGTTTTATTTTTAGTTTTCTTAAGTTAATTTAATCGACTAGAGCCGTTTTCGCACCTCTAGTTAACCGAAAAAATTTTAACGCCTCCTAGAGCCAGTTTCGGCACCTCTAGTGATCAATTTTTTTAGCATATGCTAGAGCCAATTTCGGGCACCTCTAGCATTCATCCAATTTTTATTCTAATCCCCAATTAGTTAATTATCAACCTAAGTTTACTAGAACTCCTTAAATCAATCAAACCACAACAAAGTTTCATCAAATTTAGCATCATAGTACAATTCTAAGTTTTTCATGGTTATCCTAGAATAAAAATTCTATCAATTAAGTGCATTGGTAAAGTCATCATTGAATATTCATCAAATCTAAGCAATTCTTGTTCCAATTTAAAGGCATGGCAAGCAATTTATGTATCCTAAATGTAATGCTTAAGATTAATGTAACTAAACATGGTAATTACTAATAACAATCCCCCAAACTCGAGTGAGGCATTGTCCTCAATGCATGCATAAAAATAACGAAAAATAACAATAAAAATAAAAATGCATACGAGGACTTACTCCGAGAGTTCGTCATCGTAGATGATTAGTTTCCTTCTAGTTGGCGTCTTGACTTTCTTGCTTGAACGCGATGGTTTTTTTCTTGTTGCCGGTGGTGGAATCGATCCTCGTACGGGGTTGTCCTCATCATCCTCTTCATCAATGGCAATGGCTTTTCGCTTGGAGGATTCAATTGGTGCGGTCTTTATTGGTTCAATGGAGGACTCGTCCGAATCTAAAAAAATCAGAAAAAATGATTCCGTAGGAGTTGATTCAGCATAGGTGCTTTACCTTTGGCTTTTTCAGGTGGTTGCCGGGCGTTGTCGATTTGGTTGTCGTGGCGTCGCCTTCCTTGGTTGCCGTGGCAAGGATATCGGCGAAATATTGGGAACGGCACACGGTTGTCCGGTACTTTTCTAGGATGACTTGGGTGATGGCATTGTTGTGCTCCTTCATGTACCGCATGAACATTAGTTGCCGATCTTCAATTTGCCTTAGGCGGCTTTCCAATGTGTGCAAAAGTGCTTCAATGTGTCCCGGGATTAATGGCCGAGTTGCCACTGGCGTTAGGTGCTTGGGCATTAGGGATTGCCGCGGCGGCGGGAGTTGCCGTGACAATTGGGGGCCTTGAAGAATCTCCGGTGCCTCTCCCATTAGCTTCCGGATTAGTGCTTGATTCCAACCAGACTTGGGTAGGGCTTTTCATCGGTGGACTCACTCGGGACATGCATCTCCTTGCAAAGATTGGAAATTAAGCAAGGGAAGAAAAGATAACCCTTATCTTTTGAGCTGCATACAAAAATCTCATCGCAAATAATTTTTCCAATGTTAATGATGCGATTATGCAAAATAGAATGTATGAGCAAAAGACGTGGTATGTCAACGGTAGTATTGTGTGTGGAGGGCATTAAAGAAGTTTTAACAAACTTATTCCATAGTTTTGCCTCGGGTTTAAGCCGAAGGCGATTTACCCGTGCCCTTGTATTTACCGTCGTTCCAATGAGTTCCCGGTTGAGTGAGTTCTTGAAGCACCTTGTCGAGTTGCTTGGGATTGATTTGGTCAACGAAGGCTTGATGTTCGTCCTTCTCAATGTAAAGTCCGTAAAATGTGTTGATGCTTTCGGGACTTATAAGTATGGCCTTGTCACGAACAAAAACATAAGGATTATCCGGGTTAGGTGAGTGAGCATAGAATTCTCTTACCCATGAGATGTTACCCGGTTCCGGTTGATGGCAAAAGATTTGCCACTTTTGATGTGCAATCCTTTTGAAGATGAATGGTTCAAGGCCGAAATCTTGAGATCTGGAGTATTCAAAGCCTTGTTCTTCATGAATCTTCCGGCTTTCAAACTTGGATTGAAATCTTTCTTGAACCGCCGGTGTAGCAAACTTCTTGTATCTTGGTTCTTTGGAGGAACTTGGATGAACTAAAAGTTTAATCTTGGATGCCATGTATGATCTTGGTTGTGAGTAAAAACAAAGAAAAGAAAAGAAACTAAAAAGTTGCAAGATAGAAAGTAGGAATAGGTTAAGGGTGATGGGTTTTATAGAAAAGATAGGTGGGTGGGATTAGGGTTTAGGGTAAAACGAAAAAGGGTTTAGGGTTTTGTAGGAGTTGTCGACAAGGGTTTTGGTTAGGATGAATTGGAGGCTTTATATAAGCCTTAGATTCAACCCATTAGTTTCCTTGTTGAAGATGTTTTCCTACTTGGTTTAGAATTCCTTCTTTATCTTGAACTTCCTTTCCTACAATTCAAAAACAAATCAAATAAGGATTAAAATTAAAGATAAACTAATAAAGAAAATAAATAAAGATGTGTAATAGGATTCTTAGACTTGAATAAAAAAATCTATCCTAAAACTACTAATATTCGGCAAAATAATAAAAAAAATCGAAAAAAATGAAAAATAAATAATTAAATAATCGACAAAAATAAAAATAAAAATAAATAAAAATAAAAATATCAAAAGGGAGAGCATGCTCATGCATCTCCTAGATTGACCACTTCCTTGTTACGTTCCACATGGGCACCATTGTAGTGCTTCAATCTTTGTCCATTAACTTTGAATTCATGGTTGTCGAGATGGACTTGATTATCACAAAGACCGTGGGAGAATGGTTTGACGACTTGAATGGTCCCGACCATCTTGATTTCAACTTTCCGGAAAAGTTTTAGCCGAGAATTGAATAGGAGAACTAGTTGCCTCGGCGTGAATTGCCGTGGCAATAGTTTCTTGTCATGCCATCGCTTTGTTTTCTCCTTGTAGATTCGTGCATTGTTATAGGCGAGTGCACGAAATTCTTCTATCTCATTGAGATCCATCAAGCGCTTTTGTCCGCACTTTCCCAATCCATATTCACGGTCTTGATTGCCCAAAGACGCCTTGTGCTCGATTTCCACCGGTAGATGACATGTTTTACCATAGACAAGCCGGAAGGGGGACATACCTAATGGTGTTTTGAATGCCGTGCGATATGCCCAAAGTCGTCATCTAGTCTTAATGACCAATCCTTCCTTGAGGGATTTACAACTTTCTCGAGTATTCCCTTCAACTCCCGGTTGAAATTTCGCTGCCCGTTGGTTTGTGGGTGATATGCCGTGGCGATCTTGTGTGATATGCCGAGCGTTGCAACATCTTGGCAATTAGTCTATTGTCAAAATGCTTGCCCCGTCGCTGATAATTGCTCTCGGCATCCCAAACCGTAAATATGTTTTTCTCGCAGAATCGTTGCACGGTCTTGGAATCATCGTTGGGAACTGCAGCTGCCTCTACCCATTTAGACACATAGTCGACGGCGCGAGTAAGATGTAGAGGTTGCCAAATGACGATGGGAAAGGTCCCATAAAATCGATCCCCATACATCGAACAGTTCTACCTCGATGATGTTCGAGTGGCATCTCATGTCGTCTAGAGATATTGCCCGTCCTCCGCAACGATCACATTGCTTGTAAAAGTCTTGGGCATCTTTGTACAATGTTGGCCAATACAAACCGGATTGCAAGACTTTGGCCATGTACGAGTTCCTCCAAAATGTCCTCCATAGGGTGAAGAATGGCATTGTCGGAGTACATTTTGTTGCTCTTCTTCTTGAGGACACATCGGCGTATAACCCGATCTGCACATTGTTTAAACAAAAGAGGCTCGTCCCAAAAGTAATGCTTAGCATCATGGCGGAACCGCTTCTTCCCTTGGTGAGTAATGCCATACGGAAAAATACCACAAACAAGGAAGTTAACTAAATCTGCGTGCGAGGGTATTGCCGGCATGTGTTTGCCGTAGAGTGTCGCTCTCCCAAAATTGCTGAGGCGTGTGCGTCAAAGACTGCTGTGGCGTCGAGAGTTGCCGAGGCGTGTGCATCCATGGTTGCCGAGGCGTCATGGGCTGCCGAGGCGTCAAGGGTTTCCGAGGCGATTAGAATTTGTTCATCCGGGAATGCATCACATATCTCTAGATCCGCGTCCTCCTCCCTATCGCGTTCCAAACGTGATAAGTGATCGCCACTTGATTTTCTGTTCCTTTCCTGTCCTTAATTTCAATATCAAATTCTTGTAAAAGTAATATCCAACGAATCAAACGAGGTTTAGCATCCTTTTTAGCAAATAAGTATTTGATTGTCGAATGGTCCGTATGAACAATTACCTTTGTACCAATTAAATAGGATCGAACTTGTCAAATGCGAAAACTACAGCCTAGTAACTCTTTCTCCGTTGTTGTGTAATTCACTTGAGCATCGTTAAGAGTTTTACTAGCGTAGTATATCACATGGAATGTCTTACCTGTGCGTTGGCCTAGGACTCGCTCCTACCGCGAAATCACTTGCATCACACATGAGCTCAAAAAGTAGCGTCAAACTGGTGGAACGACAATGGGTGCCGAGGCAAGCTTTTTCTTTAGGGTTTCGAATGCTTGGGTGCAAGAATCATCAAAATCGAAGACTTTATCCTGTTCAAGCAGATTACACAAGGGTTTAGTGATTTTAGAAAAATTATGAATGAACCTCCCGTAAAAACCTCGCATGTCCGAGAAAACTTCAATTCCTTTAACCGAAATTGGTGGGGGTAATCTCTCGATCACGTCCACCTTGGCTTTGTCTACTTCAATTCCCTTGGATGAAATCTTGTGGCGAGCACTATTCCTTCATCTACCATAAAGTGGCATTTCTCCCAATTGAGGACTAAATCTATTTCTTCGCATCTTGCCAACACCCTCTCTAAATTGCCGAGACAGCCGTCGAAGTCATTACCAAAAACCAAAAATCATCCATGAAGATCTCAAGGAAGTCTTCGACCATGTCCGAAAAGAGCGTCATCATGCATCTTTGGAAGGTTGCCGGGCGTTACACAATCCGAACGGCATCCTTCGGAAGGCATAAGTACCGTAGGGGCATGTGAAGGTTGTCTTTTCTTGATCTTCCGTGCTATGGCAATCTGATTGTAACCTGAATAACCATCAAGAAAACAAGAAAAGGGTTTACCCAAAGACGGTCAAGCATTTGATCAATAAAGGGTAATGGGAAGTGATCTTTCCTAGTGGCTTTGTTTAGCTTTCGATAGTCCATACAAACCCTCCAACCGGTCACATCCTGGTTGGGATAAGTTCATTATTTTCATTACTCACCACTGTTATACCTCCCCTTTTTCGCACACATTGTACCGGACTTACCCACGTACTTATCGGAGATAGGGTATATAATGCCAAGTCAAGCCACTTGATGATTTCTTTCATTACAACCCCTTTCATGGCATGATTCAGTCTCCTCCGGGCCTCAATTGAAGGTTTGTGATCATCTTCCAACAAGATCTTGTGCATGCACACCGCCGGCTAATTCCCTTCAAGTCGGCAATTGTCCACCCTATTGCCTTTTATGTAGTTTCAACATGTTGATCAGCTTCTTTTCTGCTCAGTCTGTAACTTAGAAGAAATAATTACGTAATGTATTATCAGTCCCTAAGTATACATATTTCAGCTTGCTCGCAATTGTTTCAACTCAAGAATTGGTGGATTTTCGATGAGGGTTTTTCGATCTTACCTTCCTTACCCGAGTAGTCCAAAGGTTCAAGTATGTACCGGTCGATTGACTAGCCAATTTGCCTCTTCCGGCTGTTCCTCATTGACCGGTTCTTCATACTCCTCAAGTTCCTCTTGATCGGTAATGTAGTTGCCGAGGTAACTAAATTCCTCATCGGTTAAATTTTGCCGTGGCATGAAGTAGTTGGCATTCTTCCGATCATCGGCTTGCCTTAGTGTTTGGAACACATTTAGTTTTACCTGCTAGTCATTCACCCTCATTGTGAGTTCTCCATTTTCAACGCCGATCAAGGTTCTCCCAGCCGCTAGGAATGGTCTCCCGAGAATGATAGGTGCATGCTCATCCGCTTCACAATCCAAAACAATAAAGTCACGGAAAAATGAATTTATCAACTTTTACCAAGATGTCCTCGATTTTTCCCTCCGGATGCACATAGGATCTGCATCGGCTAGCTTGCAGCATATAATCATTGTAGGTCTTGCCTTCCCGATTCCTAGTTTCAAAAAAACCGATTTAGGCATCAAGTTTATGCTAGCCCCTAGGTCGCATAGTGCTTTCCCGACATAGTGATTTCCAATAGAACAGGTATTGTGAAACTTCCGGGATCCTTCAACTTGGGCGGCATGCGATTGTGCAACATTGCCATGCATCCTCTCTGTCATGCAACAATCTGTTTCAAACTCTCCTAGCCTTGTTCTCTTGGACACAATGTCTTTAAGAAACTTGGCATAGTTTGGCATTTGTTCAATTGCTTCCACCAATGGCAAGTTGATGTGGACTTGCTTTAGGATATCAAGAAACTTCTTGAATTGGTATTCTTGCTTTTGTCGCCTTCAATCTTTGTGGGAATGGTGGTGGAAGTCGGATATCTTCTATCCTTTCATTGGTTTGAAACCTGATTGACGGCACATTGCCGGGACATCCGGAGTTGCCGATGCGTTATCAACTGGGGTTCTTGAGGCATGCTTATCACAAGACGCCGAGGCGTCATCGGTTGTCGAGGCATGTTTATTGCCGTTGCCGCGGCAATTCCTGGTTCAAAGATCCGAGACTTTGCCGCTAGGTTCGTCTTGATCTTTTTGTGGAGTTTTGTTTGACGAGCGGGTTTGAACCTCTCTAAGTTGTTGGCCACTTCGGTGGTGATTGCCTTACATTGCTCATGTCCAGTTCCTCTTGCGACTTCATGATCGCTAGGTAAACCTCCTTGTGGTCTAGTGTTCAGATTTTGAGCAAATTGTCCGACTTGATTTTCCAATGATTTGATTGCCGCCTCTTGGTTCTCGCAATCTCATCTCGGTCCTGTTAATAAAAGCATCATTTCTTTTATGAAATTACTATTCTCAGCCATATAAGATTCAGTTTTCATCATAAAAGCATTTAGAGAATTTTCCAAAGAACTAGATGTTGTCGGTTGTTGCCGCGGCATCCGCTGTCGTGGCATATTCTCGCTGAATCCGATGCTTGTGCATTCTGATTGTTCGGTTTTGGAGCATTGTTGGGATTACTCCATGAAAAATTCGGTGCTTCTTCCAAGCTGGATTGTATGTATTTGACATCATGTTGTTGCCCCGATTGTAATTCCCCACATAGAAGCTGGATTCGGATTCTCGCATACATTCGGAAGAATTATGGTTATCACCACATAACTCACAAAAAGAATCCATTACCTTGACTTCATGTGTGTTGTTTGGTTTTTGCATGTTCGGACCATCTTGGTTAAAGCGGCCAATTGTGCCGAAATTGAATCGATGATCCTAGTTCATGTATTGTGGCTTACGCCTAACTCCTCCTCTCTTCTAGTAGATGGGAATTGATAGTCATTCTTGGCCAGCCTGTTTAGAATTTGCATTGCTTCCTCCGCGACTTATCTAAGAGTATGCCGTTTGCCGAGGCATCTAGCATCATCCTTGTTGGTGTATTCACGGCGTTGTAAAACATTGTTACTTGAGTCCACACCGAATCCGTGTAGAGGGCATTTGTGTAGAAGTTCTCTATATCGCTCCCAAGCCTCGTACATGGATTCATCATCCGCCACCGAAAAGAAGTAATGTCGTTACGGAAGCTTATCGCTTAAATTTGTAGGATTAAATCTAGCAAGGAAATCACGACAAAGATCAGTCCAAGATGCTATGGATCCGGCAGAATGCTATTTAGCCATGCTTTCGCCCTATCCTCAAAGAATAGGGGAATAATCGTAATCGTAGGACATCGGGGTAACTCCGTGTATCTTGAACGAGTTGCAAATCTCGAGGAAAGATTTCAGATGTTGTCGTGCATCTTCGATTCTTTGAGCCGCCAAATTGACCTATTGTGTTGATCATATTAAACATTACCGTTTCAACTCAAAGTGGTCGGCTTCAATTTCGGGTGCGACAACTCCTGGGGTTAAGTCCATCAAGATCTTCTTCAAGATAGTCTCGAATAGTTACATTTCGTGCAAGAATCACTCCTCCTCCCGCGAACATCTTGATTAATATTGCCGCCTTGATTTGCCATTGCTTCTCTTATCCTTCGCCTAAGTCTTTGTAAGGTTCGTTCGATTTACGGATCAAAGGGATATTCTGGTGAAGTCGGTCTCGCCGTCATATACCAATGCAAAACCAAAGTTTGTTAGCCCTTTGAATTTTAAACAAGAAAAATAAAAAGAAAGTGCAAGAAAGTAAAAACAAAGTCGCTATTGCCAATCCCCGGCAACGGCGCCAAAAACTTGTTGCGCGTAATAAGTGCTACGCAAATGTGCAAGTATACACGTCGCAAGTTATAGTATAAAAGATATCGTCTCCACAGGGATTGGTGCCACTTCAAGAATCTAGTCTCTTGCACTGTAAAAAGTAAAAAAACACAAGTGAAGGATTATAGAAGTTTTAACTAATATAGAAAGCAAATAAGTAAAAGAAAAGATGAATTCAATTGAGAGAGAATAGGCCAGGTTATCGTGAGTTGAGATGTGATAGCTGATTGGATTGTCTTGGTAAAAGAGTGCACGGGCAACTCAGTTGCCGTGGCAACTTGCACGACGGGGTTGCCGTAGCGACTAATTGATGGTTGCTTGGGCGACTAGTTGGGCAACTACTTGGGCGACTGGGCAGCAACTTCAAGGTTCGGCGGAGCGTTCTTCAATGGTTTCTTCTTATCCCTAAGTCGAAACTCTAGCTATTTGTGCATGCCTTGATAATACATCCCTCAAGGTGAATCAAGGGTGAACAACAACCAATCTTGCGCTCCTCTTAGCCGTTGAAATCCTTAACTTATTCCTAAGCTGGATTAATCTTCACCATCATTGGATTGAATAAAGATCATATTCATTCGTTTCTTGAATCTAACTCTCCCAATATTAGATAAATGGATGAAATCACGAGATCCTCTCCCAATTCACTCGCAAACAATAATAAGAATCAAGAATGAATAAACCTTGAAATAGAAAAGTGCAAACTCTTATTACCTAAACAAAAACCAATAGTTTCTCACAATCTCAAAACACAATAACCATAGCCAAGTAAGTTTAGTTCATGGCTAGGTTCCAAAGAAACACAAGATAAACAATCCCTAGCATGAACCCAATCGAACAAGGAAGAAAAGATGAAGCTTGTCGAAAATTTCTTGCCCTAGATGCTTGCCGAAAATTCCCCTTGCTTCCTCTCTTGGAGTTGTCGAAATTCCCTCTTGCTCTCTCTCTTGATCTTGTCGAAATCTCCTTGGTATTTATAGGGCTAGGCCAAAGTCCTTCTTTGAGGAGGAGTTTGAGTTGGAATTAAATTATCTTTAAAGAATATAATTCTTTATTATAATTTTATTCCTATTAGAACTTCTCCTATCCTCTTGGAATTTAATTCTTCTTTAATCTCTGCATGGCAATCAAATTCCTTTGGGCTTGGACCTTGCTCCATATCATCTTGGGCTTGTAAAATCATGAATTTCGACATCCATATTGCTTTTGGTCTTTGTCGACAAATGCCATGGCAACTGGCTCGGCGTCTCCTTCATGCACTGCCCTGGCAACTAGCTCGGCATATCCTTCATGCATTGCCTTGGCAACTAGCTCGGCATTGCTTTGGCAAGTGATCCTGCACATACATACACAAAAACACACCAAAGCAGCATCTATTTCCACAAAAATCACCAAGTTATGTAATCAAGCTCAACAATTGAAGGAATCATGGAGTAATGCATGAATGGCTAACTATGCAACTATTATGAGCCTAAGTCTAACAAAAATATGAGTAAAAAGGGTAAGAAAAATAGTACTTTTGAACACTTATCACTTGGAGTTTAAACGCCTGGTTCAGGCAAAGATGGATAACAAAGTGCTTGAGTTTTTCAAAAAGAATGTAAGAAGCACATGATGGATATATGTACAACAGAAGAGACAAACTCAAGAGGAGATTATACAGTGATGAGACCATTGGTTATCAAGGCCAGGGCAAGAGTAAATGAACCAGTGAAAGGTGTTGCTCATAATAAGTACTCTGAAATTGTGCAAGTGTAGACGTCTCAAGTTATAGTATAAAAGATATCGTCTCCACAGAGATTGGTGCCACTTCAAGAATCTAATCTCTTGAACTGTAAAAAGTAAAAGAAAACAAGTAGAAGATTGTAGGAGTTTAACTAACAACTAAACTAGAAAGCAATAAGTAAGAGAATATGTAATTAAATGAGAGAGAATAGGCCAGGTTATCGTGAGTTGAGGTGTGATAGCCGATTGGATCGTCGTGGTAAAAGAGTGCAAGGGAAACTCAGTTGCCGTGGCAACTTGCACAGCGAGGTTGCCTTGGTAACTAAACGGTGGTTGCCTGGGTGACTAGCTGGACAACTACTTGAGCGTCTGGGCAGCAACTTCAAGGTTCAGCGGAGCATTCTTCAATGGTTTCTTCTTATCCCTAAGTTGAAACTCTAGCTACTTGTGCATGCCTTGATAATACATCCATACGTGAATAAAGGGTGAACAACAACCAATCTTGCGCTCCTCTTAGTCGTTGAAATCCTTAACTTATTCCTAAGCCGGATTAATCTTCACCATCAATAGATTGAATAAAGACCATACTCATTCGTTTCTTGAATCTAACTCTCCCGATATTAGATAAATAGATGAAGTTACGAGATCCTCTCCCAATTCACTCGCAAACAAGAATAAGAACCAAGAATGAATAAACCTTGAATAGAAAGTGCAACCTCTTATTACCTAAACAAAATCCAATTGTTTCTCACAACCACAAAACACAATAACCATAGCCAAATAGATTTAGTTCATGCCTAGGTTCCAAAGAAACACAAGATAAAGAATTCCTAGCATAAATCTAATTGAACAAGAAAGAAAAAAGATGAAGAATGGATGGAGCTTTGTCGAAATCTCCCTTGCCCTTGATCTTGTCGAAATTTCTCTCCTCTCCCCCTTGTCGAAATTTCTCTCCTCTCTCTCCCCTTGGAGTTGACGGTATGGCCTTCAATTTATAGGGCTAGGTCAAAGTCTTTTTTTTAGGAGGAAGTTTAGTTGGAATTAAATTATCTTTAAAGAATATAATTCTTTATTATATTTAAATTCCTTCTAGAACTTCTCCTATCTTTTTGGGATTTAATTTCTCTTTAACCTCTTCATGGAAATCAAACTCCTTTGGGATTTAGCTTTGCTCCACGTCATCTTGGGCTTATCTAGTCATCAATTTCAACTACCATATCATCTTATTCCTTGTCAAAAATTGCCCTGGCAACTAGCTCGGCATCTTCTTCATGCATTTCCCTAGCAACTAGCTCGGTATCTCCTTCATGCATTGCCCTGGAAATTGGTTCTAGCCTTGCTTTGGCAAGTGATTCTGCACATACACACAAAACATAGCAAAACAACATCTTTTCCCACAAAAATCACCAAGTTATATAATCAAGCTCAACGATGGAAAGAAACATGAATTAATGCATGAATGGCTAATTATGCAACTAATATGAGCCTAAGTCTAACAATAATATGAGTAAAAGGGGTAATAAAAATAGTACTTTTGAACACTTATCACACCCCCAAACTCGAACTATTGATTTTCCTCAAGCAATGCAAACTAATAATTACCCGCCAAGACTTCAATTTTCACAAACTTAGCATTGAACTTGATTTCAATTCTCAGAACCGGGGCACAAAGTATGATTGGCTTTTCATTTTTCGAAAAACTTAGGAGTTACTCAGAATTAAACTTTTTAACTATCAACCTAAGTTCACTAGAATTCCTTAAATCAATCACGCCACAACAGTGTTTCATCAAATTTAGCATCATAGTAAAATTCTAAGTGTTTCCATGGTTATCCTAGAATAAAAATTCTATCAATTAAGTGCATTGGCAAAGTCATCATCGGATATTCATCAAATCTAGGCAATTCTTGTTCCAACTAAAGGCATGGCAAGCAATTTATGTATCCTAAATGCAATACTTAAGATGAATGCAACTAAACATGGTAACTAACTAATAGCAATCCCCCCCAAACTTGAGTGAGGTATTGTCCTCAATGCATGCAACAAAGAAAAATAAAAATAAAGAAAAGTAAAATACAAATGAGGACTTACTCTAAGAGTTCGTCGTCATGGATGATTAGTTTCCTTTTGGTCGGTGTCTTGATTCATTTGCTTGAACGCGGTGGTTGCTTCCTTGTTGCCGATGGTGGAATCGATCATCGTACGGGGTTGTCCTCATCATCCTCTTCATCAATGTTGTTGGCTTTTCGCTTGGGCTTGGAGGATTCGATTGGTGCGGTCTTTGTTGGTGCAATGGAGGACGTCCGAATTTGAAAAATTAGACAATGATTCCGTATGAGTTGATTCGGGCATAGGTGCTTTACCTTTGGCTTTTGCAGTGGTTTCCGAGGCGTCTTTAGCTTTGGTTGCCGTGGCATCTTCAGTGTTGGTTGTTGTGGCATCTGCTTGGGCAAGCGCGGTGTAGGTTGCAACGGCATCATATGTTGCAGTTGTCATGATGACTGCTTTATTGGTTGTCGCGGCAAGGATCTCGGCAGGAAAGATTGGGAACGGCACGCGGTTGTCCGGGTACTTTTCTAGGATGACTTGGGTGATGGCATTGTTGTGATCCTTCATGTACCGCATGAACATTAGTTAATGGTCTTCAATTTGCCTAAGGCGGCTTGCCAACGGTTGCAAGAGTGCTTCAAAGTATCCCAGGGTTGATGGCCGAGTTACCCGGGCATTAGGTGTTACCGAGGCGGCAGTGGTTGCCGCGGCAAGTGGGGGCATTGAGTATATTACCAGTGCCTCTCCTATTAGCTTTCAGATTTGTGCTCGATTCCAACTGGACTTTGGTAGGGCCTTTTCATCGGTGGACTCACTTGGGACATGCATCTCCTTGCAAATATTGGAAATTATGCAAGGGAAGAAAAGAGAACCCTTGTCTTTTGAGCTACATACAAAAATCTCATCACAAATAATTTTTCCAATGTTAATGATGCGATCATGCAAGATAGAATGTCTAAGCAAAAGACGAGGTGTATCAACGGTGGTATTGTGTGTTGTGGGAATTAAAGAAGTTTTAACAAACTTATTCCATAATTTTGCCTTGGGTTTAAGCCGAAGGCGATTTACCGTGCCCTTGTATTTAACGTCATTCTATTGAGTTCCCGGTAGAGTGAGTTCTTGAAGCACCTTGTCGAGTTGCTTGGGTGTGAGTTGATCAACAAAGGCTTGATGCTCGTCCTTCTCAATGTAGAGCCCGTAAAAGGTGTTGATGTTTTTGGGGCTTATGAGTATAGCCCGGTTCCAATTGATGGAAAAAGATTTGCCACTTTTAATGTGCAATCCTTTCGAAGATGAATGGTTCAAGGCCAAAATCTTGATGAGAGTTGTAGTATTCAAAGCCTTGTTCTTCGCAAATCTTCTGGCTTTCAAACTTGGACTGAAATCTTTCTTGAACCACCGGTGTAGCAAACTTCTTGTATCTTGGTTCTTTGGAGGAACTTGGATGAACCAAAAATTCAATTTTGGATGCCATGGATGATCTTGGTTGTGAGTTTTGTAAAAATAAAGAAAATAAAAAAAAACTAAAGAGTTGCAAGATGAAAAGTAGGTTATTGGAAGTTAAGGGTGATGGGTTATATAGAAAAGATAGGTAGTAAATAAGGTGGGTGAGATTAATTTTGGAATAAAAAGGAAAGGAGTTTCGATTTAGGGGAAGGGTGACAGCTAGGGGGTTTATTTAGGGTAAGTTGGAGGCTTTATATAAGCCTTAGATTCAGCCCATTAATTTTCTTGTTGAAGAAGTTTCTTTCTTGAATCAAAATTCCTCTTTATCTTGAACTCTTTTCCTACAATTCAAAGACAAATAAAATAAGGATTAAAATTAAAGATAAACTAATGAAAGGAAATAAATAAAGATGTGTAAAGAAATTCTTAAAAAGATAAATATGAAAGAAAGATGTAGTTTTAATCTTAAAGAAAATAAATAAATCTATCCTAAGAAAGAACAAATAATCGAAAATAAAAAAATAAAAATAAAAATAAAAATAAAAAATAAAAATAAAATATCGAAAGGAGAGCATGCTCATGCATCTCCTAAGGTGACCACTTCTTTGTTACGTTCCACATGGGCACCGTTGTAGTACTTCAATCTTTGTCCGTTAACTTTGAATTCACGTTCGTCAGCGATGGACTTGATTATCACGGCACCGTGGGAGAATGGTTTGACAACTTCGAATGGTCCCGACCATCTTGATTTTAGTTTTCCCGGGAAAAGTTTTAGCCGAGAATTGAATAAGAGAACCAGTTTCCCTGGCATGAATTGCCGTTGTAATAGTTTCTTGTCATGCCATTGCTTTGTTTTCTCCTTGTAGATTCGTGCATTGTTATAGGCGAGTGCACGAAATTCTTCTATCTCGTTGAGGTCCAACAAACGCTCTTGCCTGGCACTTTCTCAATCCATATTCATGGTCTTGATTGCCCAATATACCTTGTGTTCGATTTCTACCCGTAGATGGCATGTTTTGCCATAGACAAGTCGGAAGGGGGACATACCTAAGGGTGTTTTGAATGCAGTGCGATATGACCAAAGTACGTCATCTAGTCTTACTGACCAATCCTTCCTAGAGGGATTTACAACTTTCTTGAGTATACCCTTCAATTCCTGGTTGGAAATTTCTGCTTGCCCATTGGTTTGTGGGTGATATGCCATGGCAATCTTGTGAGATACACCAAAGCGTTGTAACATTTTGGTGATGAGTTTGTTGTCAAAGTGCTTGCCTTCATCACTGATAATTGCTCTCGGCATCCCAAACTGTGTAAATATATTTTTCTGTAAGAATCGTTGCACGGTCTTAGAATCGTTGGTGGGAACTGTAGCTGCCTCAACCCATTTAAAGACGTAGTCGACGACAAGTAGAATGTAGAGGTTGCCGAATGAAGATGGGAAAGGTCCCATAAAATCGATCCCCCACACATCAAACAATTCCACCTCGATGATGTTTTGGAGCGGCATCTCATGTCATCTAGAGATATTGCCCGTCTTCTGGCAACGATCACATTGCTTATAAAACTCTTGGGCATCTTTGTACAGTGTGGCCAATACAAACCGGATTGCAAAACTTTGGCCACGGTACGTATTCCTCCAAAATGTCCTCCATAGGGTGAAGAATGGCATTATCGGAGTATATTATGCTGCTCTTTTTTAGGGACACATCGGCGTATAACCTGATCTGTACATTGTTTAAACAAAAGAGGCTCGTCCCAAAAGTAATGCTTAGTATCATGGCGGAACCGCTTCTTCCCTTGGTGAGTAAGGCCATAAGGTAAGATACCACAAACAAGGAAATTAAATAAATCCGCGTACCAGGGTATTGTCGAGGCATGTGCTGCCGTGGCGACTGCTCCTAAGATTGCCGAGGTATGTGCGTCTAGAGTTGCCGAGGCATGCGCGTCTGGAGTTACCGAGGCATCAGGGGATGCCGAGGCATACGCATCCATGGTTTCTGAGGCAACTAATAGTTGCTCAACCGGGAATGCATCGCATATCTCTAAATCCGCGTCCTCCTCTCTATTGCGTTCTAAGCGTGATAAGTGATCGGCCACTTAATTTTTTATTCCTTTCCTGTCCTTAATTTCAATGTCAAACTCTTGTAAAAGCAGTATCCAACGAATCAAACGAGGTTTGGCATCCTTTTTAGCAAATAGATACTTAATTGCTGAATGGTCCGTATGAACAATTACCTTTGTACCAATCAAATTGGATCGGAACTTGTCGAATGCGAAAACTACGGCTAGTAACTCTTTCTCCGTTTTTGTGTAATTCACTTGAGCACTATTAAGAGTTTTACTAGCGTAGTATATCACATGAAAGGTCTTACCTGTGCGTTGGCCTAGGACTGCTCCTACCACAAAATCACTTGCATCACACATGAGCTCAAAAGGTAGTGTTCAATCGAGTGGAACGACAATGGGTGCCGAGGCAAGCTTTTCCTTTAGGGTTTCGAATGCTTGGGCGCAAGAATCATCAAAATTGACGACTTTATCCTGTTTAAGCAAATTGCACAAGGGTTTAGTAATCTTAGAAAAATTATGAATGAACCTCCTGTAAAAACCTGCATGTCCAAGAAAGCTTCGGATTCCTTTAACCGAACTTGGTGGGGGTAATCTCTCGATCACGTCCACCTTGGCTTTGTCTACTTCAATTCCCTTGGATGAAATCTTGTGGCCGAGCACTATTCCTTCATCTACCATAAAATGGCACTTCTCCCAATTAAGGATTAAATAAGTTTCTTCACATCTTGCCAACACATTCTCTAAATTGCCGAGGCAACTGTCGAAGTCATTACCAAAAATGGAAAAATCATCCATGAAGATCTCAAGGAAGTCTTCGACCATATCTGAAAAGAGTGCCATCATGCATCTTTGGAAGGTTACCGGGGCGTTACACAATCTGAACGGCATCCTTCGGAAAGCATAAGTACCGTATGGGCATGTGAAGGTTGTCTTTTCTTGATCTTCTGGTGCTATGGAAATTTGATTGTAACCTGAATAACCATCAAGAAAACAATAAAAGTGTTTACCTGCAAGACGGTCAAGCATTTGATCAAAAAAGGGTAATGGGAAGTGATCTTTCCTAGTGGCTTTGTTTAGCTTTCGATAATCCATACAAACCCTTCAACCGGTCACAGTCCTGGTTGGAATGAGTTTATTGTTTTCAATACTTACCACCATTATACCTCACTTTTTCGGTACACATTGTACCAGACTTACCCATGTACTATCAGAGATAGGATATATAATGCCGGCGTTAAGCCACTTGATGATTTCTTTCATTATAACCCCTTTCATGGCATGATTCAGTCTCTGCTGGGCCTCAATCGAAGGTTTGTAATTATCTTCCAGTAAAATCTTGTGCATGCACACTGCCGGGCTAATTCCCTTCAAGTCGGCAATTGTCCACCCTATTGTCTTCTTGTGCAGCAACAACATTTTGATAAGCTTCTTTTCCTGCTCAGGTTGTAACTTAGAGGAAATAATTACAGACAATGTATTGTCGGCTCCTAAGTAAGCATATTTTAGTTGCCCTGGCAACTGTTTCAACTCAAGAATCGGTGGTTGTTAAATGAAGGGTTTTTCGAGTTTACCTTCCTTACCTGAGTAATCCAGTGGTTCAAAGTATGTACCTGGTCGATTAACTAACCAATTTGCCTCTTCTTGTTGTTCCTCATCGATCGGTTCTTCATACTCCTCAGGTTCCTCTTGATCGGTAATGTAGTTGCCAAGGCAACTAAATTCCTCGTCGAAGTTAAACTCTGTCGTGGCATGAAGAAGTTGGCATTCTTCCGGATCATCAGCATGTCTTAGTGTTTGGAACACATTTAGTTTAACTTGCTGGTCATTCACCCTCATTGTGAGTTCTCCCTTTTCAACATCGATCAAGGTTCTCCCTGTTGCTAGGAAGGGTTCCCGAGAATGATAGGTGCATGTTCATCTGCTTCACAATCCAAAACAATAAAGTCAGCGAGAAAAATAAATTTATCAACTTTTACCAGTATGTCTTCGATTTTTCCCTCTGGATGCACATAGGATACCGTTGTAGGTCTTGCCTTCCCGATTCCTAGTTTCTGGAAAACCAATTTAGGCATCAAGTTTATGTTGGCTCCAAGGTCACATAATACTTTCTCGGCATAGTGGTTTCCAATAGAATAGGGTATTGTGAAACTTCCGGGATCCTTCAACTTAGGTGGCATGCAATTGTGCAACATGGCCATGCATCCCTCTATTGCGGCAACTGTTTCAAACTCTTCTAGCCTTGTTCTCTTAGACACAATGTCTTTAAGAAACTTGGCATAGTTCAGCATTTGTTCAATTGCTTCAACCAATGGCAAGTTGATTTGGACTTGCTTTAGGATATCAAGAAACTTCTTGAATTGATATTCTTGTTTTTGTCGCTTCAACCTTTGTGGGAATGGTAGTGGAAGTCAGATATCTTCGATCCTTTCATTGGTCTGGAACCTGATTGACTGCATTGCCGAGGCAACTGGGGTTGCCGAGGCATTGTCAACTGGGGTTGCCGTGGCGTGCCTATCGTTGGTTGTCGAGGCATCCTTATCATCGGTTGCCGAGGCATGCTTATCATTGGTTGCCGCGGCAATTCTTGGTTCAGTATCTGAAGCTTTGCCGCTGAGTTCGTCTTGATCTTTTTGTGGAGTTTTGTTTGATGAGCGAGCTTGAGCCTCTTTAAGTTGTTGGCCACTTCTAGTGGTGATCGCCTTACATTGCTCATGGCCAGTTCCTCTTGCGACTTCAGTATCGCTAGGTAAGCCTCCTTGTGGTCTAGTATTCAGGTTTTGAGCAAATTATCCGACTTGATTTTCTAATGATTTGATTGCCGCCTCTTGGTTTTGCAATCTCATCTCGGTCCTGTTAATAAAAGAATCAGTTCTTTTTATGAAGTTACTATCCTCAACCATATAAGATTCAGTTTTCAACATAAAAGCATTGAGAGAATTTTCCAAATAACTAGATGTTGTCGATTGTTGATACGGCAACTATTGTCGTGGCATATTCTACTGGAATCCCGATGCTTGTGCATTCTGATTATTCTGGTTTAGAGCATTGTTGGGATTACTCCTTGAAAAATTTGGGTGCTTCTTCCAAGCTGGATTATATGTGTTGGACATCACATTGTTGTTCCGGTTGTAATTCCCCACATAAAAGCTGGATTTCGGATTCTGCACACATTCAGAAGAATCATGGTTACCACCACATAACTCACAAAAGGAATCCATTACCTTGACCTCCTGTGTGTTGTTTGGTTTCTGCATGTTCTGGACCATCTTGGTTAGAGTGGCCAATTGTGCCGAAATTGAGTTTGATGATCCTAGTTCATGTATTGTGGCTTGGCGTCTAACTCCTCATCTTCTAGCAGATGGGAATTGATAATCATTCTTGGCAAGCCTGTTTAGAATTTGCATTGCTTCCTCCGGTGACTTATCTAGGAGTATGCCGTTTGCCGAGGCATCTAGCATCATCCTTGTTGGTGTATTCACAGCGTTGTAAAACATTGTTACTTCTGCCCACACTGGGAATTCGTGTAGGGGGCATTTGTGTAGAAGTTCTCTATATCGCTCCCAAGCCTCGTACATGGATTCATCATCTGCCTGCCGAAAAGAAGTAATTTCGTTACGAAGCCTATCAGTCAAATTTGTAGGATTAAATCGAGCAAGGAAATCACAAAAAAGATCGGTCCAAGATCCTATTGATCCTGTAGGAATACTATTTAACCATACTTTTGCCTATCCCTCAGTGAATAGGGGAATAATCTTAGTCGTAAAACATCGGGGGTGACTCCTTGTACTTTGAATGAATTGCAAATCTCGAGGAATGATTTAAGATGTTGTCGTGCATCTTCAGTTGCTGAGCCGCCAAATTGACCAATTGTGTTGATCATATTAAACATCATCGGTTTCAACTCAAAGTGGTCGGCTTTAATTTCAGGCGTGACAACTCCTGGATTAAGTCCATCAAGATGTTCTTCAAGATAGTCTCGAATAGTTCTGTTTCGTGCAAGAATCACTCCTCCTCCTGCTGGAACATCTTGATTCATATTGCCGTCTTGTTTAGCCATTGCTACTCTTAACCTTCGTCTAAGTTTTTGCAAGGTTCGTTCAATTTCTGGATTAAAGGGATATTCTGGTGTAAACAGTCTCGCCCTGGTCATATACCAATGCAAAACCAAAGTTTGTTAGCCTTTTGAATCTTAAACAAGAAAAATAAAAATTGCAAGAAAATAAAAGCAAAGTTGCTATTGCCAATCCCCGGCAACGACGCCAAAAACTTGTTGCGCGTAATAAGTGCTCCGCAATTGTGCAAGTGTACACGTCGCAAGTTATAGTATAAAATATATCGTCTCCACGGGTATTGATGCCACTTCAAGAATCTAATCTCTTGCACTGTACAAAGTAAAAGAACACAAGTAGAAGATTGTAGGAGTTTAACTAACAACTAAACTAGAAAGCAATAAGTAAGAGAATATGTAATTAAATGAGAGAGAATATGCCAGGTTATCGTGAGTTAAGGTGTGATAGCCGATTGGATAGTCTTGGTAAAAGAGTGCAAGGCAACTCAGTTGCAGTGGCAACTTGCACATCGGGGTTGCCTTGGTAACTAAACGATGGTTGCATGGGCGACTAGCTGGGCAACTACATAGGTGTCTGGGCAGCAACTTTAAGGTTCGGCGGAGCCTTCTTCAATGGTTTCTTCTTATCCCTAAGTCGAAACTCTAGCTACTTGTGCATGCCTTGATAATACATTCATACGTGAATAAAGGGTGAACAACAACCAATCTTGCGCTCCTCTTAGTCATTGAAATCCTTAACTTATTCCTAAGCCAGATTAATCTTCACCATCAATAGATTGAATAATGACCATACTCATTCGTTTCTTGAATCTAACTCTCCCAATATTAGATAAATAGATGAAGTTACGAGACCCTCTCCCAATTCACTCGCAAACAAGAATAAGAACCAAGAATGAATAAACCTTGGATAGAAAGTTCAAACTCTTATTACCTAAACAAAATCTAATTGTTTCTCACAACCACAAAACACAATAACCATAGCCAAATAGATTTAGTTCATGGCTAGGTTCCAAAGAAACACAAGATAAAGAATTCCTAGCATAAACCTAATTGAAAAAGAAAGAAAAAGATGAAGAATGGATGGAGCTTTGTCGAAATCTCCCTTGCCCTTGATCTTGTCGAAAATTCTCTCCGCTCTCTCACTTGTCGAAATTTCTCTCCTCTCCCCATTGTCGAAATTTCTCTTCTCTCTCTCCCCTTGGAGTTGACGGCATGGCCTTCAATTTATAGGGCTAGGTCAAAGTCTTTTTTTGAGGAGGAAGTTTAGTTGGAGTTAAATTATCTTTAAAGAATATAATTCTTTATTATATTTAAATTCCTTCTAGAACTTCTCCTATCTTCTTGGGATTTAATTTCTCTTTAACCTCTTCATGGAAATCGAACTCCTTTGGGATTTAGCTTTGCTCCAGATCATCTTGGGCTTATCTAGTCATCAATTTCGACTACCGTATCATCTTATTCCTTGTCGAAAATTTCCCTGGCAACTAGCTCGGCATCTCCTTCCATGCATTGACCTGGCAACTAGCTTGGCATCTCCTTCATGCATTGCCCTGGCAACTAGTTCTAGCCTTGCTTTGGCAAGTGATTCTGCACATACACACAAAACACACCAAAGCAGCATTTTTTCCCACAAAAATCACCAAGTTATGTAATCAAGCTCAACGATGGAAAGAAACATGAATTAATGCATGAATAGCTAATTATGCAACTAATATGAGCCTAAGTCTAACAATAATATGAGTAAAAAGGGTAATAAAAATAGTAATTTTGAACACTTATCAAAAGGTGTAACCCCGTGGTTAGTAATTAAAGCACCAGATCCATTTCCCTATAAAGACAGCAAGCAAGTCCCTTAGAATTATGCTTGCTCAATGACAACTCCAGGAGAATCATCGGTTGAAAATAAGACGAAGGAAGAGCCAGTAAATGAAGTAAGCCGCTTCATGAGGAGTTGAAGATTGTATTCCCCGCCGATAGCAGAAGGTATAGATATAGAACATAGAAAAGTCGTTGCTGAATAGCCAAAGAAATAAGGAGAAAGAGATTTATTTAAAGAGAAATCGCCAGTGTATCATGAGCCTGTCAAGGAATCAGAGGCTCAAGAATTTCTAAAGATACTCAAACACAGTGAGTACAGTATGGTGGAACAGCTTCACAAACTCCTAGCCTGGATTTCTATGTTATCCCTTTTATTAAGTTCCGAAGGTCACTGTGAGGACTTGCTGAAAATCTTGAACCGGACGTTTGTATCAAAGGAAAGCACTACTAACAAGATGGACATGTTGGTCGGTAATATTGTTGTCAATAACTTTATTTCTTTTAATGATGAGGAAATACCAGAAGGAGGGAGAGGAACATGCAAAGCTCTGCACATCTCCACATGATGCAAAGGATACATGTTGCCAAGGGTTTTAATTGATAATGGGTCAGCCCTAAATGTTCTTCCATTGGCAACATTGAAGAAGCTACTAATAGACAGCTCACACATGAGGGCTTATTAGAACACTGTAAGAGCATTTGATGGGACACGGAGAGAGGTGTTAGGAAGAATAGAAATACCTTTGCAAATTGGACCATCAACCTTCGAAGTGGAGTTTGTGGTCATGGACATAAAACCCAATAACAGTTGGTTACTTGGTCGTTCATGGATTCATACAGCATGAGAGGTCCCTTCTATTTTATATCAGAAGTTAAAATTTGTGATGGATGGACAGTTAATAACGATAGGTACAAAAAAGGAAATCATTGCATTAGTAGCCACTGATGCACCCTACATCGAAGTTGATGAAGGTGCGCTCGAGTGCCACTTCAGGACATTAGAGCTAGTAATGCAACCTTTGTCACTGAGGGAAGCAAAGTACCAGAACCAGAATTATCCAGCTGCGCAAAAATGCAGGTAAAGCAAACACTCAGGAAAGGAGCTGAAACTGGAAAATGATTTGGGAAGAGGCACCAAGGGAGACTGTATCCCATGGTTATCCCTGTCAAAAATGACCGGTTTGGGCTAGGTTTCAAACCCAACCATTGGCAAAGAAGAGCTGAAATCAGAAAGCACCAAGAGATAAGAAAAGCAAGATTGAAAGGAGATGAGGTCGAATAGGAGCCAATGACATTTCCACCATTAAGCCACAGTTTCAGATCTGAAGGCATGCTAGACCCAAACGCCCAAGTTAATAAGGGAGATAAAGGAAAGAATGACCTGTGTAAAGCATTTGAGAAGCTGAGTATTAATGCTATAATGGATGGGGAAGGAGAAAACAAGTACTTGTCCAAGATTTGCCCCTGCTCTGAACTCAACAACTGGACTGCCAAAGAAATTCATGTAGTCTTTAAGATAGTTTCAGAGTAATTCTCAGAACCCACCCTTTTGTCTTTAGACCCGAAGGAAATTAGTGATCTTATGTAAAGGGTCTATGCCAAACTCTATAATTTGAATTTCATTAAAGATGCATTCTCTTTCTTCCAACAAATCTTGCGTGGCAAACTCTTTTCATAAATAAAACCTAAAGTAAAAAACTAAAAAAATCATTCCATTCATCTCTTTTCTCTGTTTATATCCCTATCCATTTTCTTTGCAGGTCTTCAGATATCAATGACTTAAATGAATCTCAGTCCGACACTAAAGTTGACTTTGAATTACCTTTATGCTTAGAGGAAGTCGATGATGTTGATAATGAAGAAGAATATGACTTGCCTAGATATTTGCTCAGAATGGTAGAAGGAGAAGAAAAACATATTCTCCCATACAAAGAGGAGCTAGAAATACTGAACCTTGGCAAGACATGAGGTAAAGATTGGCACCACCATTACAGCCAATACTCGGCAATGCCTGATTGAGCTTTTGAAAGAATTCAAAGATATCTTCGCCTAGTCATATCAAGACATGCCGGGTATCGACACTAACATCGTTGTACATCGGCTTCCTATAAAATTGGGATGTGAGCCTGTAAAGCAGAAGCTTAGGAGGATGAAAGCAGAAATGCTCCTAAAAATCAGAGATAAGGTGAAGAAGCAGTTTGACGTAGGATTTTTAGAGGTAGTTAAGTATCCAGAATGGGTGGCCAACATTATCCCAGTTCCCAATAAGGATGGAAAAATACGTATATGCGTTGACTATAGGGATCTCAATAGAGCAATCCCCAAAGACAATTTCCCATTACTGCACATAGACACATTAGTGGATAACACAGCTTGACATTCTTTTTTCTCTTTCATGGATAGGTTTTTCGGGTATAACCAGATTAAAATGTGCCCAGAAGATATGGAAAAAGCCACCTTCATAACACTGTGGGGAACTTTTTGTTACAAAGTAATGCCCTTTGGTTTAAAGAATGCAGGGGCAACTTACTAAAGATCCATGGTCACTCTTTTCCATGACATGATGCATCGAGAGATAGAAGTATACGTAGATGATATGATCTCCAAATCTCGATCTGAGGAGGAACATTTGGTGAATTTAAAAAAATTCTTTCAAAGGCTTAGGAAGTTCTAGTTAAAGCTTAACCCAAACAAGTGTACATTTGGGGTTACATCAGGAAAATTATTAGGCTTTGTGGTGAGCTTGAGGGGAATTGAGATTGATCCAAACAAAATTAAGGCCACATAAAAGCTCCCACCACCTCAAACACAAAAAGAGGTTCGGGGTTTCCTGGGGAGGTTAAACTACATCATCCGCTTTATCTCCAAGTTAACTCATAAGTGTGATCCAATGTTCAGACTACTCAGAAAGAATAACTCAGGCATGTGGAATGAAGAATGTCAGGCAGCTTTAGTAAAGATCAAGGAACAATTAACTAATCCTCATGTTCTAGTATCTCCAGTTCCCGGTAAGCCATTGATTATATACTTGACGGTATATAAAAACTCTATGGGTTATGTGCTAGGCCAACATGATGATACCGGAAGAAAAGAAAAGGTAATATATTACCTAAGTAAGAAGTTCACTGATTGCGAAACCAGATATTCTTCAATTGAAAAACTATGATGTGCTTTGGTATGGGAAGCTAAAAGGCTCATGCAATATATGTTATATCACACTACATGGCTAATCTTGAAATTGGACCCTTTAAAGTTCATAATGGAAGCTCCAGCCTTGTCGGGTAGATTAGCACGTTGGCAGATGCTATTATTAGAGTTTGATATCCAATATGTAAGTCAGAAAACAATAAAGGGGAGTGCCATAGTTGACTTTTTGGCAAGTTGTGCTTGTGAAGACTATGAGGCACTAAATTTCAATTTCCCCGATGAAGACCTGATGTGTATTTCAGAAGATGTTGAGGCTCCAAATGAATCGTGGGTTTTGAACTTTGATGGTGTCGCAAATGCTTTAAGACGTGGCATTGGGGCAGTTTTGGTTTCACCAGAAGGATATTATTACTCTTTCACAAGTCTCCTAAACTTTTTCTGCGCAGAATACGAGGCTTGCATATTGGGGCTAAGGGAAGCCATTGGCAGGAAAATACATGATTTGAAAGTTTTTGGAGACTCGGTATTGGTTATTTATCAAATACGAGGTGAATAGGAGACGAAAGATGCAAAGCTAATAGAATATCACAAGTTGGTCCTTGAATTAACTAAGGAATTCGATGAGATCACTTTTAAGTATCTCCCTAGAGAGGATAACCATATGGCTGATGCCTTAGCCACTTTAGCCGCCATGTTTAAAGCTAGTGAAGTTTCTAGGATGATGCATATCAAATTGCAAATGTTAGATTCCCCAGCTCACTGCTATGACGTGGAATAAGAAGCAGATGGCTTACCGTGGAATCACGACATTCTGCAGTACATAAAATATAGGGAATACCCGCCTCAGGCAACTGAGAATGAGAAGAAAATGATCAGGAAATTTTCATCAGGGTACGTTCTTGATGGATAAATTTTGTACAAGAAAAGTCAAGATCAGGTGCTTTTGAGATGTGTGGAGGCAAAAAAAGCTCAACTAATCTTAGAAGAGGTTCATGAGGGAGTTTGTGGAACTCACCCTAGCGGCTTCACCATGACCAGAAGAATCATGCGCTTCGGATATTATTGGTCGACTATGGAAGGAGATTGCATCAATTACTCTCGCAAATGCCACAAATGCCAAATTTATTCTGACAAGGTTCAGAAACCTCCCTAGTCACTCCATGTTATATCCACCCCTTGGCTATTTTCCATGTGGGGCATAGATGTCATCAGACAAATTCATCCAAAGGCGTTAAATGGACATCGATTTATTTTGGTAGCTATCGACTAATTCACAAAGTGGGTTGGAGCAGCATCATATGCAAACATCACTAGATCTACAGTTTGCAAATTCCTGAAAAAAGAAATCATTTGTCGACATGGCCTGCCTGAAAGTATCATCACCGATAACACCTCTAATTTGAATAACATGATGATAGATGGAGTCTGTGAGCAGTTCAATGTAAAACATCATAATTCTGTGGTATATCGCCCAAAGATGAATGGGGCAGTGGAGGCTGCAAATAAGAATATCAAGAAAATAGTTGTAAAAATGGCTGATACTTATAAGGACTAACATGAGAAGCTACCATCTGAATTATATGCCTATCGAACTACAGTACAAACTTCTATTAGGGCAACACCCTTTTCATTGGTGTATGGAGTGAAAGTTGTACTACCAATTGAAGTTGAGATATTGTCACTCCATGTCTTAATAGAGGAAAAGTTGGAAAAAGTAGAATGGGTTCAGGCGAGATATGACCAGTTGAATCTAATTGAGGAGAAAAAGTTGAAAGCATTGTGTAATGGGCAGATATACCAAAGAAGGATGATAAGGGCCCATGAGAAGAAAGTTCGCCCGAGAGAATTTCAAGAATGTGATTTGGTATTAAAGAAGAAGTTTCCAATCCAAAGCGATTCCCGAGGAAAATGGGCACCAAATTGGGAGGGACCTTACGTTGTAACAAAGGTTTTCTCAGGTGTGGCATTAATTTTGGCTGAAATGGATGAAGACGAACTTCAGAGCCCGATAAAATCAGATTCAGTCAAAAAGTATTATGTATAAAGAAGAAGAAAAAGAAAAAAGAAAAAAAGAAAAAAAAAAGAGAAAAATAAGAAAAATGAAAAAAAGAAAAAAAGGGAAAAAGAAAAAAGAAAGAAAAAGAAAAAAGAAAAAGAAAAAATTGGGTTCAAAATAAAAACCTGTAAAGGACGTTTTGAAACCAAATGAGGACTTGAGTTGAAAACCCACAAAGGGCGGCTCAGGTAGTTGATAACCAGGATATTTCTCTTGGGAACATAACACAGATGAGTTATATACTTTCTCGCATCGTCACCATTGTCAAAGTCTTCTCAGCATGGGTAACATTCAGGACATCTCACGGCGTTTTGACATGAGGATTTTTGGTCATTGATATTTGAACACTTGTAATTTACTTTATGTTTGTCACAATATTGATAAAATTTTGTTTCTTCAGCCTTTCTTTCTTTACTTAGACCATTCCCCTTTTCGTATAAGCATCTTGCATTGAAATGAGAATTAATAAATTTGACATCACTTAAAACATACAAAAGATTTTTGGGCATTACTTTGAAATTTGTTTAAAAGGGTGTTGGAACTATGAGGTATTCCGTGGTTGAGTTTTGATCTTAGGGCATGAAGAGCACTAAACACATGAAGACATTCAAGGTGGAAATAAGTTTTGCTGCAAGGATTTCCATGCAAGCAATTCAAAGACCTCTGTGAAGACAAGAATCAGAGAATTCTCGAAAATCATTGAGGTTTTTGACGTTACCTTAAGGGAGCATGTTGCAAAACAAAGATGCTTACGTGATAGTCAGTCTCCTGCAACAATGTGGACAATTTTATAGACATTGGAGGAAATAACTAAGGATATAGGGTGCTTTCATTTAAGACCACTCAAGAAGGCCTGCCACTGAATATTGATGTCATGATAATCTCTCTTCCATGATAATGAGAACAATTTTACAAACATTGGAGGAGATAACTAAGAAAATAGGGTTTTTTCATCCGAGTTTTTAAGGATACTCAAGAAGGCATATCTCTAAATATTGATGATGTCATAACCTTTCTTCTATGAAAATGAGAACAATTTTACAGACATTGGAAGAATAATAGGATCTTTATTCAAGAAAGCTTGTCGCTGAACATTGATGTACTAACTACAATGATAATTTGACAAAGGCTAAAAGAGTGTTGAAGAATATGAGGGTAAAGTTAGTCCTTCCAACCAAGAGTACAAGATAACTGGATTGAGCGAGCAAATGTGCAAAAGATCATAAACTTTATATAAGGAGGCACAAAGAATGAGAATAGCAAAGATTTATTCTCAAAGAATGGTCAGTGGAATGTTAACAACAATAGATTGTTAGAGCTATCTAGGATTGAAGGATGGGTTGCTGCAGATCATCATGCTCGTTATGATCCTAATAATATTGTGCAAAATCTTTCGGTGTAGAGAAATGAAAGGAATTCATATTGCCTCTCCTTTTGATGAGATGGGCCAGAATAGACATCAATCGCTAGAGATGAGAAAATGTTTAATATGATGCAGTCCAAAGTCCTCGGGAGATTCATAGTTTATTTTGTGTCCACTACTTAATTCTGATGAAAGGAATTTAAAAGGCAAAAGAAAAACAACATACATTCATATGTTAGGCATCCCTAGGGGCATGCATGTCATAATGTTAGCATCCATTCTTGTTGACAGGTTTGGAGCATTGCTTATCCATCCAAGCATGATGAGGATGGAACTTTTTTTCAGTCTGCTTATCTATCCGAACATGAGGAGGATAGAACCCTCTTATCTATTTGAGCACAAGGAGAATAAAACTTCCTTATCCATCTGAGCATAAGGAGGATGGAGTCTTTTTCAAAACGCGCCTATCCATTCGGGCATTAGGAGAATGAAACCCGTTTATCTATTCGAGTGTAAGGAGAATAGAACATGTTTATCTATCCAAGCATAAGGAGGATGGAACCTTTTTTAGAACTCGCCCATCCGTTCGGACATCAGGAGAATGGAACCCGTTTATCTATTCGAGCGTAAGGAGAATCGAACCTGCTTATCCATCCAAGCATTAGGAGGATGGAACCTTTTTGAACCAACCTACCTATTCGAGCTTGAGGAGAATAGAACTTGTTTATCTGTTTAAGCATTAGGAGAGCAGAACCCACAGTCTGTTCAGGCATTGAGTTGTGACAGGTTTGGTAATTAGTGAAAATCAGTGTCCTTTGTTTTTTGCTCTATTCCTGTTTCACCGGAATGACCAAAGAAGGGTAGTTGTTGTCACTGATTTTTCACTTGAGTTATATTGTTGTTGTTTTTTCATAATTAGTATAACTGTTATACGTTAGTGTTACATTGTTATTAGTATTATTGTTATGTGTTAGTATTATATAATATTGATGTGGTAGTTAGTATTATCATAGCTATATACATTTTTGTTAGTGTTTTAGTTAATAATTAATATAATAGTTAGTATAAAACCCAAAATAAAAAAATAGTCTATTATATAAAACCCAAGCCCATTTAATTTAAAACAAAGCACATATCCATTTACAATAAGGGCTCGTTGGCCCGATTATAACTAAACAAAACCCTAATCCCTTTGCTTCTTTGTTGCGCAGCCAATAGAGGGTCGTTGGATCAAGGATTGATCCAACAGCGCAGATCATGCCAACTAATGGATGATATAGCGTCGCGTTCTTCTAGCCGTTAGATCAAAGAGTGATCTAACGGTCCAGATCACTCTAGAGCAAAGCACGTGGATCACCACTTGCGCGTAGCAGCCACGCTCCTGACTTTCCAGCTTCCATCGAATGGTTCATCGTCTCTGACGTCATCCTCTTCTCAATTGTTCTCGCCAACGTAGTCGTCACCGTCTCTAATCATTAGAAACATACAAAAAGAGGGAAACAATAAGTCAAATCCTCTAATTAGAGCATGGTAACAAGAAGATAAATCCCTAATTTGAAGCCCTAGCAAGAATCAAGCTACAATCGGATATGGACATAGAGAAAAAGGTAACCAGCTAGAATTCAGAACCAAGATCGAAGTAAGTTCAAAGGGTCATATCCCTAAATTGAAGCCTCTGGCAAAGATCAAGCAATCCGAATCAAATCGGAGATAATCCAAGTGAGGAAATTAGGGGTTTGTTCTTGTAATCCAAGTATTTTAGTAGCTATATAAACCCCATTTGTAATTCTATGTAACACACCAGATTGATACGAAACACACACATACGGTTCATACACAATACACAAGAATCACACATAGAATGCATAGCATTCGTACTCAAGGATAGCAAGCAAGTGTTGTAATCAGATTCTCAGTGGAAATAAAGCAAGCGTTCTTCTGGCAATTTCTTTTTTATGTTTATATTTTGAGTTTAAATAAAGAAAAATGATTGTTTTTACCTCTTTTTTTGTATAGCACCACCGTGAATTTGGTTTCGATGTAGCTCTAGTAAGAAAAATATGATTTAGGGTCGCAGAAATCTGGGAAATGGGGATTTTTTTGGAAAATTTCATCACTGACAACGGCGACCGGCAGTCGGCACGGCGGACCTTCGTTGTGTTCTTCAAACCATGAAGAACACAGATGAATACTTCAGAGAATATGAAAGGGAGCCATTTTGATCCATTTTGGGAGAGGAGGAATAAAATGATTTTTGTTTATAACTCTGACCATATATACAGACTGTTAACCCGACCCGAACCCGCTTTTGACCCGTGCCTTTCTTTGGTGGACTTCTATCGTGGCACTCCAACTTTTATTTCATTCAATTTCGTCCTTTTTCTTTTAAATTGACCACCGAATTTTACCCTTTATTCAATTTTAACCTTCACATTTTGCTTTCTTTCAATTTAGACCCCAATTCTATTTTTTTAAAATAAAAAGTAATTCCCCTTTTTCTTTATTTAAAATTTAGTAATTATTTAATTATATAATTTAATTTAAGCAATTTAATTACTTCTTTATGTCTTTTATGTGTACATGTGTGTTTGTTAAAACTCTAAGAATAGGTTATGAGTAAGCTTAGAATAGAGACATCTATGTTGTAAAATTTCCTTCATAATTTAATAAAATACACTTAATTTCACTTAAATCTTAATAGTTAAAATGAATGTAGACCTCTTTAGGATTTAATCATTTATTGGTTTTAAGTTAAAAAAAAACTTTAACACATCAAATTGTTTATGTTGCTTGGTTAAAAAGTGAAAACTAATTAATGTGGTGTCTTACCAAACAAAAATGACAGGTTAGCGCCAGGAGTGTTGGCGGTGATTGGAGTTCATTTTCCGGGCGGTAAGGCCGTTAAAATAGATTTATATTCATTAAACAGACGAATAAGTTGAAATTCTTGTGAACTTGCAAATTTCAATTTTCAAAATGCTTTTTGAAATCAATTAGGTACCAATTTTTGGGCGTTGTGGGGGTGCTAACACTTTCCCATACGTAACTGACCCCCGAGCCTATTTTCTCTTGTTTTCGTATACCAAAAATGTTATTTTGATAAATAAAACATTTTATTAAAATAACCCTTATTTTAAAAGTGATCCAATCACACTTTTTTCCAAAACAAGATTGGTGGCGACTCCGTGTTTTTCTTAAGTCTTCCAAAATAACATCGAAGCTCCCATAAAAAAGGGTGGCAACAGCCATGTCAATTTATGATTCGAATTTCGTACGTCACATTTATGCATGACGCAAGCATTTAAGTATGATGTCATAATTTACCCACTTTTAATTTTACCTTGGGACGGTAAAGCTTAATTCAAATATTTGGTCAACATCCATTAAGCCAGGACAGTTACGACACAAATATCTGAATTAATGAATACCTCATTTTTATGGTTTAAATTAATTAATTTAAAATAAACGGGTCGTATGAATGACAATTAATATACATGGCAAAGACAAGCTCGTAAACGAAGACACAAAAAGCCCACCAAAGCCCTAACCTAAAAGGCCCAAATTATGAAAAATCAATTAGTGGTCTAATTATTAATTAGGTGAGTCTAATGTTAATCATAAATTAATTAAACCCTAAAAACTAGAAAACCCTAATAATTTATGGATTGTCTCGAATCGCAATTATTAACTTGATTAATTTTAAACTAATATCCCAATACGCCAAGGATACTATTTAAAATTAGTCAAATTAATCAATCATGAATTCAATTTAAATGTCCACCTATGTCCAATGTCCATTTCATCCTAAAGGGTAATTAAGAAGTGTTTAACTAATTTAATAAATTTAACATTTATCCCAATAAGCCAATGATATATTCAAATTAATTAAACTAGTTCAAACCTTAATCTAACTATGGCTCCAAAACCTAGCCCTAAGTCTAATTTAATTAATTTAAAATTTGTGCCCTTATAAACCAAGCGCACAATTTAAATTAATTAAATTAAATTAAATTAACTAAACTATCCTAAAAGGCTCAACCTAGCAAATATTCAAAAACTGGGGACCCAAATATCATACATTAAAACATTAAATTATATGAAAATTATATTATATACATATAATAGGATACCACACATATATGTTTATATAAGACCATATTTTAACCATATATTATATAATGTGTAAAATATATAATATACATTGAAAACTATATTATATATATATATTAAAAACATGTATTATAAATTATATAAAAACTATAGATTATGTAAAATCATGATATTATATAAACTACATATTTCATAAAGAACATATATCACATATAATATATAGAACCGCGCACTATATATTATACCATATATTTATATAAAAATTATACATTATATTATATAAAAATCATTATGTAGTATATAAAAGACTATACATTGTGAAAACACACTATTTTACACAAAACACATACCATACATTAAATACAAGCCATGTAACATGTATTCATATCTCAATAAATCACAAGCTAACATTAGGAAACATAAATTGAAAATTAAAGAAAACAAAGATGCAAGATAAAAAGCATGATAAAATAAGATAAACAAAAGGGTTTTAACACTGGAAAAAGGACTAAATTAAATAAAACTAAAATTTGAGGGTCAAATTAAGTAAAAACAAAAAGGGCGACATTGCGAGACTCTTTGAAATTTCAGGAATTGCGGCCGTGGTTATGAAACGCAGAAAGACTATTGGCGAAAAAACGAAAGGGCGGAGGAATTTAAAAACGTAAATAACCCAAAAACTTTCTTTTAAAACCAGTATATAAACGAAACTTAACTAAAACGGGAAACCTTTCTTTCATTTCTTCAAAAAAGCTGGATAACCTCTCCCTTTTTCTCTCAAATTCGAACGAACGCTACCACGATGTTCATCCTCGCCACCATAATTCCTAAATTTTGGTCGTCCTCCGCCGCGTCGGCCGCCGCTTGCCGGCAGTCGCGAACTCAAAAATAGTCGAAACGGCTCCCTTTTTTCTCTAAACTCCAAATCTGACCTTTGTTTTTTTAAAACCGAGCCACCCCCACCTTTAAAACCTCAAAACCCGAGACCCTCAACTAGTTTCAAAACCCATTTTTATAAAAAAAAAAAAAAAACCTAGACCCTTGACGGTTCACCCATGCGACTCAGACAACCAAGGGTTTGTCACCGGTGTGCGAATGATGACGAGGGAAGCTGACGGCCGCAAAGGTAAAAAGAAAAAACCCTAAACCTTTTCGTTTTTAACTTTATGCTTCGTAAAAAACAATGGAATATGTATATCTCTGAAAACTCGAGGCTTTTGCTCTATATTCTCTATTGCTTCATTGAAATCCCCGTGTCTTACAATTGTTTTTTAGGGCTTTGATTTTATACCCTAAATATTACATAGAAATGAAAATGGAAAATGGCAATGAAAGTTTCTATTGGTTGTCTCTGACATCTCTGAATTCTCGTGCATTTCTAAAATTGTTCCCTAACTCCTTGCAACATTCGTTTTTTTGTCTAACATTCGTCCTTTTTGTTTCTTGCATGTGATGGTGGATCGCGAGGAGAGGAGGGGGAACCAGAAAGAATGGACGGGGATAACAAGGCACTGGTGGCCTGAATCTGATGTGATCGAACATCAGTGATGTGGCATCTGGTCAGTGGCTCTCCCTGCCAACATGAAGGTGAAGTGGCAGCACTAAGCAGATGAGGGGTCGGGCAAAAAACTCCACAACAAGTGGGAGGAGTCGAAGCGACGTGCACATAGAGACACCGAAACCTTCCCTGTCTTGATCTTAAGCCGTTAGATCTCCTCCAAATCTAACAATTTGAAGCCGACTGAACAAGGGATGAAAAAAGATTAAGGTTTTTAAAGGTTTAATTAATCTTGGGCCTTATCGGGCCTCTTAATGTAATATGATAAATGTAATATGTATATATACTTTTTATGAGTTTTAAAATGTAATTGAACTTTATAAATTTGAACCTTGTTTTATATATATATATATATTGGGCTTTTGTTTAATTATAATCGGGCTACATTTATTTTATTAAGTCCTTTTTTTATTCCGTTTAATTTTGTTTAATAACACAAATAATAATACTAATAAAACAATATGATAACATATAGATAACATAATATAATATACTAATAATAATTTTTAGGGGTTTCTTCTTCAATTGGATAATAATCAACACGATAATATATCACTGGTATAATATGAGACTACTAATACTTAACAAATAACCTTAGTAATATTTTTGGTGTTTTTGGGTTTTGGATAGTAATAATGATAAATAGGTAAGATAATAAAATAAGACTGGGTTATTAACCTGGACAAAAATTAGTGATTACAACTGCTCCATCATAGTCTTGTTATGGGAGGTATACGGGCCTTCCGCTTAGCGTACTCGTGCGCTATGCTGATTGAGCTATTATTATGGCGCAATAAAAACTCTGCAAGTAAGATTTGGCTTTCGTCCTCGCTTAGATCGCCATGACAACCCTGTGTTGGATGAAATCTATGTAATTTAAAAAACACTGAAGGGAACAAAAAACTATTTATTAAAAAAAAAACACATGACAAACATCTTCATGAGGAGGTACTACTATTTGTAAATACTAGATGCATGCATCTCGTAAATTATGTTCGGAATGAACCCACCATTAGAATGATAGCTACTTCAGATTCGAGATCCTGTGCTTAAACCGAAAGAAGGGGTGGTAGATTATGTTTGGAACACTAATCGAGAAAAACCCTCCGTGACTTGATAGACGGAGGATATTCATAGGTGCATAGAGGGAAACTATTGATCCATACATAGAAATGGTTGAACATGTTCAAGCCAAGTTGAAACAGGAACATCTAGTTTCTGAAGATTTTTTTTATTGTCACTATGCAACAAAAACCGTCTATGGACTAGAGTAAAAAAACAAGAATAGAGTGTTGGGTTGAGTCGATTTTTGGAGAGATTTGTGCAGGTATTTTCTTCTCTCTCTTTAATCCCGCAAGATTTATTAAAAGACAGAACAATCACAATATGTTAAGTACCAAGATGTCTATGAATTTAAGCAGCAAATATTACCAGGCGCATTGTTCTGTCACAAACAGCTTGGTGCATGACTATGCCCGCGGCCACAGAAACATTGAATGAGTCAACCATGCCTTTCATCGGAATACTGCAATGCAAATCCGACAGTTCCAGTGCCTCGTCACTTATTCCCCTGCAATCAGGGCCACAATAAATTTCAAGTATCGTGAAAAGAGAGTCACACAGAGAACCATGGCAAAAAACTGACCACATTACAGAAACAAAAAACAAGACATAATCATATTACAAGACTTGGAACACATCAACAAAACCAAGGCATCGGATGGACTTGAAATGAGATCCATAAAATATGTTTGATATTTTTGCCTTTGTTTCCATCCATTGTTTTCAGTTAGACATGATATTGTACAAAGTACAGAAATTTTAAGTTAGAAGACAACTTCAGAAACTCACAAACTACAAAAACAAAAATTATGAGAAGTTTGAAAAAGGTAACAATGTAAGTTACCTATTTTCGTTCCCAACTACAATCGCAGTCGGCCTTGACCAATCCATGTCATATATGGATACCTGCAAATAGTTAGTAATGCAAGTATTCCGGCTTAGAATTTTAGAACTTCAATTATCAAGGGTCATATAGTTGCTAAGATTTTTTTTTTTTGTTCGTGACTGAAACTCTGATTTGAGAGAAAAAGACAGCAATCTGATACAGGATAAATACAATTATTTATCCTAACAATAAAAATTTTAGTAAGAAGTACCCCCAAAGATGGGAAAAAATCAATACCGCATCCATTCCTAAGTGTGTTGTAGCGATCCGATAACCGCGTGATTTTAAAACTTCAAAACACTCCTTGGGAGAGTTCCAAAGTTCGATATCCAACCATTTCTCTGCACCCATGCTAACATGGCGGTTCTCTCTGTATCTGGATAAACAATGATGTTAGGAAAGCAATTGATTGATTGAACCAACTAAAAACACAAGACATTAAGCAAGTCAAACTAAGAATTTAACAACTTAAAATGCTCGAATTAAACAACCATCAACCGAAAACCAAACCCTTTTTGGCTTCAATAATCTTACCACCTTTTAGAGCTGTCACACGCTACGACGTGAACTGACTGCAAGCCAAGGGCATCAGCAGACCTGAACGTGGCCGAAACATTGCCGAAATCAGACAACCCTTCCACCACCAAGCAAACTGAATAGCTCCTATTTCTCACCACCCTCTTCAACCTTTCTTTCCTCTCCTCCATCAAGGCAGGTCCGATCGCCTCTATAACCTCCCTGCTGCTCAGGGACTCACTCCCACACCTAAACCTGTCAAAGTAAGGAAACCACCGGTTATTATGGGTATCCTTTCCCGATTTCCTCTCCATTTTCATCAACCTCGCAACATCATCTTGGTGAGTCAGCAAGTGTTCCACAGTGTCCTTTGCCAACTCTTCCGGGGATTCATCTTCTAAAGGGGCTACTTCTTGTATAGCCGAAAAAAACCTCGTATGGGTTCTACTAGAACTAATTGGACTGCATAAAGGAACTGCATTTAACCAAAAAGAAAAGCAAATTAAGATGAATAAAAGGATAGCTTCTTTCATCTAAATACAATTAATCCAACTCTTCCAGGATATTCTCCGAATAAACCAAAAGCGAAGGCTTTCCAGAAAGCCACTAAATTTAACCAAAAACAGAAAAGAAAAGCCATTACATTTAACCATAAAAGAACATGAAATTAAGAAATACAAACTATGGGTTTTTAAACCTGAAGCTCAATCAAATCCGGGTTCCATAGTTTTGCAAAGAACATTAAAAAAATGGAGGCTTCTATTCATTTTTAATGAAACGTACCTGAAGTAAGGGGGCGAAGTGAAAAAGGAGGAAATAAGGCTTTAGGGTTTAAGTCAAGTTTACAATGAAGATTAGAGAAATATGTACGGATTAGACTACTGCAAACACTCATCCCCTCCTTTTTTTCTGGGATTTTTATAGGGATTTAAAAAAAATGGCAGTTGGTTATGGCGCCAAGGAGTTGCAGTGTTGAAGTTGAGGTAAAAGCTTCTTATAGAATGGATAGGGTTTCTAAAAGAACGGGAGGAAGATAATTGTGGTCTTACTGCTTTTGCTTGAGTGAAGAATTCCACCTAAAATTTAGGGTTTCTTCTTCCTTCATTTTATTATTGATGAAATTGACGGTGAAAGTACAGGAAAATGGTAATTAAAAAATAATTTTAATTAAACTATCTTTTAATTTTTTTAATTTTTAATTTTTATAAATTAAATAGTATTCGTTATTAGTGGTACTCATTAATGCTTGTCGAGCGTTACAGACTTGTCTTAAAAAACAATTACTTGCATCAATGTTAATTTTATTTTTTCAAGTTAAAAAATCTTATTTTTTATTTTTTTTGTAAAAAGGGTTTTTTATCAGAGATCAATTGCTGTTCAAAATAATTATCTTTTTTTATATATCTTGTGTTATTTTTTTGTTGTCTTTTTGTGAAGTTTACTTAAATGTTGTTTTTTGAAAGTCCAGTTAAAATTTTTTTTACGACATAAATCGATTTTTTTTTTTGAAAGAATGATGAAAGGTCTCTTATGGTAGTTTAAGATGAGAAAAATAAAGAGAGTTTTTTTTTTTTTATCATTTATTTTTGAAATTTTGCTTTGTGTTGTGTTGTTTTTTTCTTATAAGTTTTTTTTGTTGCTTTCCTCAAACCGGTCGTTTTGCTATCGGATAATAGATGTTATCTTTTTTTCATGTTTTTTAACGGGATTATTTTCTTATGATAATGTGTTTTTGACGAAAAATTACAAACTTTTATGTATTTGTATTCGTCGAATCGTCATTATTATCAGCCTGACCCTTAAAATTTACTTTGTATCCTCAATATTTGTCGTCAATTTATAATTTGGTACTAACTTTCGACCTTTTCTTCTCGTCCTTTGTGTTTAATTTTTTGCTTTATGTTTATGGGCTTTTGATGTTATGATTGGTTTGTTTTCAGCTTCCTAGCCACGGTTGTACGAATACTTTTTAATTTAATGAAAATTTTTCATTTTGTTTTTTCAAAAAATATTAATTTTATTATTTGACTTTCCTAGACATATTTGTGTGCCCTTAATTTAAGGATTTAATGTAGAAAAAATCAAATATTATTCATTGATATGATTTATGTATGTTATTGTAAATGAATATCATTATGCTTATTTGATAAATTATTAAATTAATTATTTTGTGATTGAAGTTTTGAATAGTGTATGTCTTTTTAAAAAAAAACAAGAAAGATAGTGTATTTTGAGCAATCAAAATGTAAAATATTGAGAATCATACTTGGAATATCAGAAAATCATAAATTTCATCTGAAAGTTATTGTATTAATTTGACCATTCTATCAACTATTATATTTTCTTTTCCAGATAGGATTAAATTTGAAGTTTTGAAAGAATACATGTACCTGTAACAGATTTAAACATTTACTTTTCCAGTTGAAGCAGTGTGTTGGATCCTCGTTCTCCACAAACCTTCGTTTCCACTTTCAACCACCTAACTCACCCACCACAATGAACCGGCGAATCACTCTCTTTTTTTTTGTACTTTTTTAATTATTTTTTAAATTTATATTTCTGTGCATATATGTACACATCCTTCCTATTTTTTTTTTCTCAGTGAATTCATTATTTTGTTTCAAAGCTTCAAACTTTTGCATTCTTTTTTGTCTCTCTGTTCAAGATCAATGGAGGCGAAGTTGCTTAGTGTTTCTTCTTCACCTTCGTTTTCCGTTAATGGGGCGACCAAGTTTTCAAGACCCAGTTTTGTTTTAACTTCACAAACCAGAAAATTCCCCATCTTCAAGTTCCATTGCCCTGCAAGATTGTCCAAGAAAGCTGTTCAATCGGTTCATGCTTCCACCAACTCTATTGGGTATGGAAAAAGATCGATCCTTTTGGCTCTTCTTTTGTTCTTTACCCAGAATTCGGCTTTTAGATTGTTCAAATTTGGTTCTTGCTTTCAGCTTTCCTCTGTTCTTTTGTTTTTTTGGTTGTGTATGGAAATGACGGCTTTGACTTTGCTGCCTTTATTCTGAATTGGGTTTGTTTCAATTCGACAGTTGTTTACAATCCCATTGTTAGATTTCTTGGAATCTTGGATTTTAATTGTTTTTCTGATGTTTGTCAAGAAAATGTTTTCCTGGCTGTTGGATTATTATATGAAAAGCATTTTAATTGTTGAATTCGGTTTCCTCAGTAATTTTCTTTAATTCTTGGAATGGATTTTCTCTTTGAGTGCAGCAGCCAACATGTTACACATAGATGCATATTAGTACAAATTATTATGTTCTCAAGAATTTCCCATCTGTATGGTGTTTCCATGGTGTGGTAGCTGATTTCCTTGTTGACATTTGATGGAGGTTTTTGATGACTTAATGTTTTGGTAACATCTCTATAGATCGAAGACGACGTCAAGGCAAAGGGTGGACGAGAGCGAGAACTTGACTCTCAATGCAGTGCGGTACTCCTTAATTCGACAAGAGGACAGCATAATATTCAGCCTTCTAGAGAGAGCTCAATATTGTTATAATGAGAGTACATACGACCCTGATTCCTTTTCAATGGAGGGGTTCCATGGCTCTTTGGTCGAGTACATGCTTAGAGAAACCGAAAAGCTTCATGCCCAGGTATGTTAGACTCAATAAGCATTGAAAGGAAACAGGTGTAGCGAAATCCACCCTGCTTTTCTGATAAACCCTTTAACTGTACATTAGGTTGGCAGATACAAGAGCCCAGACGAGCATCCATTCTTCCCAGATGAATTACCGGACCCCTTGTTGCCACCTTTGGAATACCCGCAGGTAAAATGATAGGAGGCATTACTTTTTATTAGATATATGTTCATTGCTCCCTTGTCCGCATTCGCACTAATTCATGAAGTATTCTGGTAGTTATGAGTTTTATTGGAACTTTTAAGTATTTGTTAGTGCCATCACTATAGGGTAAAATGATATCATGGGAAAATATAGCCATCGGCTACGGAATTTGGTATTAACTATTAAGTACCCTCTTGAAGGACTTGGGGAGTACTTCTCTATTACCCTTCTTCCTTGTTAGTGTAAGTGTTGGATATAAATGTATCCGACGTAGGCATGTTCAATATTTTTTGAAGTTTTTCCATATTTGGAGGATCATATGCATCGAGCACAGGTACTTTTGGTGATGAATGATGCTCTTGATGTCATCACGAGAATATAAGATTTAAATTGTTACGTCGGAGTAATGGTATTCTGTTCAAAGAATTTAATCCTCTGCACATGATCTTTATCTCTCATTGTCCATAATATTTATGTATTTTTGGACATTCAGATTCTTTTGCTGTTGAGTGCTAGGTTTTTACCTTCTTACTAAAGCCTTTTTCGGACAATCAAACAGGTACTACATCCCATTGCTGATGCAATCAATATAAACCCGAAAGTGTGGCAAATGTACTTCGGAAATATTATTCCGATATTAGTAAAGGAAGGAGATGATGGCAATTGTGGATCTACTGCCGTTTGTGACACCATGTGTTTGCAGGTATTTAAGACAAGTCTCAGGTGCATTTCTGATTCAGTTTCTGCTTGCTTGCACACACCCATATACATGATATCAATTGTATTGAACAACTTGAAATCTTGGAGAGGGATATCTTGGTTGAATAAGGTTTTCAGGGCATGCATACCTTTTGTTCCGATCGGTTCTTTGATCGAACTGGTGGTTGTATCGAACAACTTGATGTTCTGGAAACCGCTGGATGCTCAACATTTATGTGTCATTCCAGGCTCTTTCGAAGAGAATTCATTATGGAAAATTTGTAGCAGAATGTAAATTCCGGACATCTCCCGATGCTTATCGAGCTGCCATTAGAGAACAGGTATTGTTTAATGTTTGACTTATGAGTTCCATTCCCGGAATTGTTCGTTGAAGCATCTATTGGATTGTGTTCACATTATTTGTTCTCCCATCTTTGCAGGACAGGGATTTGCTGATGACATTGCTGACATTCCCCTCAGTCGAAGAATCGATCAAGAAAAGAGTAGAAATGAAAACCAGAACCTATGGACAAGTAGTGCAGGACGACACATGCGAAAACGATGGCGATACGGTTTACAAAATAAACCCAAGCCTGGTAGCCGACTTATACGGCGACTGGATCATGCCGTTGACGAAGGAAGTCCAGGTCGAGTACTTGTTGAGAAGGTTAGACGGACCCGAAGGAATTTAAGCAGTATCATTGGCTGTTCATAGAAAGATTGATGCTATACTGTTGATGTTGTAAATTGTAGCTTTAATCATCCACTCTAAAATACGATGATCCTACAACCATAATAATTATGAACACATCGTAAACAACATTCTGTTTTTTTATTTTGTTTTTTGGGCAAATTTAGAGGAATTATTCAAACAAATATCAATGGTCCCCAGGGTTAGGGACCATTGTCACCTGCAGGCTGCATCAAATAATTATACAATTTATGTGCTCCACTCTGGATTTGATAATGACATGAATCTTTATTTTTTTCATGTTAGGTTTTGGGCAAAAATGTCGTCATTTAATTAAGGCAGACTCTTAAAGAGGGTGGAAACCCTAGACAACTATTATGACAAGTACAACTATGAGGGGTCACTCATTTTAATTGTTCCAAATATATTATATTTTTGTCTTTTTTTAAGGATTCTATTTTTAAAAAAATAATATATCTAAAATATATGTGATTCAGAAAATTATTTGTCATTAAAAATATGCATGTGGATAGATATCAGGAAAAATTTTTAATCTAGTTTTAGAAAATGAAAAAGACATAACTATGTGAAAATAATTTTTAATTTTTTAAAAATATAAATCAATGGTTAAATTTTAACCAAATTAATAAAATATATAAATAATAAAGATTAAATATTAAATATATAATTATATAAATTTTTATTAACAGTCAATTTTATTAACTTTTACGTTATTTTCTCTATTAAATTTTAATAATAATTTAATTTGTAAATTAAAAGTATGATGGATGTGTCACGGGGTTAGTCTTCTGCTAGACAACCGTGCGGCCTTAGCTGCTTTCTCGGCTGAAAACTGAGCTAAGTCACCTCGAAAACTCCTAAGTAAAAACACTTAGAAACTACTGCGGAACAAAAGAAAAGTGATGGCAAAAGAACAAGAGAATGTGAGTGAATACTGAGTTGTATTACTCTGGGTAAAAGCTTACAAACTGAAGCAAGTGATGAATAAATGAATGAAATGACCTGGGTTGAGCCTCCTTTTATAGTGAGAGCTCAGTACAATCAACGGTCAAGATTACAATGGATCAACGGTCCAGATGAGAGCCTATCTTATCCTCAACATTTGAATTTTAAATAAGAGATAAAGTGAGAATTATCTTTACAAATAATCACATAAATGATAAGTGAGATGCCTTATCGGATTTCACCATGGTAAATACTATGCTTGCTCATTTTACCATGGTAATTGGCCAGCTTACTTGGGTCATTTGGCAAGCCTAAAATGTTTGTAGAGATAGGCTTGGGCGCCATGGTTGCACTTGTCTCGGTCGCGGGCTTGCGGTCCGTGACATTCTCCCCACTAGTTCTAGCGACGCCTCATCGCGCGGCTAAAATGGTACCGGGTCGATCTGCTCCTCGAATTGCCATAAGGCATCGGCCGGTTCCCAACTCATCTCACACTCGGAAGACCCTTCCATTGAACAAGGTACTCATGCCTTGGTCGATTTCCCACTTGACGAACGGCTCTCTCGAATGGATTGCTTCTACCTCTTTCTCGTATGAGACCTTTACTCCGACTGGCGCTCGGTGTGATTTGCCTCAATCTGGATCATCTTCATTATGGTGATATGCCTTCAACAAACTCACATGAAACACCGGATGAGCTCGGATAGTTGGCGGCAACTCTAGTTGATAGGCCATGGTGCCTACCCGCTTCACAACTTTGAATGGCCCCTCATATCGTCGCACAAGCCCCTTGTGATTTGGGTTGCGCAAGATCGAAGTCAGTTTGGCAAGGACTAGATCACCAACCTCAAAGTACACATCCCGACGCTTTCGATCTGCCCACTTTTTGGTCCGCTTTCCCGCCTTGCGCAAGCATGCACGGGCTAAGTCATAAAGCTCATGCCACCCCTTGGCAAAATGATAGGTCTTGGACTCGGCCCCGGTACCCGGTCACAATCACGTTTGGTGTAAGCGGCTCTTTGCCCGGTTACAATCTCGAACGGACTCGGTTTGTCGCCTCGCTCACGCAAGTTGTAAGAGAATCACCACATCTAACAGCTTTGTCCATCCACGCTTATTAGCACTCACATAGTGCCTCAAGTAGATCTCAACGAGTGCATTCACTCTCGGTTTGCCCATCGGTATCGCGGGTGGACACTCGTCGAGAAATTCAAGTTTGAGCCCAACAACTTGAACAACTCGTCCCGAGAACCTCCCGTGAACCTCGTGTCCCGATCACCGATAATGGATTGTGGAACACCCCAAGATTTCACCACGTGCTTGAGAAAAAGCCTAGCTGCGCCTCCTCACCGGACACACCTTGGGTCTTTGGGATAAATGTCGATACTTGGAAAACCTGTCTCGACCACCATAATACTAGACTTTCCGTCAACAACCGGCAAACCGACTATAAAATCCATGGAAACACTTACCCATGGTTTCTTCGAATTGGCAAAGGCTGCAACAACCCTGCTGGACTCTTCGCTCGATCTTGTCTTGCTGGGCACACAAGGCAAGTCTTCACATAGGCTTCAACATCACCGCCCATGTGTGGCCAATAATAATGCTCGCCATCAAGGCCAATGTCCGGTGTATCCCCGGATGTCCCGCCCACTTGGAATCATGGCATTCCTTCATGAGCTCCTTTCGAATTCCATCAAACTGAGGCACAAAGAGGCGACGTCCACGAACAAACAACAAGCCTCCCTCTAGCCAAAACCTCCAGGTTTTGCCCTCCTTGGCAAGTTCGATCAATGACTTGGCCGTCGGATCATGTGTCAATCCCTCCTTGATGCGCTTCAGCATCGGTCCCTCTGGCAAACTCGCAAACTCCATGGTATACCTTCGGCTTAGGACATCGGCCACGGAATTCACCTTCCCTGGTTTGTGCTCCAAAGTAACGTCGAACTCGGCAAGAAACTCCTGCCAACGAGCTTGCTTCGGGGACAACTTCTTCTGAGTCAAGAAGTAACTGTTGGCGACATTGTCGGTGTACACCACGAACTTGGACCCAAGCACATAGTGTCTCTATGTGCGTAGACAATGCACCACCGCTGTCATCTCCTTCTCATGGATTGTGTATCTCCGCTCGGTCTCATTGAGCTTCCGGCTTTCATATACAACCGGATGTCCCTCTTGCATTAGGACCCCACCAATGGCAATGTCGGATGCATCAGTGTGAACTTCGAAAGGTTTGGTGTAATCTGGCAACACCAAGACAGGCTCACTCACCATGGCGAGCTTGATCTCATCAAAGGCTTTCTGGCACTCCGATCCCTAATCCCACGCCTTGTCCTTCTTCAGCTAGTCGGTCAACGGTGCGACAATTTTGGAGTAGCTTTTGACAAACCTCCGATAGTAATTCGCCAACCCCAGGAAAGATCTCAACCCGGTTACCTTAGTTGGCGCCTCCCATTCTTCAATGGTTCGAACCTTCTCCTTGTCCATTCGGATCATACCTCCTCCAACAATGTGGCCAAGGAAAGGAACCTCTTATCGGGCAAATGAGCACTTCTCCTTCTTGACATACAACTCATTTTCCCGCAAGACTTTGAACACCTCCCGCAAGTGTTCGACATGCTCCTCCAATGTCTTGCTGTAGATGACGATGTCGTCGAGGTAGACTGCAACAAACTTGTCCAGGAACGGTTGTAGCACCTTGTTCATCAGGGTACAGAAAGTAGCTGGAGTATTCGTGAGGCCGAAAGGCATCACAAGATACTCGAAAGAACCATACCTCGTCACGCAAGCTGTCTTCGGCTCATCACCCTCGGCTATTCTGACTTGGTAGTAGCCCGATCGCAAGTCCAACTTGGTGAACCACCTTGCACCACCAAGCTGGTCGAACAAGTCCGCAATGAGAGGAATCAGATACTTGTTCTTCACTGTGAGCTTATTCAAAGCCCTGTAGTCGATGCACATCCGTAGGGACCCATCGTGCTTCTTCTGGAACAACACCGGCGCACCGTAGGGTGCCTTTGATGGGCGGATGTACCAGGCATCTAGGAGATCGTTCAACTTTTTGCGCATCTCCTCTAACTCAGGCGGGGCTAGTCGGTAAGGGGCTCGAGCGGGGGGCTCCGCACCTGGCACAAGCTCAATCTTGTGATCAACATCCCTCTTCGGAGGCAACTTCTTTGGCAACTCAGCAGGCATCATATCTGCAAATTCCACCAAGACTTGCCCTACCTCATCGGGGACTCCCTCAGTTGCGACAGGCTCATCGCACACCAAGGTTGCTAGGAAGGTCGGCTCCTCCTTGCGCACCGCCTTTGAAAACTGAATTCAGGATAGAACTTTTACACCTACTCCTGACCCTCGGCTCACTGGAACAATGCATTGATGCTTCGGATCTAGAGTGCATAGACAATTCACAAAAGGAACAGGGAAAGCGTTGATCCGGTCTAGAAAACTTAACCCAAGCACAAAATCAAAGTCATCGAGTGGGATTACCTTGACGGCTTCCTTACCGGTCCAACCTCCAATGTCAAGTTGAACTCCCTTTGCGACTCCCGCAATCGGTACTTCCTTGGCATTCACTGTTTTGATGAATCCACTGGACTTCTTGATAGTTACGCCAAGTTTCTCGGCAGTTTGCTCGGACATGAACAGTTCAGAGGCACCGGTGTCAACTAGTGCACTCAACTTCTGGCCCGCAATAGTGATGTCGACGAACATCAACCCTTTCTTCTTTCGACCCTTCTTGACCTCCATTGTACTAATGATGGAGCCAAGCTTCAGAGCCTCGCTAGTCTCGCCATCAGCTGTCTCCTTGACGGCAGCAATTATGTTCTTTTGGGGATAATCCCTGGCAATATGCCCTTCTTTATGGCAATGGTAACACTTGTCATGCTGCTTGTCCCTTGAATCAGCATGTTTCCCATTCGAAGGCTTATTCCCGCCACTCGAATCTTTTTCGGATCGACTTGACTTCTCCTTGTCTCCACCATGACCTCTGTGCTTCGGTCTTGGTTTGGAGGAGTCAGGTTTCCTACGCCCAATCTCAATGATGGACCCGGCAGTAGTCAGGGCAGTAGAGAGCTTGGTCACTCCCCGTCGCTGCAACTCCATCTTCGCCCATGGTTGCAACCCATCTACGAAGGTGAAAAACCCATCCTCTTCACTCAAGCTCGGGACCTGCAAACTCAACTCCACGAACTTTCGGACATGGTCCCTCAAACTCTTGGCATCTTCTTGTCTAAGTCGCCTCAGCTTTGACCGTGCCTCATCTTCAGCATATAGAGGATAGAAATGTTCCTTGAACTCATCTTGGAACTCCTTCCAAGTCTCAATGGCAGTGTTTCCACGCTTCACATCATCGCACCTATGTCGCCACCACGTTTGTGCAAGATCAATTAAGTAAATACTTGCAAAGCTTACTTTCTTAGCATCTTCCTCGATGCCCATGGCTTTGAAGTATTGCTCCATTCCCCAAAGGAAATTCTCCACTTCCTGGGCGGACCTCGTCCCCTTGAACTTTTTCGGTTTGGGGATATCTACCGAGGTTCTAGAAACTGCAACAGTCGCGCTGTTCGCAATCGCCGCTTTTAACACAAACAACTCGGTCTTGAGCAGCTCCACTTCCTTCTTCAATTCATCTTTCTCGGAGTTGGAACCCTTTGCCTTGAGCTCCTCAACCTCCTCCCTTAGAGCAACCACCATGGCCTCTAAGGCATCGCCACGCGTAGACATCTTCACATCCATCCCATTAAGAGCCTCCTGAACATCATCCTGAATTCCCTCCAAGGACTCGAGCCTCTCAAATCCAACGAACTCGAGCTTCTCAACATCCATTGACTCCAAAGGTTCTAACGTCGCCTTGGCCTCCGCCATAGACTCCTCGAGCTTGGTAACCCTTCCCCGGATCGATGTGATCACGCCCTTCGACGAACCCCTCTTGGATTTGTCACCGTGGCCTCTGCACCCTTCTTCTTCACTGCGGTGTTCTCTCCATCACGTGCCATCTCGAATCAAGAACTTCTCAAAGAAAAACTTCGCTCTGATACCACTTGTCACGGGCTAGTCTTCGCTAGACAACCGTGCGGCCTTAGCCGCTTTCTCGGTGAAAATCAAGGGCTAAGTCACCTCGAAAACTCCTAAGTAAAAACACTTAGAAACTATCATGGAACAAAAGAAAAACGATGGCAAAAGAACAAGAGAATGTGAGTGAATACTTGAGTTGTATTACTCGGGGTAAAAGCTTACAAACTCAAGCAAGTGATGAATGAATGAATGAAATGACCGGGTTGAGCCTCCTTTTATAGTGAGAGCTCAAGAAATCAACAAATCAAGATTACAATTGATCAACGGTCCGGATGAGAGCCTATCCTATCCTCAACATTTGAATTTTAAATAAGAGATAAAGTGAGAATTATCTTTACAAATAATCACATAAATGATAAGTGAGATGCCTTATCGGATTTCACCATGGTAAATACTCTGCTTGCTCATTTTACCATGGTAATTGGCCAGCTTACTTGGGTCATTTGGCAAGCCCAAAATGCTGTAGAGATAGGCTTGGGCTGCCATGGTTGCACTTGTCTCGCTCGCGGGCTTGCGGTCCGTGACAGATGCGACCATTCACGTAGTTTATACTAAAATAAAATAATAATTATAATGGATTCATTGGCCTTGAACAACATCATTAATGACTAAATAAAAAACAAATTAATAAAAAGAAAAGACAGAACAGCATGAAATGCTGAAGTTTTGTCGGGAACACAAATGACTAAAGCAAAAAAAGCAGAACAAATGAAGTTTGAAGAAAAAAAGAAAGAAAGAAACAGTGAATTTATATAAACATAAAAAATAAAAAATAAGGGTTTGGTTTAATATTTTAAGTTTTTTTTATAATTATAAAAATTTAACGTCTTTTAATTATACCATATACCTGTTGTACTCGAATTTATATAAACATAAAAAATAAGGGTTTGGTTTAACCCATATTACCCAATCCAAATAAAGAAAAAAATCTGGAGCAGTTGTGGATCTAGAAACAACCCAAAACTTAAAATAAAATGAAAAACCTTTAGCTTATAAATCCATAACCAAAAGCCAAATCCACAGCAAACCAAACCAAAGCAAAAAAAACTCAGCAATGGAGAGAAGCAAGGTGATGACGATGGCAATGACAGCTCTGGGATTAGCTTTAGTTTTAATGGCGCAACAGGCCGATGCTACAAGGTTCATTGTCGGAGGTGGAGGTGTGGGTTGGACCACTAATATTAATTACACTGTCTGGGCTAAAGGAAAGCACTTCTACAATGGCGACTGGCTCTGTAAGTTCTTATTTCTTCGTCTTTCTTTAGATCTACTGCTGGTTTTCTGGTTTTTATGGTTGAGAAGTTGATAGATCTGGACATGGGTTGTTTTCAAATGATTTGATTGTCTCAAATCTTGACTTTTTGTCTTTGTTTCCCTGGAAAGCTATAGTTTACCTGCTAGTTTTAGAATATTCTCGCTTTAGCTTTCCCAGAAAATGCAGAAAGTTGAAGGAAAGTGAGGGAAAAAAGTTTTAAGCTTTCCCCAGGTCTGGAAATTTTACTTTTGTTGTTTCTGTAATCGAGATTCATAGTTTTCCCCAGGTCTCTAAGCACGGGATCCATGTTATTCCGAATCTTTATATTTCTTGAAGTATTCATGTCCGAGATAGTAACTGCAAATCCCATTTTTGAGTTGATGTTGATTGCATTTATGGTTTTAAAAGACCAGGCTAATAGTTAACTATGCACCTGATTGTTTGCGTTTGTTCGTTTATTTCGCAGTTTTCGTATACGATCGAAACCAGATGAATGTGCTAGAGGTGAACAAGACTGACTACGAGTCATGCAACTCTGATCATCCGCTTCACAACTGGACAACCGGAGCCGGACGGGATGTGGTTCCGCTTAATGTGACTCGACATTACTATTTCATTAGCGGGAAAGGGTTCTGCTACGGAGGAATGAAGCTAGCAGTCCGTGTCGAGAACCCGCCTCCCCCTCCTAAGTCTGCTCCGTTGAACGAAAAGAGTGGCACCTCATTGAGTACCTTTGTTTACAGAGGCCAACTTGTTTTACCGGCTGCTTTCGCCATTGCTGCAGTGTGGGATGCATTTGTTCGAATCTGGTAGTTTCGAAATCGAGATCGAACTTGGTCAATTCCTTTCCTTCATCAATTGTGAAACGATTCGTATTCCATTTCTTCTTAAGTTATTGGTGTGTATTTTTTTTCATCCCTTTGTTGTTCCAAAACAGTTGACATGAAACTAGTTTTAGAGGAGGGGTTTGATTTGAAGTGTGAATTGTAATGGGGGTTTGCCTATAGAGAGGCATTTGTTGGAGAAATTATTGTTTAAATTTGTTGAATTCTGGAAATGAAATTAAGTTCATGGAATCCACCATTGTTAAAAACCATATCATGTCATTTGATAAAACTCAATTCAGACTAGTCGTTAATAAGTCGAATATCGGCGGTATAAAAAAAAACTCATATCGTGTCATTTGAATTAAAAAATAATGATGTCTGCTCTAGCATATATTATAGAATTTGAACGGACTTGAAATTTAAATTTTATCATGTATAAATATATAAATTTTCATAGTTTGATATTTTTTTCTAATATAACAAAGGATTTAAAATTTAAAATTTTTAAAATTAAAATAAGCATATTTATATAAAAAATTACAATAAAAAATATCAAATAATAACAATATAATAAATTGATTAAAGTGAAATCAATAATGAAAAAAATATTAAAATTTTCTATTGACATTCTTCGCTCTTTCTTAAATTATAGATTTAAAATTTATTAAAAATAATTTTTTTCTCTTTTCCGAACAGAAATTATTAAAATATAATAAAAAGTTTCAAAAAAAAATTTAATAATGGGTCCAAAGTTGTGCATGTGGTTAAGTCACTTTTTGTCTACGGTTCGTTTGGTGTCCGATAAATAGGCACCGATTTCGGAACTATGTTTTTCTTTTTTCTTTTTTGGGTATGGAATGAAACATTTTTCTTCTCATAAATTTGAATGTTGAATTTCAAAATGGGTCCGGCTAACTTTGAATAAGAATTTGACAAAATGATAATGATTAATTTATAATAAGTAGAGTAAATTATACAAATGACTATTTAATTATAGGATTGATGTTAATTTAATTATTATATTTTTAATTTTAGTAATTTTACCACATAATTATTTAAGTGGTTTTACAAGTCACCTACCATTAAAACTTAACGGAGAGGCTGACGTAACAGTTAATTTTTTGTATAATTACATATTTTGTCTTATTATGTACACATTTTATCAAATTGGTCTTAAATTTAATTTAATAAAATAAATTAATTATTCAATTAGGTAGTAACACATGTCGCAACCTTAATGAAAGACTTTAACTATTTATTTTGATTTAATAATTTTATTTTTTTCCACCAATCAAGTGGTGACATTAATTATTAGATTTATTTTAATAATTTAAATATTTGTGTACATTTCCAGTGTAATGTTCAAATCTTTTTAATTCATATTTATTTATTTTTTCTGCCATTAACAAAAATTAAAAATATATAACAAATTTTATACTTTAAAATCACAAAAGTGCACTTGGCACAATGGTAAACCAATGCCCAACTGTCTAGGCAGTCCTTTGTTTGAATCCTGCTTTGAGCATGGCTTTGTTTTCTTTATTTTCTTCTGGTGATATAATATGTGTCACCACCTAATTAGAGGAGAAAAATAAAATTATTAAATTAAATATAAAGAATTAAAATTTTTTGATACGTGTCACTATCTAATTAAATAATTAATTTATTTTATAAAATTAAAATTAAAAATAAATTGATAAAATGTGTAAATAATGAGAACTAAATGTGTAATTATATAATTTTTTATAACTGCCACATCAGCTCTCCGTTAGGTATTAGTGACAGGCGGCTTGATTTGAACCATTTAAATAGTTACATGGTAAAATTGTCAAAATTAAAAATATAGTAGTCAAAATGACATCAACCCTATAATTAAATGGTCATATGTATAGTTTACCCTAATAAACAAGAAGTAATATAAACACGGGTAAAACTTTGATACACAGGCTGAGTAAAATTAATTTTACACAAGCATGTGTATTTACATTATAAAAATTTAAATCCTAAATTCCTAACCCTAACCCTAAAAAACTAAAACCTAAACTTTATACCCTACACACTAAATTCTAAACACTAACATAAACCCCTAAACCTTAAACCCTAAACTAAAACCCTAACCCCTAAAATTAAAAGGCACATGTAAACTAAAGTTTACACGGCCTATGTATCAAAGTTTTTTCCTATAAACACTAAAATTTAATGAGTAGTTCTAAGAAAAAAGATGATAATATTCATCTCCAAAGACCGGGCTTGAATACTTGTGTGCTATTCTTGTTGACTCCTCAAAAACTTTGAATGAAGGGGTTCATATGGTGTAAATTAATAATTTCTCTTTATCATGCCTTTGTATGTACCTAAAGCCTACGCCATAATCCCTGCAGAGGAATGGCAACATTGCTAGGAAGCAAACTTGGGGTGCTCTTCTTAGCTAGCTCGCCATATGCTTCAATGTATAGCTCCGCAACCCTCGTTGTCATCTCTTCCTTGCCGAGGCTCGAGCGGATTGTGACCGCAACATCCATATCCCCTTCGCCGTAGCTTTTGCATTTGCAAGTATTGCCGCCTCAGAATCCAGAATACGCTCGCATTTCTTGTGTTCTGCTTCTGCCTGAAGGTTCATCAACATCTTTATGCGGATGATATATATTTGATCTCATAACGCTAGCCCCTTGTTAATAGCATCATGGGTGCTCCTGTCGAGCGTTCCGTGCTCTTCCAAAGTCTTGCCAAGCGTAATCTTTCCGAGTTCGCTCCTGCCGTAGTTTGCATTAATTGAATGACTGCAAATATAGGATCTTCAATGCCATAAGATGCCAGAAAAGGATCTAAAAGCACCCCATCAATGGTTATAGGAACATTGTCTTTGTTACGGCACTTTGATCTAATATGGGGATTGCTTGTTCCTTAAGCAACAAATGCACATACCTGATTTTATCAACTATTGCTATCAAGAAGTTGATACCTATCGATATCGACCGGTACAAGTCGATATGGATTGGTATAAAAATCAAAACGATATGATGTTAATACCGTTCTAATTTTATCTTTTAAAAACCGGTATGTATCAGCCGATACATTGGTACTGTAACGAGAAAACAAGAATTCCATTAAACATATTTGCAGTAAAGCTGGTTTTATAATGAGTGAGATTCAACAAAATGAAATTGATCCCTCCATTCAAGTTTCTAAATTCGGTGTTCTGCACTTCGACAATGACAATGACAACCTCATTAAGCATCCAGAACCGTCCGAAGCGTCGGTATTTTGCCATGAACGGAAAAATCAATCTTGTTTAGTCTCAAACAGCACAATACTTGCTCCGGAAGTTCCTCTTGTTTTTGTGCCTGTCAATCAAAGGCAAAGATCATTAACCCAAAGTTAAACATCGACGAGTTTGAAGTAAGTTCACTGTATTTAAAGTATAATTTCCTTTTGGTTTTTGGTTATTTTGTGTTTTATTGGTGATCCGGCTATCGAAAGTGCTGCACAGAAGTTGGCTGTAACGAACTTGCTTGACCGAAATGACATTAGTCAGTTAGATCAATTTCGATCTAAGTTGGTTATGTAGGTTCGTAAAATAAGCAACCGAACCGGTTTGCAAAGCCCTAGAATCATTAACCAGTCTATTTAACAAAGATCCCAGTTTACATATCCAATCAGATCAGGGTGTTACCTGGATGGTTAAACCCACATCAAGAATCCCGTTTTTCAGTCGATCTCGAAACGACTCAAGCCCCTTTCTCGATATATAACTGAAGCGATGAATGTCCAGATCAATCTCAAAGTAATTAGAACCCTGCATGAGAATTAGAACCAACATCCTCGTAACCGATCCTAAGAATGAATTAGTAGTTACAACTTGATATCATATGCAGTTTAAATTCAGAAAAATTAGAAGGAATTCAAGCTGATAGAAAACGAGTGTCGGGCACAGGTATAATAAAATACGTTATTTGATCATTGAAGAAATCCGGACAAACTGGCAAATTAAGTTATGCCCGAACTACAAGATCAGAGTGTCTAAATCGCATCGTAAGATAAATCCAATGAACAAATTAGAAACTTGTGTACTATACCTTATAAAAGTTATGCTGAGGGCGTGAGAGAACCGGCTTTTCATTATAAGCACTTACGAGTTTCTTCTCGGTAGAACTCAAACTGAGATCATCGGGATTAACCAAACCGGCCATGATCTTTAGCCGTTCTCTAAACGGAACGATCGAGTCTATCGCAAACCCTTTAACCTTTTCCATCTCATCATCAACCATTTTCTGGAGCAAAAGTAGAAATTCTCACAGATATTACAAAGTGAGAGAGAGAAAAGCAAAAGAAGCTAATATTGGATGAATGAACTGAAAACAACCTAACATAGATCGAAAATACAAGATTATACCCATTTTTTTAATTCAATTTTAATATTATCTCCCATAATAGAACTACAAAATACTCTAAAAACACAAGACATGCATGTGATGCCGAGACGGTGAAGCTAAAACATACACCTATTATTCATTTGTCTCCAGCAGCACGATAGGGTGATTTTTTTATTACATTTTTCATGTAATTAAAAAATGTTTGGAAAGTAATATCGTCATCCTCAAGTCGGACACGGGAAACAACACAGAGTCACAGATACTTCAAATAAATATGAAGTCTTGGAGCAATATCGGCAAAAATACTACCCAACTGAGTACAATCTTTTAGTTCAATATACTAAGTGGATTCTCTAGCAGCAAACAGGAATAGCTAAGAATCATTTGGCCCTAGAAACCAGATTAGGTACCCTTCTATTACCGAGACTACGGATATTACCGATGCTTATCCTCATTATATCGTAGTGTAGATCACACTATGCCCTGGGAGCTATAGAATTACAGCTGGCTGAGGGCATAACCTGAATATTATACAAATTAAATAAATATACGCTTTCCGAAAGTGGAATGTTATAATGTTACCTTGATGCTCTCCTGATATTGTGGAGAGATGAGTCCATCGAAATTCTCGTTAACTTTGAAATAAAGAACAAGACTCATTCCTTCACCGTCACCATCACCGAGGAACATTGCAGCAGCGTAAGTAGGCAACTGCAGGAGAAGACATGAGATGATACAAATCGCTTAAAAGAAATTGCCGGGAATCATTTTTATTAATGATTAAACGGCAGAGCAATATACCTGAATATTAACAATTAGAAGAGGAGGGACTTTCCCATTTGCTTTTACATTAGGAAGCTCGATATGTTGGGCAATATGATTTATCTTTCTCGGGCAGATAAACAAGTCAACGCCTATTGGAGTATATGGGGAGAAATACGGTGCTGGACACTTCCGTTTATCTCTATAAAGAAAATAAATCAACAATTGCGAACTTCAATATAAAACTACTAACACATAAGATAAGTCAAGGGTGAGAATCACTAGCATACTTGAAATAGGTCTCGCCTCGAAGTTTAAAAGTTGAGGGTGGAATCTCGGACCAACATCCTTGACTTGCCTTCTCATCCTTGCTACACGGAATCATAAATCCTGCTCTGGGACGATATAAAAAGCGTTTTGATGTACCTGTTATAGATGAAGTTGATATTATAGGTACAATTTCTACTTTAGAAGTAATCATTGAACTCAATAAAGTACTAAATAGAACTTTGGAAATAAACTTAACCTGAATTACTTACAGTCATCGAGTTTGTCTTCTGCATCACACGATCTCCTCTTAAAAGAAAGCCTTAAAACTGCTGATTTCTTTCTTTGGGAATGTGGAGCCGTACCCGATTTTAGAATCTTCTCATTGAAACTCACAGAAGAAACCATCCTCGATAATCCTGATCTTAAGTTTTTCTCTTCGGAATTACGCCTATCTTCTTTTGGACCTTTAAAGCTCCCATAACGATGATCTAACGGTTTCTTCTTCCTATTACAAATTTCATCAGCCTTTCCCTCATACTGAAGGTGACCGCTTGACATATTCCCAATTGCATTACCCAACGGAAAGCCATCTGAAAAAGAAAAATCCAGACAAATTATATATATAAGATGTACATAGATGATTAATCTTCCTGTTGTCCATTCAAAATTACATGCATAGAATTGTGCACACAACAACTAAACAGTTCATAATGTGGAGTACTAAATAACACAAACTCTATGATGTAATACACCGAAAAAATTACCAATCATAAGTTTGTGATATAGTTTGCCCCCACCATTGTCTAAAATTCAGCAGATACAGAAAAACTAAGACGATTCCATTGCTATATCATCATGTTTTATTTTCTATTTCAGAACTTTAAATTATGATCAAGTAAAGGTTAATCATTCGTTACCTCCTTGAATGCTGATGAAATCATCATCTGAATCAGATTCAAGAATACTAACTGAATCGAACCAAGCATCCTCTTGGCAAGCTCCTGTAGAAAAGAAACTTGGTCAACTTCGATTTTCATTTCTGGTATATACTAAAATCTAGTGATAAAGGACTAAAAGAAAAAACATCAAAGACATTGTTTTTAAGACGGTCCATTGCACAGAATGAAGTTTGCATGTCTGATACTCGTGTTTTGACACCTATCCGAACTTGGGTACGGAGTATGATTCTCCAAATATGGAAAAACATTAAAAGCAGGTGCATTCTCATGTCAAACTCATACCCTAATCCAACTCCCATCCTCGAGTTCGATTACCAAAATGCTTATGTTATACTATCATTTATACTCATTACTATCTAACAAAGTCCCTTCAATTTCAACAAAAAGGTGTTTTACACCTTTTCTTCATAAGTTTTTGGTAACCTATATTTAGCAAAAATGTACCTGCAAAAACTATTAATATCCACCAAAATAAATGATCTACCATTTGTACCAATTTGACTCAGATGCCACTGCAACTGAGTGAGATGGAATGCAGAGTTCAAAAGCTCAGATTTTCTGAGTAGTGGTTGTACCGTTCTCAAAATCCTCATGTACATATCCACTAATAGCGATATCCGTTACACGAGCATCACTATTCCTTTTCTTGGTTCCATCTGCCATAGAACCGGAACCCTTCCCACGGCATTTCCGGATCCGACGACGGGATCTCCTCACAGTCCTGATTCTTTTCGCAGGTGCAGAAACACAACTCCCCATCAAGACTGTACTGGCAGAACCCTGGTTAACAGCAAATATTGTCTACAATAGATATGCAGCCGTTTACGCCAGAAGCCGGATTAACTGTAGAAAAGATCAATAAACTTGCAGTTAACGGTGAATATATATGCAACCATCATGATCATAATCATCAAATTCCGGAAAATACGCAGACAAGGTATGGAGATGTGAGACGACATCTCCGCCCAAGTTCGAATAACATAGCATATTATCAAACAACTATAGATTTAACAACTGAGCTCAGAACCCAATATACAGTCCTGAATTAATCATGGATTTCTAGAGCTTAAACCTGCCATATCCATTAAATCAGAACAAAAAATCTAAAAGGAAAAACAAAAACAACATTGAAAACTTAAGATGGTCAATGTAAAGAAAACCAGTGTTTAAACATGAAGCAGAACCTCTTTGAAGCTTAACTAGAAACATAAAAAGGCAAAACTGAAAAGAAAAGATAATTTATACTCCATATCCAATGAGGTTAAGGAGACAAAAAAGAAGATGATGGAGGCCAACAGAATCAATGAAATCAGTCCCACATCAGAAAGTAACTTGAAAGCAGGAGGAAAGGAGCTTTAACCAATTTAATTACATATAAAATAAAAAAATAAAAAACACTCCTAAATTGGAAAATACTTGCTTTCCTATGATGAAAAGAAGCAAAACAATGTTCAAACTTCAAATAAAATTATGTCAACATATTTTATTTCTTTGAATCCAAAACTGAAATTTGGCTAATACATCATACACGAAGAATCAATCAATCATATGTTTAAAAGCAAACATCTTTACAAAAAAAGGGGGGAAGCATTATTAAAATGAATAATTAAAGTCAATGCTGCTAACTAAAAAAAAGGAAGAAACTTTGAATCTAAACTAGAAATTACAAGGAAAAAGCTTTGAATGTTCCGGGGAAACAAACAAAAGCAAATATCTTTACAAAGTTGGGAAAAAAACCCAACTTTAGATCGAATCTAAAAAAAACTTACCTTGATCGCTTCCTCTTCTCTCCAGAAATGGGATCTCTCTCCTTACAGGGAACAATCCAGGTCGGATCCGGGTAGAAGATCAAACAAAAAAACCTGCAAGCTCTGTCTTTTTTTTGGGTTGGTTTCAAAGAATGGGAAAAATAAACAAATAAAGAGATGAAAGAATGAAAAGTGGTAAGAAAGGAAGAATTGTTACGGGTAATTAGAAAGAGGTTTAAATAAATGGAGGGAGGTGGTGGAGTTATGTTCCATGCGATTTTAGCTTTTGTTTTAAAGCTACTGTCTTTTTTTCACTGTTTCACGTTTCGATTGTGATAATGTTGTCTGATCGCCATGTCTAACCTTTTCTTTTTTTTTTCAGGTAAAATTAAAAGGAATTATTAATGTCGAGTTACTTGATGGGTTAAGTTTAATGGAGCGCAAGACTGAAAATAGTACGTATCATAAAAGATTTTATTACAGGACTAAATTTTTTTAAGTAGTTACGATCAATTTCTTGAGAATATTCTTTCGCAACCAGTCGAGCCTTGTATCGATTAACAGAGTCATCTGCACGCCGTTTCACACGAAATACCCATTTGTATTTTAGACAGATTATGTAGACCATGGAACAAGATCCCATGTTTAGTTGCATAGCAAGACATTAAACTCATCATCCATGGCTTGTCTCCATAGTGGGTCTTCGGCAGCTTGAGTAACAGTCTTTGGCTCAATTGTGGAAAACAAAGAATGGCATGTAGTAGTATTAACAAATAAAGGACCAAAGTACCTCGGATTTGGCCAGTGAATCCACTATTGTGGAGGATCATGTTGTGGCAAGTTAGGGAAGACAACTTGTTGTGATAAATCAACCAAGGGAACTGATGTAGCAATGGAATCATCAGGTTGTCGTGGCAGGTTACCCAAGAGAACTGGTGTGGCAATGGAATCATCAGGTTGTCATGGCATATTAGACAATGAAGCATCATGTTGTCATGACATAGGAGGCAATGACGCATCATATTGCCGTGACATAGTAGGTAAGAAAGCATTAGGTTGTGTGGCATAGTAGGCAATGAAGCATCCGGTTGTCGTGGCATAGGGAGGATACGTTGTGTAGCAAAAAGAAAGATGCAAGGAACAAACTGAACATGGTGAGAAACATAAATTCTATTAGTGATCGGCTCCAAGCATTTATAAGCAGACTGCGTCACAGAGTATCAAAGGAAAACACATTTAGCGAACCGTGGCTCAAGTTTATATGTCGTGTATGGTCTCAGCCAAGGGAAGCACAAGCATCAAAATGGTTGAAGCTTGTCATAGTTTCGTGTTAGTTAATGAAGGAGAAGATATACATTACCCAGTATCGGTGTAGGCATCTGATTAATAAGATAAGCAGCTGCCTGAAAAATATGTGGCAAATACTCTATTGGGAGGGATGCAAAGTGAAGTAGAGAGAGTCCAGTCTCCACTATGTGACGATATCTCTGTTCAGCAGTCTCGTTGTATTTCAGAGTATGAGACAGTGAAGTAAAGTGGGAAATACCGTCCAAATTCAAAATGGGCAAGAGCTTAACAAACTAACCTCCATTATCAGAGAATAGAGATACAATGGTATGATGAAAAAAGGTTTCAACAAGCCTTTTAAACTGAGGAAATATTACCGCAATATCAGATTTCTTCTTCATTTGTATTTAACTGAAGAACACATAAGACATTTGTGAGAGAAAGATGCTTGGTAGTCGTGGGAACAGTGCATCGACCAATATGAGAAATAGGTAGAGAGTTACCATTACCTAGATAAATTGTATCAGGACCATCATAAGAGGAGATATCCTTAAGAGATGCAGTTATCATTTGTGGTGTGATGTGAGGCACCACTATCAAACATCCAAAGAGTCAGATCAGATGATGAAAGATCAGTAACAGTGTTAACAACAGGTAAATCAGATGATGTTTGCTGATAAAAATTGTTGTTGTGAAGGAACCAAACAAGCTTACGGCAATCTCGAACAACATGCCCTAGAAAATTACAGAACTTGCACTCAACACCTTGTCGTCTAAAATGGCTAGATTGAGGAACAGAAATACGATCACCACTAAAAAATAAATGGCCAAAGCGACCAACCTTCCTTCGAGAACGATTGGTGGAATAACCAAGATTTGAATTAACCCACTACGCAAAATATATTGTGGCAAAAGGTGTAGCTTGGTTAGATTCTTGTAGGAGCCTCTCATGATCATTTAAGATCTCAGACAACTCAAGTATGGATGTCGATGTGTTACGTACACGAAGGGAAGCAACAATTGGACGATAATCATCGCCCAATTGATTGACAATAGAAATCAAGAGATCTACATCGGAGACATGACAATTTTCCAAGGCAATATCAAAGGTAATATCTTGCATGTCTTTCATGTAGTCAGAGATAAACATGGAACCACGCAGATTGTGAGCCAATTTAGACTTGAGAGCAAGGATGCGACCGGGAGATGCTCGAACATAACTTGCAACTAGAGTATCCCATGCAATTTTGGCGGTGACAACGGATGAAATAAGTGGTTGAACTTGATCATCACAACTACCAAGATGAGCATTGAAAAGAATTTGATCCTGATGATACCATCGTAGATATTCAAGATTAGCAATTATTGTCACGGCATCGGTAAACTTAGAAGGGGAAGGCTATGAACCATCAATATAATCGAGTAGCCCAAAACCAATGAGAGTAGCCTCCATTTGGCGACGTCAAACGGGAAAATTGGCAGACGTAAGTTTGATTGAGAAGTTGGTCAGTGCACTAAAATGCACAAGATTATTAGAAGTAAAAGACAGAGTCATGAACGGAGATCCGATTTAAAGAAGAGCAGAAAAGAAAGGGAAAATGAGTAAAGAAACTCTACTTCGCTCTGATACCATGTAAATGATTTGTATATTTGATAATTGATAATGTTTACAATTGACCTATATATAGGCTTACAAAAGAATATACAAGGATAAGAGATTAAATATTAAATACAAATCAAATATTTAAATACAAGATAAGATTGAGATAGAGATATGATAAGATATGATTTAAATGAGATTTGACTAAGAGTTATCTCATGAATTTGAATGAGATAAAAGTTATCTCATATTATCTTTATCCTTAATAATGAACACGATTTTCTCTTTCTTCATATTCTTATATCACTTTTAGATTTAAAGTAAATTTGTCAACAAAACTAAAATTGTACTTGTACTAGTAGAATTGTTCCAAGTTTGGTATTATCGTGTATTTGTTGATACTCGAATTCACATAAAATAAGATAGGTTTTAATGAAAAAAATCAACTCTTAAATTATATTTTTAGCCTTTAAACTATTTTTTGGTCAAAATAAGCCCCTAAATTATCATTTCTGGTCACTTTAAGTCCTTAAATTATTTTTTAGTCAAAATAAGTACATAAACTCTGTCATTTTTTCTTTTAGTCTTTAAACTATCTATTGGTAAAAAAAATCTTTGTGATGTGTCAACATCTTATCGGTCGAAATAATATTTTTTTTTACTTAGATAACTATCGGACTTAAAGTGACCAAAAATGATAGCTTAAAGACTTATTTTGACCAAACAATAGTTTGAAGGCTAAAAGTAAACAAAAGGTATAGTTTAGGGGTTGATTTTTCATTTAAGCCAATAAGACAATATGGGTATTCTTGAACACTCAACCAATTAATGGGTCTATAATTTTTTTATAGAAAGAGATTGATATTACCATGTATCTCATTAAAAAACCCCTAAACGCAGTCGGAAGAAAGAGTACACATGACAATACATACATAACCTTTATTTAAACTAGACATAATCATCAAGAAAAATCGTAAAATATCATCCGAAGAGAGAATCCTATGACTCAAAAGGTCACCTCTGCGAGCAATCTTTGTCATTTTCATCTGCAAGCTTATTCATCTCTCGACCAACATGTTCCACATGAACCTCCCAAGGCCGGGACAAAAAGGATTGAATATCAATAATTAATGATGAAGCCGTGAACCACCTTCCTTCGTAATCCAAGTGGTAAGCAGCTTGGTTCCGCTTAAGCAAGTCTCGAGTTCGAGGCGTTGTATATGTAAAAAATTCCTACTGGGAGACTCACCCACCAAAGTCAGGTGTGCAACGCGGGTCAGTCTGAATTAATCAGGGTGAAGCATTGAAAACTTGAAGGGCAACCAAAAAATATTATTATTTATTATTATTTTATATGTGATTTAATCAATAAATTGTTTAATTGATTAATAATATGAGTCTAGTAAATAATTTGATAAAATTAAAAGGTTGTGATTTACATGAATTTTTGTTGGCCAAGGATTTACATGAAAATCGACACTAATTAAGTGATATAATTTAATGAAATTACAAAGTCTGAGTAACCTGAACAATTTCGACTTAAATTATTGTTTTATAATATGTTTTTATATTTCTACATTTACATGTAATTATCGTTATCTAAAATGATAAAATCTAACAAAATTTTGACTTGGATGATTATAAAACATATAATAGAAAGTGGGAAGAAAACTAATTTTTTTTTTCAAATTTGGTACTTAAAGGAAGAAAAACGAATTTTAGTTTTCAAAAACATTCATTTGAGTAGAGCAAAGTTAAATTGATAATATTCTTCTACTTAATTTATATTATCTTTTCCTAAGTTAAGATTAGGGTATAAATGAAAATTGATTACAAGTAATCTATTTTTATAAAAAATTCAAAATCAACTATCAACTGGTCTAGCACGATGAAGTAATAAATCCTCCAAGTAAGATAAAAGAATCAAATATTGACATTGTGAATAGAGCAAACTGAATTGGGAGGATGTCCCCAAAATAGACATCTATGATGTTCGATCATAATTAATCGGCCAGTAAATATATGGGAAGGGAATGTGGAGACTCTAGGAGAAGTGGGTGCTCCTGGTAAGTCTAGAACTCATGACCTAAGAAAAATGAGTGAACAAAGATGAACAGCTTGGCCAATCGGCCAAAAGTGCTTGCTCGCCGGTGAATATAATATTATATATAAGAAGTGGTGTTTGGTTTTAATGTTATTTTTCTTATAAAAATAAAATAAATGGATTTTTTATTTTAAAAAAGGTAAATGGAATTGTAAGTTAAAGAATCAAATTTAGTACATTACTTATTACGAGGGTTTGTGGATTTTTGAGGCAATCTTGTTTCTAAAGCATTACTTGCTCATTTGATGTGAATTGTGATGAGTTATCCATTCCATTTTGGAATTTTCTTCAATTTCGAAAAGGTGTTTAATACAAATATTAAACACAATTAGAAAAAAAAATGGATTAAGCCTTAGCATGGTGTTTTTTTTTTATAGGATATCAACAATTAGGACGCTTTATTACGTTTTTAATATTCTTTATGGCTTCAGTGAAAAAGAAGATGATGTTTATTCTAGGAGAAATGAGTTTGAACATCAGTGTCTATAAGGTATGTGCGAGTTTTCAAAAGGTTAAAAAATATGAACAAAAATTATCATGTAATCACACTAATATATTAAAAAGACCCACTTCAACTCGATTTCATAATTAAAATTTATGCGTATTGTATATTATCCAATCTATTTATCTAAATTTGAGTGAAATGTTCGAATGGTTACTTACAATTTTTTTCGAAATATGTATTTAAATTTGATTTCTATTACATATTTTTTTACATCTGAATTTAATTACACCAATATCAATTAAATATGTCAAAATATAGTACAAAAATCAGGTTTACATATAAAAATGTGAAATAAAAACTAAGTTTGAGTATAATTTCAACATAAAATGTACAAGTACTAATTTGAATAATACCAATTTGAATCTAAAAACTATAAGTATCAATCTGAACCATGAAGTGAAGGTACTAAATAGTATATTAATTCATGTGTATTTTTAAATAAACAAACAAAAATCTCCCTTAAGAATGATAGTTCTTTTTATAATCTATTCAAGTATAAGATAATATATATGTTCGATTTTAAATTTTGATAGACTCGCGCATATTTATAAGTGAAGTTGCTCGAATTTGGGTCACATAAGTAGAACACGTCACCCTTTACTATTAAGAGGGTTCAATTTTTTTTTTTAGGATAAATGGTTTGTTTTATTTATCCAAAGAGCCTCTAAAACCACCAATCCAGGTCATTACAAACAAAAACACCAACCTATACAAACCTCAATACAAGCCTAACAAACCCACATTATAACTCAAAAATAGATCAAAATTAACAAATCTCGGTAGTCTCTGATGTCTTGCTTTATAAGCACCACAAGAGCAGGAGCCTGTCTCAACCGTGACCCATGAAATCGTACATTACGCTGCTGCCGAACATAATAGTTTACATCATTCCAGGCCAATCTAATAATCATAGCAAGCTTGGAATTACCCTTACCCAAAACTTGTACCCAAACAAGAAAATCCCCCAACTCGAGCAGGAGATATCAACCCTATATGATTGCGAAATTAGCTCCCAAGTTCTCTGCATAAAATTACCTCTGCTTAATAAAAAAATTTAAACCATATATGCAAAGTAAATATAATTAAAGAATCAAACGAAGATTAGACAATTGTTGATCAAAGTCCACATGTAAAAAACTTCATTTTACATACTCATTTTAGAAAAAAAATTATTTTAAAATTCTTAAATCCGTCGCTATCTATAACCGGTATAATTTTTACCCTAATTTGAAAACATATTAAATGTTGTCTAGAAAGCTAAGAATGTTTTCCAAGGCATAGTTGATCACAGTCCACATGTAAAACATTTTCTCTGATTCACAAAGGGAAGAAAACGAATCCACATCATTTCTATTTCAATATAAAATCCCATAATTAGCTCCAGCTAAGAACAGCTACATCGCTTTATTTTTTTTTCTTGCCCCTTCTCCACCATTTATTTTGTGGCCCCATTCTCCACCAAACTTTTCAATTCAATCCAAAAAAACGAAAAAAATATAAAAAGTTTTCAAGTTCGATTTTAATCTAAGAAAATGAAGTATACTTTATGATCAATTATTTAAAAAAAAGCATTTATGATTGATCGTTACTTTCAATTATGGATACTTTGGTTCAACGACCAAAAAATGATGAAAAATCCATAATTCGGAAGGAAAATAAAAATTAATATAACTACTGATTTTTAACTCATTAGTTTATTAATTCGGATGAGACACTACAGAGACTCGTTATATGATGACTTTTTTAATTCAATTTGCTTCATCACGAGGGCTCAAACTCCTAATTAGACCAACTGATTTTTGATAGATTTCATTTGTTTGTTTAACAACCGGTATCTGACTCATTGGTCCGCTAATTCGGGTTTTACATAAACCCATTATGGAGGTGAACTTATTAACTAAATTTTCTCTATTCACAATATAAAATTCAAACTTTTAATATTATTTAAATAATCTAATGTCTCATCCTACTAAAATAACTTGTAATTGTCGGTAATTTTTTTTTAAATCGTCTCATTTTACTCTATTATTATGTTTCCCTCTTATATGAAGTTGTTCAAAGGTCGGTTGAATAGGTTGAAGCGGTACAAACAAAGATCTTTAAGAAAAAGTTTAATTTTAATATTTTAATAACACTTTTTAAATTTTTACCATAAATAGGATAATCAAATCAATCGAACATAATTTAAGAAAAATGACCAACAAGTGTTGGGGGCATTGGTAAGACACATTGCACTCTTAAAGATGACGCAAGTTCGAATTTTGGAGACGACATTGTTAGGAGGGATAGCCTCGCACTTCGAACATGAACCGTAAAAACGGACATGCATATAATCAAAAAAATTATTATGAGCATTATCTCTTACTATTTCATTTCTTTTATTTTTGATAAGGTTTGATTTAATATGTGGTGAAAGGTCATTGTCTTATAGTAAAAAAGGAATGCACTTTTTATCATGTAAGGCTGGAGTTAACAATTGCACCAATCATATACAATAAACTTAGTGCATTTACAATTGAAATTACTTGAAATTAATAAAAAAATTTCAAGAAAATCATGTCAATTATCAATTATTGAAAAAGAAAATGTTATCCATAAATAATTGGTTCTTTCAAATCACCATTTTAATTAAGATATTGTTGAATTGTTATAATTAAAGATTTTATTTTAATAAGTTATAAGATTATATTTGAGTTTTTTTTGTATGATCTAAAATCACTATTGCTTTTATCTATTAAACATGTATTATGATAGGAGGAAAAGTTTGTAAATGGACTACTCATGTCTATGAAACAATTCAATTGGTTTGTCCTTGTGGAAAGTGAAATAATTGTGTTCATGTTACCATAGTGTCACTTTCTCTTTGAAAAAATTGTGCTTGTTTATTATAATAAGATATAAATTCGTATATGATTCAATATGTACGACGAGTATAATTATATTACTAAATTCAATTATCAATTTTTTAAATTTTAATTGGAAATTTATTGAGTGGACTCAGTAATAGGATGATGTCGTTCCTCCAGATGATTCAAGTTCGAGCAACGTAATCTACATATTGTGTACATTTTCAGAAGGCTAAAAGTATAAAAAAAAACAAATACTGCCAAGTAATCACACCATAATATTAAAATATTAATTTGGGTAAAAGAGTTGTATAAATATATAGAAGTTAGAACTAATTAACTTAACCCAAACTCTTTTTTCAGAAATTATATATTAAAAAAATTACCTATACATTCAGCTAATTAACATATCAAAATTGAAACCCATTTCAAAATGTTGCAAATTCAAGAGAAAAAAAATGATCCAAAATACTAAATGGAATTCCTATTGTTTCTAAAAGTTTTCAAACTAACCTCTAAATTGTATACAATTAAGTCCTCAAATTTTTTTTATTTCTTAAACTTTAATTTCGCATCAAAGGTATCGAGGGCGTAAGAAAGGTGCAGGCTGAGGCCGGGCTAGTGAAACAAACCTAAATATATTCAAATTAAATAATTTAAATTAATTACAAAAAGACATGTGATAACCTCTCAATAGACTTATAATTAAATTAAATGGTTTACTTAATTAAAGTGTTTTTTGAAGCAATCTTTTACTTTGAATTGGCATCTCTCTTTTGTTTTGGCATATAGGGATTAGGGAGGGATGGACCGATTTTTTTAATTTCAAATGTTTATATAATTTAAATATTTTTATATGTTTATTAATGATTTATTTTTACATTTTTATATATTTTTTAATTTTAAAATTCTAAATTTTTAATATAATTCTTTTTTTAAAAAATTCATATTCATAACATAAAATCTCACATTAGTCCTTGTTAGCGTGCCTAACTAATAAGCTAATTTAACACTTGGTAATTGGGCACGACAGTAGATTAGGTAGATTAAGCCTGACATCAAAAGTGAAATTCTCCTATGGGTTCGATCATCATTATGAGTATAGAATAATTTTAAAATTGTTTAACATCTACACCAATATGTACCAGAAGAATGTGACAACTTATAAATTAGACTCGCTCTAATAAATACATTAAAAAAAGAAAAATCCTCATATTTCCATAAAATAAAGGTTTTTTATAGTTTGAAATTGATTTCAATAATTCTCCGATGCTTTACTTTAGACCAATAGCCATTTAAAAAATAAATAAATAACCAGTTGGTCTAGCGGGATGAGACGCTATACCCTTTAAACAATGTTAGAAATTCGAATTCTATCGTTGTGAATGAAGAAAATTGAATCAAAATAGTCGCTCCATAATAGGCCTTTTTCAAAATTATATATTAAAAAAATTACCTATACATTCAGCTAATCAAATACCAATAATTAAACAAAAACCCATTTCAAAATAAATTAAGCAAATTCAAGAGAAAAAACTTCCTGATCCAAAATACTAAATGGATTGTCCACTTCTTTTTCTAAAAGTTTTCAAATAATAACCTTAAACCTATGCAATAAAAAAATCAAATTTTTTTATTTCTTAAACTTTAATTTAAAAGGTATCGATTATAAAAAGGTGCAGGCTAATTCATAAACTCTAAAATCAAAAATCAATATATTCAAAAAAATAATTTTCATTAATTACAAAAAGAATATTCTAACTATCTATAAAGGACTTATAATTAAAATAAATGGTTTAAAATTAAAGTTTTTTTAAAAATCTTTTCAATTGTAAAAAAACTTTTGTTTTTTTGGCATATAGGTTTAAACGGGATTGATTTTTTTAAAAAAAATGTTTATATAATTTAAATATTTTTATATGTTTATTAATGATTTATTTTTGATTTTTAAATATTTTTAATTTTAAAATTTTAAATTTTTAATATAATTCTTTTATAAATTCATATTCATAACATAAAATGACATATAAGTCCTTGTGAAATGTTAACTAATACATAATTTAAATGCAATTTGATGATGATTATAAGAACTCAACATCAAAATTGAAATTCTCTTCAATTTCGATCATCATTATGAACGTATAGAATAATTTTAAAATTGTTTAACATCTGGATTAATATTAAGATATAAATTGACAATAAATAAATACATTTAAAAAGAAAAATTTTTTTTCCAAAAAATAAAGGTTTTTATAGTTTAAAATTGATTTCAAAATTCTCCGATTTTTAATTTAGACCAAAGCCATTTAAAAATAAATAAAATAACTGAAGTCAAACAAAATAAAAATAATAATTATAATTAAACAATTATTGAAATTCATTCTATCATAGTTTTGAAGAAAAATTGAATCAAAATAGTCATATAAAATAAAGCAAATGACAAAATTGTCCCGATTAGTCGACTGATGAATC